>WNWU01013599.1:3204171-3243307 GCA_012654045.1 Ptyas mucosa
CATGGAAGGCAGGCAAGCAGAGGTCCACATGGAAGGCAGGCAAGCAGGGCTGCGGGGAAGGAGTTAGCAGCTTATTGCTCCCCCCCTGCAAGTAGCGGCTTCACTGCTCAGCCCCGACAAGCTATGCATCCATAGCAATGGGGTTGTTTTGTTCACCGTGGTGATGCTTTGGGAGGGCAGGTGGACATATTCATTATAATTGTCAGCTGCAGACGTCAGCCTGCCCTCCTGAAGTACCACCTTGGTGAACAAAACAACCCCTTTCCACTGCACCTCCTTCTGCAGCCAAACGTGTCCAGCTGTACGTGCCCTTTCCTCAAATGGGCTGTGCATGGGGCGCTTGGAGAGCGAGTGAGCAAGAGAGCTCTCCAACCTCTGTTTTTGTGTGTGTCTGTGTGTGGGAGGGAGGGAGCGATCTGAAGCCGAGGCACCCCAACTTCTGGCAGCGGCGGGGCAGCTTCTAAGCAGCCATCTCCATCTGACCTACTCCCTGATTCTCGCTGTTCTCCTGCCCCCCCCGCTCCCACTCAAGCAGCGGCAGGCTCTGCTGGACAACAGGACCTCTCATTTTCCCCACAGCATGGCGTACGCTTGCTATTCTGCTTGTCTGCTTGCAAGTGATGATCTTCTCTGCTTCTCTCAGGATGCTGGTGTGGGCATCATGGATGCATAGCTTGTTGGGGCTGAGCAGGGAAGCTGCTGCTTGAGTGGGGGGGGTGGACCGGAAAACGGCGAGACTCAGGGAGTAGATCAGGCGGAGCTGGCTGCTCAGAAGCTGCCCCGCCGCTGCCAGAAGTTTGGATGCCTCAGCTTCAGATTGCTCCCTCTCTCCTTCCCTCACACACACACACACACACCAGAGGTTGGAAAGCTGTCTTGCTCACTCTCTCTCCAAGCATCCCATGCACAGCACTGACATGAATGACGTCAAATTGGCCACACCCGCCCAGTCACATGACCAAACCACACCACACCAAGCCACACCCACAGAACTGGTAGCAAAAAAAATTATTCAGTTATGCTTTGTTGGCTGTATGTCCAGTATCTTTTTCAGAAGGGAATAGTTCTTCCAAAATCCTTAATTAACAATTGTAACAATTAGAATCAGACTTTCTTTTGAGTTGAAGTGTTCTTAAGCCGTACAAGCAGTGGTGGGATTCAGCCAGTTCGTACCACTTCGGGAGAACCGGTTGTTAACTTTCTGAGCAGTTTGGTGAACTGGTTGTTGGAAGAAATCATTAGGCCAGAGAACCAGTTGTTAAATTATTTGAATCCTACCACTACGTACATGAGTTGTTTCTTCAGGAGTGCATTTGCTTACCACCATTAAAAAAAGAAATTTATTCATTCAAAGAGCAGCCTAAACACGAATCATAGTCCCTGCCTTTTTTTTCAGGGCCACCTCCTTCTACTAACCTCCTTACAATCCTACTAACCTCCCCTCAAAGGGAACCATTTAAGACTGAGGCATGTTATCTATACTACTGTTGAGGGCAATACTTAATGGAAGTGGATGAAACAGTTACTTAAGGGTAGGCAAAAATTGGGAGGATGGGAAAAATGAGAGAGAAGAGCCTTTTTAGATTATCGAAACAAAATAAACATAAAATCTGGTAGCACCTTCTTGACTAATAAACTTTACTGGGGCATAAGCATTTGGGAGCAACAGCTTATTTCATTAGATGCAGGGAGGTAGATAAGGTTTCAGTAAACATCTAGGAATTGCACAGAAGTTTAAAAATTATTAAGCATTTGCTGAACTGTATTTTATTTTTTTCAGAGTATAGGGCACGACTAGCTCTTCCTAGTTAAATAGATACATTTACTATTTAATGTATTATTACCGTGTTTCAATTGGCCTGGTGGGACATGTTTCTGGGAATTTCTGTCAAAATAAGCTGATTGACCTTAAGTAAGATCTGCTGAGCAGGGAGAGAACAATTTGCTAATCTACCTCAGAAATTAAAATGTCTTGGGCAGACTGTGGGATGCAAGTGACATATTTTTAATATTAAAAAATAAATAAAACTTAATTCATACATGCCTTTGCTATTTGGACGATCAGTATATTGAGAGATTCCTCAAGATGTAGCTCTTCAGTGACAAGAGAGACAGAATGATGGCATATAATTTAAGTACGGTAATAAAATGAATACTTAGCATCTAGATATATGCTTTGCACTTTAAGGATATTTGGTTAAGAAATACCTATTGTGCTTACTTTCAATCTAGAGGTTATAATAAAGACTACAACATTAATATTACAAAGTGTTTCATTACAATCTCTGTAATCCTTACATTTCTACAAGTGAAATCTATCTTATTTTCATATCTCAGTTGGAGGTTTGCATTGCCTAAAGCACTGAACTTTATGATTAAGGTCAAATTTTAGGCAGGAATTCTGATTCATAGTTTTAATTATAATATGAAACCAACTCCATTTTCTGGAAAATGGCCCATAGTTTTCTGCTCTTTATTTTAAGAGAGAGGAATATGATTGATACTTTCACAACTTTGATAAGAAAAATTAAACATATCATCTTCTTATTCATGTAAGTACAAGTGAGAGTAATCTTGTCAGACAATATCTCTGATTGCTAATGAGAAAAGCATTCGTACACATCAAGGCACAATGTACACAGTAGATCACAACCATTATTTCTAATGTTGCCATTTTGGTTCATTAATTTCCTTTTGCTGAATCCTCAGGATCAATCACTCAACACCACCTCTTCTAGTCTCACTAGTCATCTCAGCCCATACATTTTTCATATTAGTAGTATGGTGATCTAAGACTTGGCTTACCAGTACAGCTTCTATGATTCAGATGATGGGGCATGTGCAGAGGGTTCACGTTGTTGTGCGTGCATTAGCCTTTTTAAAGAAACTACAGACAGCCTGTGATCTGTTGGGCCAGTCTTCTTTTCAAATAAAATAGAGGTGTTTTCTTTCCCCTTATGACCCCCAGGAAAATGGGGTGAAGCCTTCTCCTCCCCCTCCTCAGTTGACCCATGGGTCTGCCTGCCATTTTGTTGGTGGAGGGGGGAACAAAGGGAGCTGTGGAGTGTGAGGAAAATTCCACCCCATTCTAGTATGTTCCCAAAGATTCCCGCTTCAGGAAGAAAAAGGGCTTACTCTGTTGACTGCTCATGTCTCCAGTTAGCCTTACCTCATCAGCAGGCATTTGAGTTGTCCCCTCATCCTTCCTTAACCACCAACTACTCTTAAGAAATTTCCATTTCAGCATTCGTTCCAAAGTAACCAATGGCTGCTTGCTCATCAGACCTTACCACTGGCTGACTTGGCATGGGTATTGGAGAGAGGTGGGAAAGAGGGTGGGGATACACCCCTCTCATCTTCCCTTATGCCATGCATCCTACAAGGTTATGCGAAGTGTAGTTGAAAGATGTGGTCACACTGAAGTGACCACAATTTCCCCCAATTTCTTTCCTGCGGGTATCATGAGCCTTAGCATTGTGAATGTTAACCCATTTGAGTTACCTTGGTTCACTTCTTCCCTATACATTCCAATTTTGCCCAATTGAAAGTTATATTTCATTCCACTGTTGAACAACTTTACCATTGGGAATATTTTCCTAGTGCATAACCAAACCAAACTCTACTTCTTTATAATTTAACCCCTTATTTCTTACCAATGTTTGCCTTATCTTCTATATGGCAACCTTTTAGATACATGAAAGCCACTATCATGTTAATCTACAGTATTCTTTAGCCTAAACATCCTCAATGGCTCATAGAATTTTCTTTCTTACAATTTTAATTGTTGTTCTCTGAACATGCTCCAGTTCATCAAAATCCTTCCTAAAATGTGTGCCAGAACTGGACACAATATTCTAGATATGATCTTATCAACACTATGATTTCATAAAATAAAGGAGATCAACCATAGAAGTGAGCAAGATAACCCTTGTAGTCAGCTTCATTTTAAAAAATTCCTTGTTTCTCATTTTTATATAACATTGATTTGCATTCCTCATATGAGATATCTACGCATAAGATATAATATAGTGTTTATTGCTTTTAGGTCAAAAATTCTTCAATGTTTTATATTTAAAACATTGTTACAGAATTAGAATTAGTTTCAGATCTTAAATTTCATGATATGTTTTTCTTGTCATATTCACTAGAATATCACAGGAATGAATATAACAGAACTTACTCAATCAGACTGAAATAATGAGATATCTTGATTATGCAAATCGGTGTTTTCATTTAAATATTATTAAAAACTGTTGCCCACTTTCATTTTGTCTCTCTGTTATGTTTGCAAACTCTTACGCTGAGAATATGAAACTCATAGGTGGGACCCTTAAATTGGGTGGGAATTCAAAAGCATAGATATATTGATAGCACATTATACAATGCATAATGAGATGTTAAACTTTCCAAAATAGGCAATAGGACAATTAAAACTGCAATGTATATTTAATTATCAGAACCTTGTTTGAATTAAGAACTTTAAAACTCTGCTAAACAAGAAAGGACAAAACCAGCCTCTGTCTAAGGTTGCCAAGCAATATGATACTTTTTAAAACGGAAGTGAAGGATTGACATTTAATATTTGTAATATGGAAGTTGTTGAAATGTTCAGCTACAGTGGGTTTTAAGCAGCTGCAGTGAAACAAAAGATATGGCAAATCACTATGACAGATGCATCTCAGGGGAATGCTGCATATGTTTCATTTAATATTTTAGATCTATATTTTTCTTCCATTCTGACTTATATGGTTGTAATATGGCTCTATCTTAAGCAATGCAACCTACAACAAGAACAACAAACAAAAAAACTCCCAACAGAGTAAAACTCACAACTGGTGCTTAACAAACAATCTTCAGTACATTCAAGGATATAGTCATCACCCTCAATCTGTAGCAATGCAGGTTCAGAGGACCCTGTCAATTAGCAATTAACCAATGTTATCTGAAATGTTATATCAAAATAATGGATGGACATAGAGCATAGGCATTATTGCAAATGTCTGAATGCTCTGGCTTCCTACTGGGGAATCAGGGGAAATGTACAATTGCCAAGGAAACAAATGGACATTTCCATGAAGTTCATAGGAGGCAAATAGGAACTGGAAGAAGACGGCATTTTTTAAAACATTATTTATGGCCACCTCGCCAGCACCCTCTGCTGAGTGCTTTCAAAATTTATCTTAGCTCAGAGACGGCCTTTATCAGATGGATACAGAAGCTGTTTCGGCTACACTTGAGACTCAAACCTGGTTCTATACAACAGTCCCCTTAGATAATAAACACTCCTCTACACTCCTGTTCAGATGGGAAACAGTGATGTAGCAATAAGGGAAAAAGTATGCAATCCTAAACTGATGATTCCCAACTCTTAATTTAAATTGCTTATTCCTACCACTCTTCCTGCATCTTTCTATGAATGGATTTTTTTCTTCCAAAATAATGGAAAACAGGTTAATTTCAAGAGAGCATTTATTAGAATGAATAGGATGTCTTGAAATCAAATAATTTATTCATTTTGTTATAAATCCTATATGAAACCGTTTTTGTATAGTGATTTACTCCCCAATCTCCTTCAAGTCTGCAAAAACAATTTAATTTTTTTTATTCATAAATTTAAAAAGTCACTTCTAAACATACAACAAAAAAGTTTAAGTAAGAATAGATATAAGGCAGAAATAAAAAAGAGAAAATGTAAGGAGCAAAAAGAAAAATGTAATCACATGCATACTGCTTTTGTTCTTTAATTAATTAATTTATTCTTTCACTGCTTTTTAGATATAGACTCTCTTCTAATATACTTCTAACATATACCACTCCCATGCCTTAGAAGACAATCAACCTTAAAAAGGGAGTGGCAAAAATGTGAGGCAAATTGATTAGTAACTATACACAAGGATTGTGACAATCAAATACTCAGACTCAAATTTTGGAACCTGTTGTAGAAATTTGGACAGCAATTAGTCAAAGACGACACTGATATTGAGACAGCATGGCACCTGGAATGGGCATGGCGGGTGTCAATTACAAATGGGGGCTGGTTGTTAACAGTAATTCTGACTGTGGGAAAATCCCTCAAGCTTTACATCATATTGCAATGGAATGACCCATCAGAAGATTCCAAGGTCCCTGCAAGAATTACATCATTTCGAAGGCACTGGTGTCCAATGGCTAAATGTCCTAGATATTCGGCCATGGGCTTAGCAACTCTAGTAACTGCTCATACATAATTTTATTCATCATTTACATTGTGCATTTTAAAAGTGATTCAGATACTGAAGATTATATTCTGATGTACATTTTATATGCTGTTTTTGTGAATTTTGTGCGCTAATGCTGTAATTTGTTATACAGGTAATCCTCAGCTTACAACCACAATTTAGCCTAAAATTCATGTTGCTAAGTGAGAAATTTGTTAAGTGAATTTTGCCTCATTTTACGACTTTTCTTGCCACAGTTGTTAAGTGAATCACTGCAATTGTTACCGTATTTTTCAGTGTATAAGACATACCTTTTTACCCCCCAAAAGGGGGTGAAAATCTGGGTGCGCCTTATACGCCAAATGTAGCCCCGCCCACCCTCTGGCCCCCACCTTTTAGCCATTTTCAGCCAGTTCCAGGCAGCAGGGATCTGGGTCAAGCAACAGCCTGAGGAATAACCCTCCCTCTTCAGGACGGTGGGGGGGGAGGGGAATCTGCCCAGGAGCTTCGGGGAACAAGGCGGATGCCAAGATTTGTGGCTGGTCACCCCTCTGGCCGCGCTGACTTCACTCCCCAGCAATGTGAGGAGCCACCACCACCGCTGCCTAAGTACTCTCTGCGCCCAGGAGCCAAGCCGAGCTGAATGGGAGCCCCTAAAGAGAAACGTTCCTCCTTTCCAGTTACCGCTGCCCGGATTCCCCAATGCAAAACTCAAGAGTTGCGCTTCAGATGGCAGCCAGTTCCCCTGCAATGTGCAGCGGAGAACTGGGAAGTGCTTTGGATTCAGGGAGGAGATTGTAGCACTGCCGCCTGAAAGTGTTTTTCTGCACATTGTAGAGCCACACGCCCCCGTCCTCCTCCTCAGCAGACTCTTCTCTTTCCTCCTGGCCAGATCCGCCGCCTGAAACACGGTGCACTTTTTTTGTCTTTGAACACACCCCATGTTAGGAATCGGGAAGGGGATCGTGGGTTCGGGTGGCAGGAAAAAAAAAGCCTCTGATGATCGCGTGGCTCAGATGGGATCATTAGAGGCTTTTCAAAGCATTTTTTTTTTGCAACCTCTTAAGGTTATAGAAAAAATACTTTTAAAAGTAAAAAAAAAAAAAGTTGGTCACGCCCACAGAACCGGTAGTAACAAATTTTAGATTTCACCCCTGATGTGAATGTAAATCACATGACCATGGGGATGCTGTGATGGTCATAAGTGTAAAAAATGGTCACAAGTCACTTTTTTCAGTGCTGTTGTAACTTCGAAAGGTCATTAAACAAACTGTTGTAAGTCAAGGACTACTTGTACTGGATGAAATAAAGGTATAGACTCCACAATGCTACAAATAAAATTAAATTATAAAGCAAAGCAAAATAAAAATACTGCAATCATAGTTTAGTATTGTATAATACATTAATTGTAATTGAAGACCACAGTGCAACCCCTCACTTAAAAAGGTTAATTAGTTAGTTATTTATAATTAATTAGTCAGTTAAATTATAATTAATTTGTCACTGTTTTTGAGTTTTAATGATTCAGGGCCACAGCATTAAAACGAGTAATCTCAAATCTATCACCTGGCTTACAAACTAAATAAAATAGGAAACAATTCGAAAAAAAAGATTGAAAAGATATACAGAACTGGAATACTAATTTTGCACTTTGCATTGTTGATATCTGATACCACAACAGTTATTAAAATATATTTCAATTTTAGACACAAACATTGGAAAAACAAAAAATGCACATCCAGGTGTTATTCATATGAAATGACTTTATCTTATCAGAAAGATCACATCAAATAAGATATTCAGATACAATTCACAAGATATTTATATATACTTAGAATACTAAGCTAAATGTTTCTCAATAACAGAGCAGCAGCAAGGGTAATAGGTGTGTTATTTCAACAGGGAAGAAAATATATCGGAATGGGTTTCTTCATATATATCTTCCCCATTTAAATTATACTCCTACTAGCCATGGACACAATTCTAAATATGTCAGGTGCAAAGAATTAACATCATACATTAAATTGCAGTTCAAAAGGTTTATTGCTTAATTCTATACACAAAAATCTAGTCTATTAACATTCAATACTAAATTGGCAGCAGATAAGGGTCAATGGAATTCAAGGTTGAGCTTGGACCATTTGTGGGAATGTAATGACTATGCTGATGATGTCCCCCAGTCCTGCCTGCTCTTCTCATACAAAACATTTGAGGACAATTTGTCACAGTTGTCCCTATATGCCATCTTCTGTTTCACATTCCACAAAATACTGCCTCCTCCCAGCAATTTCAGATATCCTGTTACATATCCCATTTCTAAGAGATGATAATGATAATGATAATGGAATCATTCACTTGTGATTTTTCTTTTAAAGCTATAATTCTTGAGGAGGAATGCCTCTCCCAAGATGAATGTACACAATTATGAAGATCAGTAGGAGAGAGCCCTTTGCAGATAGTTTGGTTGTCTAATATATGAGAAAGGACAGTTAATGAATACATGTATAACTAAATTCTATTTGAGGAACAGTCTTGCTTCAATGGGATTGGCCCACCCCACTTGCTTTGGCATGCTGGGATCCTGTTGGTCAGTGAAATTCAGCTGGCAAAGCCTAGGAGAAGAGCCTTATCTGCCATGGTCCTGCTCTTTGGAATATATTGACACCAGAGGTGAGATGTACTCCCACCCTTTTGATCTTCCAGAAAGGAATTAAAACTTGGCTCTGCCAGTTGCCTGGGGTTCCAATAGGGGCACTTTACCCTGGAAGTGACTGGTGGAGTAACAGAGACAATCCTATCTCCGTACTGCTTATGCCCTTGGTTCTTAGTGTTATCTAATTCTCTTATTAATTTTGATGTTTTTATATTTATGGTTTTATTGTATTGAAAGCTGCCCACTGTCATTTTGGATAAGATGGGAGCAAAAGTTTCATCTTCTTAAAGGGCATCTTCATTGCACAGAATTCTTTATACTGCAAGTACATTTTTTCCATTCAGTCAAACAGCTTGTCTGTGCACATTTAAAATGGGAAGGACACTGCAGTGATGACAGTTTTCCTCCCTCTGCACCCCCCTCCATCATAACACATTCAAGCTCATCTCAACATCAAGCTTGATCATTGGTTAAATAGGGCATCTGGGTACTTAGATCACGGTATTTTTCTTCCTTTCTGTATCCTAAATGTGTCAGTTCACTTCACATATACTTCATGTGTGATATTGGGTAATGTAAGTTGGCTTTCAAGGTTATTTTAGATGAGTGTTCCTTCCTTTAATAGTATAACATAAGTGCACCTGTGGTAAAATTCAGATTTTAGTTGAGGCATACTGGTCCTAATGTGCTAACCACTTAGGACTGTGATCTAAAGAAAAGTTGTATTTTGAATGAATGCAAGTCATCCTATTAGTTAAGTAGAATGGACAGGTGGAAATGAGATGACAGCATACAGAAAAAGTGATTCAGCCAAGGAAGAATGAGAATGATTATTGCTTGGCATCTGGTTAGAAAAAGGTTAGCTAGTTTCAATATGGCCAAAGATGAATCTAAAAGCAGTACTTGACGGTGACGAAAGATTGAGAGAATTAATGAAGGATCTGTGAATGATGAAAGGTTTTGAATGCAAGACAGAATAGTTATTGTTAGTGTTGAAAGCAGAAAAATGGACATGGAAGAAAACTGCAGAAAAGAACACCTGCAAGTTCTGTGTGAAAAAAAAATAGTCTATTAATTAATCTCCCAAGTGAATGAATGGAAAGCAGGCTTCAAGAAAATTATGCTGAAACTTTTTGTAACCGATTGAAAAGAATCATGTTACGAAGAGTACTACCGTATGGAGTTATACTGTGGAGTTATACTGTACTATTTAGGTGCAAAGACAGACATTATGAAGTAGTACTGAGAACTGTGCGGATATAAACCAGATTTGGTTAGGTTTTCTTCTTTTTTTCCTTTTTTTCCTTGTGTTTGATTTCTTTAGTTTACAATTTTTTCTCATTTTCTGTACTTTATATATGTTTATCCTGAGACTAATGGGTGTATGTATGTGTGTGCGTATATGTATGAATAGTTGGTTTTTTAAAAAAAAATCATGCAGTACTGTACCTTCTGGCACAGAGAAAAACTTACTCAGTAATCAGCATGATATCAATAATTCCTATAAACAATCAACTAGGCAATAAGGCTAGGAGGAACCACAACCAGATCTCAGATTTGAATTTGTTTTGTTTTATTTATTTGTATACCATCTTTATTATTTTTTACAAATAACTCAATATCTCATATTGAGATGATGTGGGGAGAAAGCAGAAAAGCATACTATAGTATTACAGGTAATTCTTGAGTTACAACCACAATTGAACCCAAAATATATATTCTTAAGTGAAACATTAGTCAAGTAAGTTTTGCCCCATTTTATGAACTTTCTTGCCACAGTTGTTAAGTGAACCACTCCACTTGTTAAGCTAGTAACATGGTTGTTAAGTGAATCTGGCTTCCCCCACTGACTTTGCTTGACAGAAGGTCACAAAAGTGGATGACATGACCGCAAGACATTGCAACTGTCATAAATATGAATCAGTTGCCAAGCCACAAAATGGTCATGAGCGTGAAAAATTGTCATAAGTCACTTTTTTCGGTGACAGTGTAACTTCGAATAGTCACTAAAAGAACTGTTGTAAATTGAGGACAGCCTGTATTTTATTCACCTTCTCTCTATACATATATCTTCAGGAATGGGAATATTTAAGAGTGAAACAATATAAAAAAAGTGAATACAAGCAGGCCTCATTTTTAATGATACAATTTTACAATCATACAATTTTAATGGAACCTGCTTATTATGGTTGCAAGTCATAATGGTCTTTAAGTAAGGCACCCACATGACCACCTCACTTAAAAACTGTCATCTCTGCTATCCCAAATGTGGATTCTAAGTGTTAATTCACTGCAGCTGCTCTGAAAATGGCACTTCCAAGACAGAGTCACAGAGTCTAGATATATTGAGGGGTAGAGCAGCCTGTTCTCCTTCCACAATGCAAATTCTGTACATCTATAGAAAGTGAGTGATTGGTGATGGGGGTGGGGAGGAGTGGGGATCTGGTGATGTAGGATTGTGGGAGGGGGAGTTAGGCTGGGGAGGCTGCTGCAGCATCCCTATGATAGATTGTTAAGAAGCGAATCTGCCTGGATTTTGTTTTTAGATGACCACAGGAGTGCAACTGCTGTAACTTTGAAACTGAGTCATAAGCAGCTTTTCAGAGATAGCTTGGAATGGTTGCTAAGCAACCAGTCATAAGTCAAGGACTACACGTATGTCTGCATGTGTGTATATGAAAATGAATGGTTGAGGTTAGGGTTAAGAAAGGAACTGGAGTACAAGATTCAGGAACCTAGTTTAATTTTCCCATTTATAATCTGTCTTTTAGCAATTAATTCCTGTCTATTCACCCTATGTTCACCTTTCTTTGCTAAATTCTAAATAACTACCACAGAAAAAAAGTGAATGTATTAATTGTCTCTAGAAATAAGTTATTTTCAATTATTAATTTTATTGAACTTAATAATGCATAACTCAGACAAGAAAAAAATCTAGTGCTTGATTCCATCTTATCGCCCTTTTAGCAGTCATTCCCGTTCTTCTGACCTTTACCACTATACCAAACAGGCTATTTTAATGCAATATTAGCAAAAAATTATAGAGGGCAAGTACAATTGCTTTTCTAGGAAGCTGACAGATTTATTTTTTACAAAATACTTAATATGGATAGAAGACCACAAAACCAAGCTCACTATGTACGCAATGGCTTTTTGCTGAAGTTGGTTTAAATAGTAATATTGATGGACCTTTCTTTCCATTTAGACCAGACTCTTTCAGGGCCAAGCAAAATGAAGTAATGGGTTGATAGCTCACAGCACTGTATCTCCATGATAATGCCTATCTTCCATAAAACTAAAATTGTTTCATGGAATAAGGAAAATTAAAGTGTACCAAAACTGTAAGAATTACAATAAGAATGCCAAAACATGCTTTTTTAAAGGTACGAAGATGGTAGCTGTTAGTAATCTATGGTGTTATAATTTAAATCTGTACTTCAAACAGCCCTAAGGAAAAAAACTAAAGTGTAAAAGAAACAGGTCCCTGCTGCAGTATTGGCTTTTGTTAAGATGAGGAGAGAAAGGAACTATGAAATAGAAGCTGAATACTTTTCAAATACACATACCTGGTGGGGGTGAGCAGGAAATGTAAGTTCTAACTTAAAAAATCTATTGAGAATATAGTACAGCACAGCAGAACACATTGCTTGTCACAAAAGAAATTGTACTGATGCAGGACAGTTATTAGCAGTCATGTTTACAGGTTCCCTTTGCATTGTTTTACAAAAAGGCATGCCACCTAGATCCAATTTTTGTCACTGGTCAAAATGAAATAATAGGAAGGTATCAAATAGTGCCAAAACAAACCAAATAAGCAGAATCAAAGTCAGAAATTTTTCAAATTAAAAAAAAAGAAAGAAGACAGGAAATTCCAAGAATCAAATTGTAGATAAAGGACAGAAAAAAGACTACAGGAATTCCTCAACTTATGACAAGAATTAAGACTAGAATTTTCATTGTAAGTTGTTGTGGTCATAAGTCAAGTCAGACCAATTTTACAACCATTTCTACAATGTTCATTAAGTGAACACTGAGGTTGTAAGTGCAAACCATTCTTCCAAATGGCATTTTTTTTTGCCATAAACTGGCAAAAAAAGATTGCAAATCCTGATCATGTGACTGTAGAACACTGCAACTGGTCATAAGTGTGAGCTGGTTTCAAAGTGCCCGAATTGCAATCATGTGACCATGAGGATGATGCAAGAATCATAAGTGCAAGGAATGGATTTATTTCAGCACCATCATAACAGTTGCTAAATGAATGGTTATCAATCAAAGACTATCTATTCCATCAATTGGCTTAATTACTACTTTCACATTTGTTTCAGATTCAGAGGTGTACATTCATATTTACCTTTTGAAGTGATTTGCCACGACTCCAACCAGCTCCCCAATTCTGTTCTCATTAAGTGAATGCATACTGACAAGGCAGACAATTAGATCTTTGTTGTCTTTTGTATGGAAAACCACAAGCTGATCCTTTCCATTAGAGACACTCAGTCCTGTTAGCTGCATGAAACAAGAATGTTAAAGCTAGCAACATTTTATGCTGTAGTACATGCTTTATAGACTAAAGGCAAGGGTTTTTAGAGTATTTGTTGCCTCTCAAGGCAATCTATTATACAATGGTTCTCTTAGGCCAGATTCCCACATGCAATTAACCATGGAACAATTGTGTCTCAACAATATCAATTTTCCCATGTCACTTTGTCATTGCCCTTATCATCTTGTCCCCAGTCCATGAATAAGAAGATCTTGAGTGATAATTAACTCTACTGCACGGGTGTCAAACTTGCCACGTCAGGTTGCTTTCACGTGATGTTTTGTGATTTTTTTCCCCTTCACAGAGCTGGGGTGGGCGTGGCCCACGTGGGATGCATCTGACTTGTGGGCCGCTAGTTTGATATCCCTGCTCAACTGCTATTCAACATTCTCCAAAAGCTTCAAGGTTAAAAAATAACAAAAGTATACATATACAAGAACGTTCCACTATATTTAGATTATCCCAACCATTAATTTCTTAAAGAATGTAAAGAGATCTGGATAGGAAAATTAAGACTGAGTCATGTTCTATGGAACAGAAAGCTGGTGTTATAAGAGAACCAAAAATAGCAATATTTATAGGTAGAAATGACAATTATGTAAATCCAGTTTAAAGCCTATTTATTCAGCAAGTACACTACATTATTAGCATCTCACTTATAAGGTTCGCTAATATTTCATATTCAGTTAAAGGAATCCTCAATTTAGGCTGCATCATCTCACAATGAGATGAGATTGAGGAGGAAAATGGAAGTGCTATTGGAGAATTCTGGCTTAACATTACAGGTAAATGCAGTCTCGGTCTGCAAATTTGTTTTGGTAATTTTTGAAACAGAAAGGTAATTAATGTAACCTAAGCCTAGGAATGCTATCATTGATTTAAATTTATTCTAATAGTTGGGGGATGGCACTAATAATGGTGGTTTGCCCTAATAGGACACACTGAAGCAACTGGACTATTGCTTTGTGATATACTTTACAATGCATTAATCCACATTCTTAATATACCAGGTTGACTGCAGTAATTAATCCTGGCTCATTTTAATAAAAATTGTGTGAAGCAATAGTAATACTATGTACAACTTTTCTTTTTAGTAAAAACAGTATATTATACATTATCAAATGAAAACTTTTAAATACAGCACACTCTTGCTAAATATAAAGGGAACATATTTGTTCCATATTTCAAAATTTCCTCCATCTTGGAATGTTTATTTTGCAACAAGATTATAATCATTGTCCTCATCCAAAAATAACTCTTTCTACTTCTAGAAGTCAAAGACACCCCAATAAATATTTCTACTTGGTGATATCCCTTTTTTAAAAGGTTGGAGGTGACAGGTATAGCTTCCTAAGATAGAAAACAAGCTGCAGGAGAACCAGACATCAGCTGATGCCTGCTATGGCAACAGGTCCCATGGGGATATTGCAATGTTGACAAGGAAGCTTTAGAAACCATGATAGTATACATGGGTTGATAGACAAATGAAGCGCAACAAGGCTGGTTTCAGTACAGACACCGTATATTATTTAAAATTAAAAATGAGATGTATATGAGGAAGAAATAAACATTCATAATAATTGAATATTAATCTCTTCACAAAATTTCTAAGGATACTAATTTCCAGGGTTTCTCTAGAAAAATAAAAGTTACGAACAATATATTAACCATTTTTATTATGAAATAGGGGGGATAAAAAATAAATGTAATTGGCTTGAAGTTTTTCAACTGGATAGCAATATAAAACCTTGAAGTTGGTGGTTTATTATTTTTTTAAAAAGTATTTCAATATAATAAGAAGAGAAAAAAATACTGTACTGGGCAAAATCACCCACAAAGGGCAGCATGTTGAGAGTAAGTGTTGCTAAATGTGTCCCATTGATGCTAAGGAACTAGACTAGCTATACCACAGAATACATAGCAACCATTATTCAAAACATTTCCATAACCAACTGGGGAGGAAGAAGATGGATTTTATTTGAATATGCTAATCACTTCAATTGTTCCCCTCAGTTGCTTTTTATTCAAGTTATACTTGGATCTGTTATTATATGGATTCTTATAATTAGCAAAACTGATCCCAGCAATCGCTAAATTATGTATTTAGTGAAGATTTTAAGCTTTAAGATGAAGCTAGGCGAAATCACCCAAAATGCAATTCTAAATATTTTATTATATTTTTTAATTTTTAATTTTAAATATACATCCATATTGTATGTGGACAGTGTTGATTCTGGGCATCATTCATATTAATCTAAATTACAATAACAATATTAGTAATCATTATCACATTTATCAAACTTAGGTGATCCTCATAATATTATTTAAACAGCAGAAAAAAAATGCCTAACATCTATAAACCTCTAATCTTTCTATTATTTTTGAATATTCTATTAAAATATACGTTCTAATATTTCCCCTAATTTTATTTCTGCTTCTATCAGCTTACAACAAGCTCCCTTAATGTTTAAAAGGCAATTCTTTCTATCTAGCATCTCTTCTCTTTAGTGTTTCAATTTTTATCCATTTTTTAAATCGCCTCCCACACTCCTCATCTTTATCTCTATCTTTATCTCTATCTTTCTTGTTCAGTCTAAGCATTTCTCCCAGTACAAACTTATGCTGGCAATTCTCCCAAATGCCAGCCTATGTCTCAGTCTCCTTATCAAAGATGTCTTCCAGTCTATCCAATTGTTGATTTATCTGTTTTATTTTCTTCGATCTTTCTTCCTTTGTCAGCTGGTTTGTCAGTCCTATTTTTTGCTCCAGTCCCTGATTTATTTGTTGATATCATCACTTCATCTGTTCTTTCCGCTCCTTTTGCTTGCCATTTGTCTGGTCTTCCTCATCATTGAGCTTTTGCTTCATTTGCTGGTTTTTCTGATCCCTGTTTTTCCCCTGTTTGTAGTCAATTTGCTGGTTTAAGTAGTCCATTTCATCCAATCATTCTATTGTTTCCACCAATTCCTGGGCAGTTTGGTCTTTATTCATTGTTCTTTGCAGAATATTTTCCATTTTCTCCTCTATACCATCCATTGATATTTTGATACTTTGGAACAACAAAATCATCTCATTAAAAAGTCCTCTCATTTCTACAGCTGTTCCTTCAACTCCAGTCATGATAGCAATATAAGTACATTAAACAGTAAAAGTCTCAATCTATTTCAAGGAGAGTTCAAAATTATAAGCTTCCAATCATTAGTAGATGGCACATTCCTCTCAGATTTCCATGGTGCCTTTTTCCCACAGATGTTAATTTCAGTCAAAAGCCATTTATTTCCAAGCAAAGTCATTTATTTAAATGGGCCAATTCCAACATTTACTCCATATTCTAATAATCCAAGCTATTTTCTGAATTCTTTGAATCTGCTTTATGATTTTGGTCTTTTATTCTAGTTTCCCAGAGTTTCTTTTATAAAATGTCTTTCTTATTTCCACCTCTGGTAAATGAAAGACAATAAACAGTTAAAGGTCACAGCCCTCCACTGGATATCAGTATACCCCTTTCCTCCTCTATACATTTCCAGGAGTCTAGGAGTCACTTTTCCTTTCATCAGTAGAGAGCACTCTTGACTTACTTTTCATCATAGATCTCAGAGGTGCTTATTTTCACAGCTTAACGAATTATTGTTTTGGACACTCTTATCACAGATTTTTTTCCTCCTGGGGTCAATTTTTAAGTAGAAGAATCATCTCACCCAGAAACAATCATTGTTCAATATGTCTGCTCCTGCACTTTCTTAGATGCTTCGGCTGTCCCCAGCTTCATGGCAGCCATGTTGACTGCTGCTGCTCTTCGCCTTTGGATGAGGGGGATTTTCCAAGTCAGGGAGGAGAGATGCAGCTCTCCTCAACCTGCAAGGTGCCCCCCTTTACTTCACCACCCCTCCAATGTGGCTATGGCTCCTTTTGGAGCCCTCGAACAGGGAGAGCTTAGAGGGGGGTTGCAGAGCTCATGGTCCTTGCCTTCAACACCACCGGAAACACAGCCGGAAGTCTCCAATTCTAAATAATTTAAATGCCTTCATTTGTCTCATATAATTCTTGTTCTTATTACATTTAAATTCCAGATTTCCTTGGGGGAAGTCAATCTTATTGTTAGATAAGAAGGACCAGTACATAAACTAATTATAAATTGGTTGGAAGTAAGCTTGATGGAGCATCAACTCCACACATCTGCCTTAAAGGAATGAACATATGCTAAAAGAAAAAAAAAGTCTGACTAATTTTGAAAAGCCAATATGTAAGCTGATTTCATTAAACTTTTCACTGTAAGAATGGTAATGTAGCATACAGAAAGCCGCTTCTCTCTTGGTCCTCTGTAAGCCATAATTAACTGCTAGGAAGGAAGAAACTGTTTAGGAAGTTTCTCACAGCAACTAAAATAATTTGTCTATCGGCACCTTCAAGAGAAATATCATAAACAATGAGATTTTGGCCCTTTCACAAGGTATACGTTTTAAGAATTAAAAATGGACTATCCTACTTACCTTAAAAATAAATATTTTTTATTTTCTCTCCTCCCTCTCTCTCTCTCTCTTACAGCTACTTAGCATTTTTACTCTTAACAGTGTCAAAAAACCAAGCTATTTTAATATGAATTTGGCATACGATTTTAGCAATTAAAGCTATTCAAGACAAGTCATTCCCCAAACAGGCAAAACTTTAACAATAAATTATAATTGGAGAAATGTATTTCCCACCCTAGGGCACCCACCCAGCTCTTGAAAGAATTGTTTGTGAGATGAAGGAACACAGCTTGCAGATGATATCACTGTTTTTGCTTTAAAATAAATTCTGACTTTTTAACCTGGAATAAGCCATCCTGCACTAAGCAACTGTGTGAACATACAGCAGGAAAACTGAGCAATATAGCAATACAGACCAAAGGATTGCTATGACAATAGGAAATGGCAGGGAAAGGTCAGTAGATACTCTATGATTACACTGAAAAGTATTGAGATCATAATGCATGAATAGGTACAATAGCTAAAAGCAAAATTTGGATAAGGGTTTCAAGATCTACTTCTCTGGTTGGGATTGTCAACGTTATTTTAAGATGATCACATTCTGTTAAATCATGCTGAAATCTTCAACCATTGGAAATTATATATAGCAAGAAAACAGTACAACAAATGGAAACTTCCTTGTTGTATAACCACAATTTTTAAAAGCAACTTACAATGCATAAAAAATAAATCCCAAAGAAAATATCCAGGAAGCTTACAGAATAATACTTACATTATACAGTGGGATAGTTTTCATCACTTTGTAGTGCTTTAGAGGGTCCATCTTATAAAGATGTCTGTCAGTTATAAAAATTGCTCGATCTTCTACCTTATTGAAACGGTTTACCTACAAATAATCAAAATTCACACTAGTATTACAATTGTCTTAAAAACAATGTATTATACACAAACTGAAAAAATTATCGTTGTAAAAACCAGAATCTTGGTCTTAGCTACTGAGCCACGTAGCCAGGCTAATATCATCATTCACCAAAAAATTTGGCTTTTGGGATCTGACAAAATTTCTTTATTTTGGCCACGCAGCTGTGGAGTACTCTTCTTTCAGGTCTCAATCTAGGGAATGCTAAAAGACTAACCAAAACCAATGATTTTTTAATAATCTGGCCATCAATTAGATGAGTAAAGGAAATATTTTTGCCACTGATTAATCACTGTATGCTGTTATCATGAAATGATGGTTATTTACCAGAGAGAATGTGAGATATGAGAAAGAGAAAGAACAGAACATTTTAGTCTTTTTTCCTGAAACTTTCTCTAATCTCAATAAACTGACCTGCCTTGCTAGCAAAGCATCATATTTAAATTATACCCCATTTTATTAGAAATCTCCATGAATTAATCCGAGATAAAGGAGCTAACTCTATATATTATTTGACTTAAAAAGCTAGAAAATGAAACTTACACTATGGCCCTCATACAGAAATCATGTTCAGGAAATAACTCCAATCTTTGTTTCTGGTATTTTAGAAACAGGATATAATGAGGACTCCATGTTGAGAATTGTAATTAAGTGGAAAATAGAGCAGCCAGATTGCTTTCTAGCACCCACTATTGATATACACCAGCTCTTCATGAACTGCTCTAACTGCTAATTATTTTTGTGACACATTTCAAGATGTTCAGATCCTATTTATAAAGTCTCAAGTAGATTGGAAGCAGGAATACCTGACACACTGCCCACAAAGAGCCTTCTCTATGCTCCACAGTCAAGGCCGACCAATTTGGCAAAGAGGCATGACAAAGTTTCTTAGAGATAGAATCCTGTCAAGCTTTGCTCCTTATAGGGCTCTCGCTGGAGAACCTCCATCCATTTAATGTCAATAACACCAGAAGTATTTTTAACCAGGGTATCTGAGATAAAACCGTCTTCAAATCAAGCAAGATTGGTTCCCAGCTACACAGCGTGTGAGGTCTTTTCAAATGGGTACTGCCGTTTTCTATCTCTCCATCATCACAATTTTGAAATTTTGTTAGGTCTTAAATTTGACCAGGCTGCATGTACTATCTCTGCTCATCACAAGAATACTCCCTCATAGGTAGTTCTCAACTTACAACCATTCATTTAATGACTGAAGTTATGATGATATGAAAAAATTACCTCAGCTTAAAACTGCTGCAGCATCCCCAAGATTATATGATCAAAATCCAGGTGCTTGGCAATCAGGTTTTGAAATCAGGTTCACTTAATGACAGCATGGTTTGCTTTAAATATTACTGTGATTTGGTTTATAATTATAGTAAAAACTGGATAGTTATGATGTCTGATAGGATTTTCTATGTTGTGGGGAAGCAGGTTTTTGTCAGGTTGGATGGTGCTCTTCCCTTGTGGGGGTCTTTCATAATGAGCACTATCTTTCCTTGTGTTGGCCAGTTTGACCGAAAGCCTGCTGCTGATTTGTCTGTGCTGCTAGGTGTCAGTTTCTTTAGCCAACAGGCATGGAACATGTTCAGGCCAGGTGTTGTCCAGCTCTTCATGTTTTTGATCCACTATTGGATGTCTGATACTGTTAGGGTGACTGGTTTCTGTTCTGGTTCCTGTTCTGGAAAATTGCTGTGGTCTGCTGCTATTTTGAAGCTAAGGAAGATACTTTCCCTTCCAATTACAATTTCCAAGGTTTATCCTCACCTAACATTAAAGATAACTTATTCAAATTTCTGCGGTTCTGTTTTTCTTGATTTTGCCCATTCCTCCTCCACTATTGCCTTTCATTCTCATTATTGCTATATGCTACTCTCTTTCCTGAGAATTCCTGTTGTTCAGTCACTTAGTCACTTCCAATTTTTTGTGACTCAAAGGACCTAAATTTGCTGGAATTATCTTTTAGTAACTGTTTCTTTGAGTTCTTGTAAGTCAATACTTAGGTCATCAATGATGGTATCTGGCTATTTTATCTTTTATCAGACTCTTTTTTTCTGTTAGACTCTTTTTCATTTGCTTCCCAAACTTTTTCCAAAAATCAGAGTCTTCTCCAATTACTGCTGCCTTTGCACTGCTTGTCCAAAACATCTAACCTTAACTTCACTCTAAGTGCTCCTAGTGAACAGTTTATTTTTATTTTATAAAATATTTTAATATATTTTATTAATTAAAGAATAAGCATGCCTATTAAAAAGATATTTAAAAATCAAGATTGCAACAGCAACTTTCATATGTACTGTGCTAAACAAAAGGAGGCTGTTCATGCATTTTAAAAATAATTAATTTTCCCCAAATTGAATCAAAGATAAATTTTCTGTTACAACCATTTTCCATATCAGTGATCTTATAATGGAGCCTCTGGATTTTTCCAATATTGTGCCATGGCCTGTTTTGCCACAACCATCATGAATCTTATTTTTAGTTTTTGATCTGTCTCATTAAATAAGACAGTAAATATATCTTGGAATTGTCCTATATGTTCTATCTCTCTTCTGAATATTGCTTGTTACATCTGGCAGTTGTTTTTCCATGTGCTATTGAAGCATAAATGGCAAAACCTTAACCATTATCCTATTTGAGAATGTAAGTTGAACTCTAAGATACGAGCATTATTTAGCAGTGCCCCATTATAAATCTATATTTTCCAATCTTGGCCATGACTGTATGAGACATTTTATCTGAATTATCTTTGATTTTTGGTCTTTGATCAACTTTTGTAGCATTGATATTAGCGATATTTTCAAGGGTCTATTAATACAACAGCAACCACAGTCAGAGACAGAGAGAGACAGACAGACACACACACACAGAATTTGCACACAAACACACAATTTCGGTATCTCTTTTGCACAGTTCTGTATATTCATAAAATTTATTCTTTAAATTTTCTCCAATAGGTCTTTGCATTCTTGGTCTTTTCTTTGTGCCCACCTTTGCACAAAATTTTATCTTGATTTCTCTTATTTTTTTAAAGTTATTGCATGTCCTTCCTATTCAACTATTACTCCCAATTTCTTTCCATTGCTTATAAATATACCTCCTTGTCACTGCTTGCTTTTATGGTATGGTATCTTATAGATGGAAAAATATGGTAATTATTGGTATTGTTTTTATTTTGCTCTGGATTGTTATCACTTGAATCATATCAAGTTATTGACCAATGCTCACACAGGCTTCCAAGAAAACAAGGACGTCACAATTTCTTGTAATACTAGCATCCTGATTTGCATACAAGGAGCTGTCCTTTGTACTGAAGAAAAGAAGAAAGCGTAAAATGACGTATTGCATCTTTATTGGAGATGCTGAACACAGCAGTAGTTCTTTCCCAATATATTTGACAAAAGGGGAACCTGAAGAATCCAAGACCATTAAATGCTATGTTTTCATTTCAGCGCAAAATCTTACCTGATTTTGCACAGACAAACACAGCAAGGAAGTTTTTCAAGATACAACCAACTATCCTGGAACAAAGCTGAGAAAATGTACAGTATATAGAGTAATAAGGCTTGATACAAATACTAATTTTATCTGTATTTGCCTGATTTATTGTCACTGCAATCATGTGAATGACAACATGCCTTTTGCTTGGTAATATGATATGCTCATGAAGAAGAAGCATGCTGAATACGACTTCAAAAGCTAAAGATTATTAATACTGACCATTGTTTTGTGGAAAGGTTCAGTAGTAGCAAGGGGAGAACAGAAATAGATTCTAAACATCATTTGAGAAATTATAAAATGTTAGAGGACAAATGAAGCTACACAAGTAGATTACTGATGGAATTACTTCAAAATGGTCTCAGAACATTAATGGACCAATGTCTTAATAAAATGAAGAATCCTACAGCTGTCTTATTCAAAGAATCCTTTTAGCTCAGTACACTATACTCTTATTTAAAAGTCTTTCTGAAGGTTTTTAGTAAAAGGGTAAACAAATTATATTATCTGAGAGCTTTTAAATTGAGATATTGTTTAGGCTTGCCAGAAATCATGATATACTAGTACCAGAGCAGTCACTACATCAACAGGCTGCACACATTCTTGCCAATTCTGCCTCAGAGCCATAATTTCTCCTCATTGCTTCACCACCCAGGTGCACCAAAATAGCTAGGCTTCCATATTAGGCTTTCTATTTCACCATTCCACTACCTTGGCAACTAATTCTTTTCTAGACTTCTAATAATTGCTATTAGCATATTCTATGTCCAGAACAAAGTAGCTGCAAATATCGCTGCTGTTATACAAGTGCTTTCTACCATCAACGGGGTCCAAATGATACACCAGCAATTTATCCAAGACTAATACATAAGATGCAAAAAAGCTTGTGACAAATACACGAGGATATACTCTAGAAACCGTTGACTAGCAGTAACACAGTGGGTACCCATTATGAATTTAGGGACTCTGCACCTATGTTTTGCACATTACATTGCAACAAACATGAACTTGTTTCTGATACCGACTGTGAGCAAAAATAAATAGGAAAATAAATATCTGAGAAAGCTAAAGTCATAGAAAGGATTTTATGACAGCAAAAAATAATAGAGACAGGCTTTGGAATTCATGAAAAGAACAAAAGGAGGCTGTTGTCATCAAACAAGTTACATGGCAGAATACATTCTGAGACCCAGCATTCTAAAAGACATGAATTGAGCAAAGCAAACAATAGGACTGATGGAAATCATGGTTATGCAGAGAACAAAGAGAACTTGGTGGGAGTTAAGTGCACTACAGAGCAGACCACTTTCAACTCTGAAGATGCCAGCCATGTTGGCTGGTGAAATGTCAGGATACCAAATAATTAAACCATGGCCTAATTACCCAGAAGGTCATCACCACTGAATTAACTTACTATTGTGCTAACAAATACCTATTATTTCTGTCAACCATAAAAACTTAATTTTTCCCTAAAGCCTACTTTTTCTCCAAAACACAGTGTTTGAGAGGATTTTCTCCAGCTTACCTTACGAACTTGAGAAGAGAAAAGAATTCTCATGAACTTGTCCTTGCGTTGCAACTCAGAAGTAACAGAGGTGAATGAACCCGTAGCCTGAGAATTACCAGGATTCTTAAAGAAACATGAAATGTATCTATTATTAAAACAAGTTCAGAGCACCTTTACCATTCCAAATCAAAGTCTCAAATATATATTCATAATAAAACTCTAGCTAGTGTCCTCCATTAGTTTAAGCTTAAAAAAATCAGGAATAAAAATAAGGAGACAGAACATAGATGTCCAAAAGTCAAACTCTCTACAACAAGCACAGCATCCTATAGGGTTCAATCACCACTGTGCCCCAAGGCCAGGAAAATAGTCAAATGTTCAGTGAATTTCTGAACATTATCAGGGTGGTAACCATATCGGGTTCTAGATATCAGGTACCACAATTTTTGTTGGTGCAGTTATTCCAATTATCCTTATTTCCCCCACAGGTTTGTGATTAAAAAAATTAAGGAGACACAGAGGCATACTGAAAAATTCCAGCAGAGGCTTCCATCTTGATATAGGTGTTTTTTGATTGGTTAAACCTACTCCTGACATGTTACTATGTTTTCATTTTTTTTATAGTATTGCAAAAAACAATGACTGAATTTTAACAAGTTCTACTATACTTACCAATGCAAGGTAATTACCCTGCCAGACCCTTTGCAATCCAATATCCCCTCGATGGCCCTTAAGCAACTCCAATGCTGCCACTTTTCCCTTGATTTGTGGCAAATCTTTGGGTGGGATATTTTTGATTAGTTCATGTGCTCTCCATCTGAGAAAAAAAATTAAGAAGTCATACTCCTGTATGTCATATTCCTTTGATATAAGGAAAGGATTTTGAAACAAAAGTTCAAAATTATTCATTAATATTAGTATTTTCATTAGAAAAGATGTTCAACTGACTCATATCATTAGAAATGTGCAATGATACTTTTTCCGTGGTTGACACATTCTGAAGTAGCATCTGTACTATTCAATCTACAAAGATAACTCCACAGAGAGATGCTGGAGATGCTGTGTGGCACTGACCAAGCTCCATAACTCAAGATAGGGATTGTTTCAATTTCTTACCTGTAATAGATGGCATGTAGAGCTTCTTCAAACCGTCGCAAAACTTTTGGAGGATTAGGCCATTTCACATGCTTCCCATAATCTTTCATAGACTTCACATTTTGAAATCGCCGGGCAACCTCACAGATGTAAGACTTTACTTTGTATCGACGGTAACATTTTAAAATCTTGAGGGCAGCTCGGGTCCTCTTGTATTGGAGTCGAGCTAATGTACCTCTCCAAACCTACAAAAGTAGTCATTCAGAAAAAATTACCTTGTGGCATAGTTAAGCAAACCACAACTTACCTTTATAAGCAACCCACTTCCATAAAAATTATACAATTGTTAGTTGGAGTATCAGTTAAAACACTTTTATATAGTGAGTTTAATGGGGTTTAACTTTCCTAAAATAGAAGTAGGATTGACTTCCTATTACAAGAATAATAATTACTACATAAAAATTTAATTTAATTTCTTCCCTTGTGCTGTAAAAAAGGTAGCATTCTTAAATGGGATAATTTTCTCTACATCAAGAGAAAAACAAATCACTTAAGTTAAATGTTTAAATAGCAAATCAAGAGAACAAATTTGCAAATTGTCTGAGAACCTGTGTGGTTAATGCTGTTAAAACCAAGGAGCAGATACATATTGATTTGTTGTATTTCATGAAAATATAGATACCTATTTGATCCTTTTACAAATTTTTCTCAAAAGACATTTTCTCAGAAAACTACATATAAAAGCCCTTCTGAATAAATTGCATACCAGGATGCCATATAGTCGTGATGGCGAATCTATGGCACGTGTGCGAGAGGTGGCACGTCGAGCCATGTTGCCTGGCACACCAGCTCAGTTGATTTTCGGGCCTTCTGGGCCCACCAGAAGTAGGGAAACAGGCTGTTTCCTACCTCCAGAGGGCCTGGGGTGGGTGGGGAAGGCCTGTTTTTCTTTATCACCTGGCTCCAAATCCTCTCTGCATCTGGGGAGGCTGAAAACAGCCTTTCCCACCTCTCCGGAGGCCCTCCGGAGGCCTGAAATGGCCCGTTTCCCAACTCCCAGTTGGATAGGAAGTGACTTTTTTGCTGTCCCCAGCCTCCAGAACGTCTCCTGGAGTCTCTGGAGGCTGGGGACAGCAAAAAATATCACTTCCTGTGCAACTGAAAGTTGGAAAACTTTCAATTGGCCTCCAAAGGGCCTTCGGAAGGTCTCTAAGGGGGTGGGGAAGGCTGTTTTCACCCTCCACAGATGCATAGAGAGGATTTGGAGCCAGGTGAGAAAGAAAAATAGGCCTACTAGGCCATCGCATGCCAGAAGCCGGGGGGGGGGGGTTCACGCGCACATGCGCAGGGCGGGGCACATAGAATTATGGGTGTGGGCACGCGCGCGCGAACTTCCCCCCCTTCCTGGCATGTGATGGCAAAAAGGTTAGCCATCACTGCCATATAGCATCTGTATTCTGACATAAATTTTACAGTTTGACTTCACAACATGGTTTGCAGCCAATATTCAGAAATGCCAATTTGTTACATTTTCAGCAATTATTATTAAGCAAATTAAATTAAAACTTGTCATAATTAGCTATTTAAACGACCACTTTCTCTACCCTAAAGGATGTTATCAGATCTTCAAGGTAGAACAGATTTATGATATGAATGCTAATATTTATCATAAGGTTACATCAACAGAATCTTGTGCCTCTGAATGTGCTTCCCCCCTCCCTCTCTTTAGTTTCATGAGAACTATGGGATCATGTCTGAAACACTCAAAATACATTTCTGTCCTGGATTCAGATGCCTTTTATCTAATCAGTACCTGGGTTGAGGTTGTTTTTCCTGTTTAGGTTATTCCAGTGGTGGGTTCCAAAATTTTTTACTACTGGTTCTGTGGGCATGGCTTGTTTGGTGGGCATGGCTTGGTGGTCACGTGACTATGTGGACGTGACTTGATGGTCACATGACTGTGGGCATGGCTTGGTAATCATGTGTCTGGATGGGCGTAGCTGGTGATCATGTGACTGGGTGGGCGTGGCCAACTTGACGTCACTCATGTCAAGGGTGATGGTTAGGGTGCCTGGCCTCTCCTCAACGAGATACAATTTCCCTGTCCATATATTTACTGCTACTGAACATCCAAAATATACTATTTAATCCTATGTACATATGCCATATGTGTACATACATATTTTACATAATATAGAATGTGTACAGGCACACAAAAAGATACATTATTTACTATATATACTGTATGTGTATGTGTATGTACACATACACACACATCTCTTCTAAAACTATACACATTCAACCTCACTTACTACATTTGGAAAAACACACCCAGAGTCCACTTTCTGCCACACATTTAATTATAACTTCTGTACATTTAGAACATTACACACACCTTCAGATGTTCTTTCCTAACTTGCACATGACTGTTAGAATCAGGAGAAATCATGGATTGAGTAAAATGTGGTGAAACTCACTTAACAACGCTCTTGCTTAGCAACCAAAATTTTGGGCTCAATTCTGGTCAGATGTCAAGGACTATCTCTACTTTCCTCTGCATGGCAGCCTTGTCCTAGTAAACTCTTCTCCTTTCTGGCAATTTTCATCTCTGTTAGAGACACCAAAATAATCCAGGCGATGTAAGGTTTCCTGCTGGAGCAGGGAGTTGGACTAGATGGCCTTTAAGTCCCTTCCAGCCCTAGATTGCTGTCCTGTTTCAAAGCGTCTTCTGAAGCCACGACTAGGGCCAGGGTTTGTGGTCCTTTTTTCCTTCCTTCCTTCCTTCCTTCCTTCCTTCCTTCCTTCCTTCCTTCCTATCTTTCTTTCTCTCTCTCTCTCTCCCTTCCTTCCTCTTCCTTCTTTCCTTCTCTCTTTCTTGTCTCTCCCTTCCTCTTTTTTCCTTTTTTCTTTTTCTTTCTTTTTTCTTTTTGCTCTCTCTCCCTTCCTTTCCTTCTTTCTCTCCTTTCTTTCTCTTTCTTTCTTGTCTCTCCCTTCCTTTTTTCTTCTTTCTCTTTCTTTCTTTGTCCCTCCCTCCCTCCCTTTCTTTCTCTTTCTTTTTTCTGTCTCTTTTCCTTCATTCTTTCTTTTCTCTCTCTCTGCCTTCCTCTTTCCTTCTTTCTTTCTCTTTCTTTCTTTGTCTCTTTCTTTTTCTTTCTTATCTCTCCCTTCCTCTTTCTTTTTTCCCTCTTTCTCTCATTTTCTTTGTCTCTTTGTCTCTTTCTTTGTCTCTCTCTCTCTCCCCCTCGCCCCTTCAAAGTCTAGGAGAGTGAGACTGGGAGGCCTGAGAGAAAGTGCCTAGTGGTGGCGGCAATAATTCCAGCAGCAACGGGGTGTCCCGGAATACCCGGGAAGGTTTCCTGCCCAGCTTTTGCTGTGACAGGCAGCGGTGGTGACAGCAGTGGGGCGTCCTGGAACACTCAGGAAGTTTTCCTGCATAGCTTTTGCTGCGGCAGGCAGCAGCGGGGCATCCCAGAACACCAGGGAAGTTTTCCTGCGTGGCTTTTGCCATGACAGGCAGTGGAGGAAGTGGCAGTGGCAGTGGCAGGCATTGGTGGCAGTGGCAGCAGGGTGTGCTGGTATCAGGGGAGTTTTCCTGCATGGCTTTTGCCACGGCAGGCATCGGTGGCAGCAGTGGTGGGGCCTCCCGGGAAGTTTTCTTGTGTGGCTTTTGCAGTGTCTGCCTCCTTTCACATGCGGTGCACATGTGCAGCAGCCCTGGGAAATCCGCTTGCCCTCCCGCAACACCACCGCCCCTCTCAGCCCCAGCACAACGACTCCATCTCCCTGAAGGGCCACCCACCCACCCACTGGCCAGGCTGGAAGCGGCACGTCTCCTGTCACAGGCTGTATGTGTGACCCAACCTCGGAAGGCGAAGGCGTGGGGGAGTGCCGGGAAGGCCATGTGGAAGGCAGGCAAGCATGCCAGGCCGCAGGGAAGGGAGGGGAGCTGCTAGGGTGGTCCTGACATGCCAGCATGCCAGGCCGGAGGGAAGGGAGGGGAGCTGCTAGGGTGGCCCTGACATGCTTGCCTGCCTTCCATACGCCCTTCCCAACAGTCCTGTGGCAAAGCCCGCTTGCCTGCCTTCCACCTCCACCACCGCCTCTTTGTTTGGCTGCTTACCTTCCGCTGCAGCTGGTCCAGAATCAGGAAGGCAAGCTGACCGGAGTTTTCGGTGGCCCCCAGCCAGCCGCTGCTGCTGAAAGCGGCTGGGAAAGAAGCCTCTGAAAAGGCTTCTTTGCCAGTCGCTTTCTCAAAAGGCAAGCTCCTGCCATCGCTGCCATGTTCTTCGTGTATGCAAATCCCATTGGACTTGCAAGGCAATAGGATGTGCATGAGTGAAGAAAATGGCGGCAACGAACATGGCAGCCGGGCGACCAGTCCGGGCGCATGGCCAGCGAGCCATTAGGTTCTCCGAGCGACTAAATTTTTTTACTACCGGTTCTCCCGAACCAGTTCGAACCGGTAGCAACCCACCACTGGGTTATTCCATACTGCCCATTACAGATGGTGAAATCCATGGTTTGTTTTTCCAATTGTTATGTCTTATTGTTAAGATTTCTTCAAAAATCATTTTTTATAATATCATTAGTGTGCACTGAATTTAAAGGGCTCTCTTATAGCAAACCTTTGATACAATGGGCTACATTGACATCTAGACATCTCTCAATATAATGGACATATTTATTGCCAATACATATATCCAATATATATATCCAATATAATCCATTATTTATATCCAATATAATCCATTTACAATGGTTGCAATATTCTGCACTTGTGTGATTGCCATTTGCAACCTTCCAAACTGGCTTCTGACAAGAAAAGTTAATGGGGAAGCCAAAAGGAAGTTGCAAGTCATGCGCATGTGACATGCAAGTCATGATCACATGATATACTTAATAAACACTGGAATTGCCCAGCTGTTTATTGCCTTGATGGTATTTCCTCCACTGAGTATTTCTTTCTAGCCTTCTTGACTTATTTCTAACCACTTTCTTGACTTCAGTATGCTTCAGATGTTATCAGCTTAAAGGATGTCCAGGTATTTGTAGCAATTGTCTTCATCCAGACATTGAAGTTATTTTTGTAGGTTATCTTGATTCCTTCAGTTTACTATTTTTCCCCATTGTCCAGTCCAAATTCCACTGCAATATTTGGCTGTAAATATGAACAATGTTGAGTAGTCATTCTATTTCAGACACATATAGTTTCAGATTGTCCATGTAAAGGAGGTGGGATAGCCTGACAAATGATTTTGGTGTCTGATAGCCATGGCCTGACTTATTCAGTATTATTGACAAAAGAATCAATGCAACAGTAGTGAGTCTTCTTGAAAGATTCCTCACTTGATATTAATCTCTCCCAGTGTGTCGCCATTGATCAGCAATTGCCTCTTCCATTATGCCACTGATCTTTGCACAAACGTCTGGTGTTTCTACTGACTCTTACTACTGACTATGTAATCATACATACAAAGTCAATGCCTTCTCATAATCAATCCAAGCTACATTCAAGTTGGTCTTCCTTCTCTTGCAGCTTTCCAAAATTATCATGTCAATTAGGAACTGTTATTTTGTTCCTCTGCTATTTGGTGTTCTGTTTCTGTTCAGATAGAAAGACATTGTTTTCAAATAGATGGTGTTGACCTGCATCAGCTCCCACGTTAGTTAGCAATTTGAAAGTTGTTATAAAAATGTAAATTGGTAAAAAGGTAATTGCCCTGTAGTTGCCTGGTGCAGATAATTTTCCATTATCAGATAGGTTTGCCAAATGTTAACTAATCTTCACCTCCTTGCAGTATGTTGTTAAACTGCTTGGCAATGAATGGGTGTAGATAAATCAAAATTCATGCAGTTTATCTTCACTTGCTGCTGATCAATTCTTGATTTTCCTTGCCCTTTTCTCCACCATTGGTGCTGTTATTATTAGTTCTTAAATTTCAACTTCTTTTTTATTCCTAACAAACTCCTCTATCCAAGCTGCATTCTTATTGTACTGTTCTTGAGCTCAGAACACTTTGTCAGGTGCTGGCTGGTTCACTGTAGCCTTTCCATTGATGGATTGGCAGAAACATTTCAGATTAAACTTGAAATTGGAGATTCTGCCTATAGTGCGCAAATTCAAGCTTTGTATCATCTGATCTTCTTGACTATATTATGGTGCTTTGTTGTTTCCAGTGCTCCTTAATCTTCCTTGTTTCTAGGTTATATTTCTTGACCAGATATTCTTTGGTCTTGTTCTTCAGTTTCTCTTCTTTATTCATTTTCTAGCTTGTTTGCATCTAATGTTAGCATGCTGATCTTATTTTCCAGCCTGATTTTCCATTTTGATGATGCACTGTTTTATAACTGCAGCCATGTTGGGGGTTTTTTTTGTGGATGAAGTTTTTAAAATATAAGTAATTTGATATGATGGATACAGATTTGCTAGTTCTTTTTTTTTTCCTGAAAGGTATTTATTTTATAAGAAGACAAACTTATCAGTAGGATTTCTGCAAATAGAGTTCCCTTCGCTCTCTACAAATATGAATTCCAAACTCCCAGGAGGCTCATATTGGATTTCAGTTAGAAAGTAATGTTCTCTAAGAAGCAATCACAATGACCACATTCAATTCAAAATGTCTATTGCTTCCTTGGGATAATATTTGTTTCTTCTTCAGCTCAGCTTAAAAGGAGCCTTTGTTCCTCCTACTGGTATGCAAATAACTCCTATTTCCCTCACAAATGCTGAAGAACTTTGATTCTGTTTCTGAGCTGGCATTCTACAGATCCCTAGAGATGCATAAATTTTCCACTTACACTAGGATTAATTAATTACCCAGTGTAATTAGAAACACAACTATCAATATTTTATATACAGTAGATGATGTCAAAAACCAGCCTTTCTTGTATAAATGTGGTTTACATCAGGTTAGGAGAAGATATAAAATTCAGCCAAGGAAGTAATGAGAGACAATATTTATAGCAACTGAAGACCAAATAAACAACCTTCCTCAAGAGAAAGAAAGAGGGGGGAAAAAAGGAAAGAGAAAGCCTGTTTGTAATATATACCAATACAACACACCCCTATCACAGGGTGAAATCTAAAAATTTTCCTTACTGGTTCTGTGGGCATGGCTTAATTGGTAGGCATGGCTTGGTGGTCAGGTGACCCGATGGGCGTGGCTTGATGGTCAGGTGATCGGGTATGCATGGCCAATAATAATAAATAATAAAAATAATCAAGTATACAAAAACCAACTTTCACACTTTACACACACACAACACAACACAACTGACTCACACACAATGTAAAAGCAGCTGCACTTCACCCAAAATGGCCCCTGCAACAAGCAGGAACCTCACAGAGGCACAAAAAGCTCAAAAACCAACTTTTACACTTTACACACACAGAGCACACAACACAACTGACTCACACACAATGTAAAAGCAGCTGCACTTCACCCAAAATGGCCTCTGCAACAAGCAGGAACCTCACATAGCCACAAAAAGCTCAAAAACCAACTTTCATACTTTTTCCACACAAAATAAAACATACAGCTTTGTAAGATTTTGTGTGTTTGTGTAGTTAGAGTGAAACAGTACAAAAACACACCAAATCTTAGAAAGCTGCACAAATATTTTATTTTATTTTATTTATATTTTTAGATAAAAGCAGCTAAATTTAAAACTTCCTTAACTTTAAATTGCTGTCTAAAAAAAAAACTCCTAAAAAACCCCCCAATTAACTATTTTTTTTAAAGCTCCAAAAAAAAAAAGCAAAAACCCCAGTTACATACCAGATTGAAGGCACAAGGCAGGCAGATTGAGTTGCTCACCGATTGGATTGACTGCAGGCATGCAGATTCAGTTGCTAGCTGATGCAATTGATTGCAGCAGCTGAAGCAAGGCAGGAAAAGGAAGCGAGCCTGAAAGAAGCAGCAAGCTGCCAAGTGGGAAAGTGGGGACCGGGTGATTAGGTGGGCATGGGTGAGGGGGGGCAGGGATTTTTGCTATTGGTTCTCCAAACTACCTGTCACCATCACTACCGGATCACCCGATCCAATCCGAACCGGGAGCATTTCACCCCTGCCGTATCATAAGGTTCAACACTATGAGTTCTATTCAACTTGAATGGGATATATGTAGGAATTGTTAGAATAATGAAAATGAGAATTGTGTATATGAAAAATAGAAAAGTTTTAATGAAGAGGGAAACTGCACCAAAATAAATAAATTGATGAGACGTGCAATTATGGATTTTCAGGATAAGAAGGTTCTGTAAACTAAAAGAATAGCTCAATTTTATTTATACAATGTGATGGTAAGGCGTATGCAAAAAGTAACACAAAAGTGTACAAGGATAGGACCCCTCTTTGCTTATCTAGTGAATGCTTTAATTCTTACAATCTCTACTTTTCTCTCCGTATGTCTTTTTCTTTTTTCCTTAGTTGTAGTGTTATCACTTTGTATTGTTTCATCTCCTTTTGCTCTTTCCTTTTTCTTTCTATCCTTTACTAGAATGAACATTCCTTTCCTTCCATCCTGTTTTTCTCCTTTTTTAGCTGATTCTTTTCTCTTTTTTTGATGGGGGGACTGTATGTTTGTATAGTGTGTCTATGTATGAGAATGTGTTTGTAAGACAGGATAATTAATGGGGATCAATCAATATTATAAACAGTGTACCTTAGTTTACAAGCAATTAATTTTAATCAGTAATTTTTAGTTCAGTTATTTTTTATATAATTTGGCTACAAACACATACACACAAACATACCATGCATACATAAGAACAAATCTAAGTTTGGACTTAGAATATATTAAGTACACTAAATTATTGTAAATAATGTTATTTATGTGATATAATTATACATCAAGTTTAATTTGTCCTGCTACCTTCAATTTTTTGGTGTGCAGTTCAGGGGTGGATTCTACTTTACTACCGGTTCGCAATGAGGCCACTCGCGCATGCTCATCTGCGCATATGCAGAAGCATTTTGATGACGTCGGGGTTGGTGGGCGGAGCCTCCCTCCGGTTTTACTACCGGTTCTATAGAACCGGTGCGAACCGGGGGCAACCGACCACTGGTGCAGTTCCCGCCCACCATACTATTCAAAGGATGGGGGCAAATATGAGCACCTATATGGCCATAATGATAATGGAGAGAGAAAATAATTCACTATATTGTCATACACTCTCTCTTATAGAAATTTAACTACTGCTAAAACATCACCTTTTAAAAATTCCCCCTCACTGACACACGCATAAAATATGTTTATCACCCAAGTACCCTGGTTAGTGCCAGTACTATTATTGTAGAGTGCTAATATACTTCACATTTTTCAGAAGTCTGATTTCCTTCTTTTTTGTAACTCATCTGTTCACTGGTATATCATTATGTTCTACTTCCTTATTTGTGTTTGTGTGTGTGTATGAGAAAGAGAGAGAGAGGCAGAGAGAGACAGAGAAAGACAGAGAGAGAGAGAGTAAACAATGTACAACTGCAGAGTAGAGAACAATTGCCTTTGGCTCCTGTTTCCTTATACTGTCTCTGGTCTCTAACCATTTCATCAAGTTCTTGAACCGTTTCCATCTATTTTTTAAAAATTCCACCTCCTCATTTTCTTTTTATGTTCCATATTTTATTCTACAAACCAAAGGGGAAGAATTATCTAGATTTTTTCAATAAACTGTTAACTATCCTGGGAGTCTTTTCAGCTGAAGATTAGTGCAAAAATATTATTCTAAAAAATATCTCATTTTGCCAGAGAGCTGTTAACAGGCTCATTTCTGCTCAGGTCTTGGGAGGTATATGAGCAGAATGTATCTTCATAAAGTTTCTGCCCTCTTTAAAAAATTCCTGGCAAAATACCTGAATCTGGTTGGCATGATCTCAGGATGCTGCAGGATGGCATATCAAGGAGCTGTGTGTAGCTGTTGAGTGCATTTGCCTGTCCAATATAGTCTTTGTTAAAGAATGCTGAAGAACGTCTTTAGATTGGCCTAACCATTATTTTGCATATGTTGGACTTTCCCTTACCTTTCCTTACAGATCAACGTTGTTACTTATTTTGTAGATGCATGTGTTTGACACACAGTAAAGCTTTTTTTATATCTCATTTCTCCTTTTGAGTCAATGAGATGTCAACATCATTTTAAGAAAGGGGTTTAGACTTGCCCCATGCATTTTCATCTTAACAAGAGATAAAAGAGATTAATTTCAAATATTTGAAGTAATAAAGGCAATAATGAGAAACACAATACTAGATAGGAAAATGGAAATGTAGCTCAAAACAAATTGTTTAACATTAAATATTGGCCATCACAAGCCAGAAACCTTGTCCAAAAAGAAATTTCAAGTCTATCTGAAATGTATTTCATAAAGAAAGAATTCACATTTCTAATTCTATTGCAAACAATATCCATATTAGCTTCCAAACAGCTCCTATACTAGCCTACAAGGTAATTTAATAACAGCACACAAAGATGAACAATCTTTTAAATGTTTTTATGTCACTGGGACTTAATACAGCTTTATTCAGGTAATCCTCAATTTACATCCAATCACTTAGGGACTGTATGAACTTATAATGGACCCTGAAAATGAGATTTCTGACTTGGATTTGAAGTTCTCACATCTGTCCACCTATTTCCTGTGTGACATGATAGCAATTTATGATGATTTTGCTGGAAATCTACTTTTAGTACAAAATGGCATCCACTTAATGACCACATCAAGAAGGTCATAAAATCAGGTTATTTTTGGTTAGCTAGTGGTTATCTTTGGTTACCTAATGACCTCCTTTATGACCATCATGAGTTATGATGGAAAGTGTGGGCTCAATATTGTAAGTTGAGGACTATCTGAGATCCTTAGAAAAATATTTTCAGGCTTACTACATAACACCAAAGGCAGAAGTACAGATTAGGCAAAACCTGGCTCAAAAACAGGAACTGTGAGAGGGACTTTGGCGCCCTAGTAGACAATCACTTAAACATGAGTCAGCAGTGTGCAGCAGTAGTCAAAAAAGCTAATACAATCCTTGGTTGTATAAACACATACATAGAATCAAAATCACATGAGGTATTAGTACTGTTTTATAAAACTTTAATAAGACCACACCTGGAATACTGCATCCACTTTTGGTCACTACATTACAAAAAAGATGTTGTGACTTTGGAAAAAGTGGAGAGAAGAGCAACTCTAGACAAAAGAAGAACTGGGACTGACATGATAGCAATATTCGAGTATTTGAGAGGTTGCCACAAAGAAGAGGGGGTCAACTTATTTTCCAAAGCACCAGAAGGCAAGACAAGAAATAATGGATGGAAACTAATCAAGGAGAGAAGCAATCTGGAATTAAAGACAAACTTTCTAACAATGAGAACAATTAACCAATGAAACAGCTTGCTTTTGGAAGTTATGGGTGCTTCATCACTGGTGATTTTTAAGAAGAGACTGGACAGCCACTTGTCTGAAATTCTATAGGGCAGTGATCGCGAACCTTTTAGAGACAAAGTGCCTAAACCGCAACCCAAAACCCACTTATTTATCACAAAATGCCAACACAGCAATTTAACCTGAATGAGGTTTTACTACCTAAAATAATGATAAACAACGCAGAATTCAGCTAATTGTTCTAAGAAAAATGTGATAAATGCACTTTTATGCCCCTTCATTTTCCCCCCTGCTTCTGAAATATTACGTTTAGCAACAATAAAAAAGAAAACTTTTGTAATATCATTTCTCTCTTCCCCCCCCCCACTCTTTCTCTGTGTCTCTTTCTCTCTTTCCCTCCCTCTGTCTGTCTTTCTCTCTCTCTTTCCCTCCCTCCCTTCCTCTCTATTGCTCTCTGCGGTGCTGCCGCTGCCTGGGAGGGACACGCAAGCTGAACATTTAGAGCCATGCTAGGTGGATTTTGCAAGCGGGATCGGTGGGGCTGCTTAGTGGGGAGACCCGTTTGGTTCACTTCAGCATGGGATAGGAACGCAGAAGGCACCATGGGGTGGGAATGCAGAAGGCAGAGGGAATCTGTACCTCTTGACATTCAGCCCCCAAAGACTCCTTTGAAGCAACTTTTTCTGCTTTTGAAACATTATGTTTAGCAACAATAAAAAAGAAACTTTTATAATATCATTTCTCTTTCCCTCCCTATCTCTCTATCTCTCTTCTCTGCCTCCCTGTTTTTTTCTTTTTTCCCCCCCCCCCCCCATGAAACCCCTGAACTGGTGCTGAGTGGTGGGAATGATGTCTGAAGGGCGACGAGCCCAGGAGCAGCATGCCCAAGCTCAGCTGACTGGTGGGGAGGCGGGGTATCCCAACACAGGCAGCTCTGCAGGAAAAGAAACTGCTCCCCCCCCCAAGATGACGCAGGGTTGCATTGCGGCTCTGCGTCGTAATGGGCTTCAAGAGGACAGAACATCGTCTCCCCCACTGTGAAGCGCATGAGTGAAAAAGTCAATTCCAACTTTGTGAGATCCTTTTCTTTCGTGAGAAATTGGAATTGATTGAGTGAAACATGATGGAGAAACGCGACTGGAGCTAAGCTGGGGTGACTGTGCGCATGCCCATAGAAAGGGCTCTGCATGCCATGTTTGGCACGTGTGCCATAGGTTCGCCATCTTGGCTATAGGGTCTCTTGCTTGAACAGTGGGTTGGATTAGAAGACCTTCAAAGTCCCTTCCAGATCTATTCTGATTGAATTATATGTAGATATATAGTCTGAGATCACACTAAACCTTGTTCATACTTGCTTGAGCTAATTGGCAAACAATATTTCACACTGTCAAAGAAAAGTTGATTTTCCACGCATCCAATCTGAAACGAGTCAGATAATTTTCACCCAGGGACTTAGCTTTCTTATATTGTTTTCAATAAAACATCTCAGATTAGATCTGTTCTTTCAGAGGCTGTGGTCAAAATTGCAGCAAAGAACACTTCTATTTTATGGTTATTAAAAGGCTAAAAAATAACTGCCCTTCAAAAGGTTGCCCCCTGAGGGACAAATTAAAACAAGATGTTATAATTAAGGGATTGATGAAATTGTTAACATTATTTTCTCATAATGAATCATGATCGTGGAAAACCTAATTTTTCCTCTTTTTTAGTAAGCATTAAAATTAAAATATTGAATAATAAAATAATTTGGCTTTGAGTAATTTAGAATTTTTTTAACTCTGAGTGTTAAAAACTATTTGCCAAATGGAAACTGATTTCTGAGGCTTGAGGGTTAGCCTTAATGATCTTTTCAATTACATGGAACTGATTCCCTATGATCTGAAGCATATGTTGGGAATTTTCTGTTAATCAGTGTATTATGTTGATAGAAAAACAGTATTAATTCTTACCAACTGACTGAAATCTGATCTCAAAAGGTAGTGAATGAAAAACTCTTGATAAGGTCATTAAACTGAAGCCCATCTCCAGTTAAGGTGCTGGTCTGTAACTAAATATGAACTAGCTATCTTCTATCATAGAGAGGCTTTTGTTTGTTCATCACTAACAATTCCTAACACATACCATTTTAAGAACATATTAGGAACCAAAATATTAAATTATAACAAGTTGGCCCAGCTTTTGTTTTCCTTTCTCCTCTCCTCTATTCATTTCCATCCACCCCCTCACCACCCACCACTTAGCCCAGAAATATTGCTATGGCAACCACAGCTGCTGGGGATTTGATTGACAAGTCTCCTAAGAGAAGCGTCTAGGGAAACTAGAATGCCTCAAGGTGAGGGGGCGGGGCAGAGCAGCGCTACTTACAAGGCTGGGAAGGATGGCAGACACATTTACATTTGGGAAAGGTTATTTACTCTATGTGGACCAGGAAACTTAAGATGACATGTTTTTCTCCACAATGGCACTTTGAGGGAATCAAACACATGCCTTTCCAAGCAGAGAAAGTGGCTTGGGGAACTGAACAAAAGGGTTTCTGAGAAGTTAAGCTGGCAGCTTCCTAAATTATCTCAGTTTGCATTACAAAAATTGTGAGGCCAAGGATGTGTGGGAAATGGACATTAGAAGTATAACTTAAATATAGCCATGCATTAAACACCGAATCCTATTTGTTCTAACATAAATGGATGTTTACAATGAAAGAATATTTCCAAAACCAACTTGGTTTTATTTTTATAGTTGTTATACTAAACTGTCTTATATAAATCGGACTAACTATGTAACTGATAAAATATGAAGCAGTTGGAAAAATCCCACGAGGTGTGCTTCTTACTTCTCTCCCTCCAATTATTTAATAAACTATTACTAAAATAATTGCAA
>WNWU01013599.1:3243707-3263716 GCA_012654045.1 Ptyas mucosa
CTGGCTTAGGAATTCTGGGAGGGGTTTTTCTTAGTATATATTTTTTATTTTATTTTTAAATCTACATCAATACATGAACAGTGTGACATCTGGGTATCATTCATTTTGATACAAATAACAATAATGTTGTTAATAATATTTGTTACATTCTAATGCCAATCACAATACTATTTGAGCAAACATAGTAATACCATCTTCCAACCTCTAATCTTTCCATCTGGTTCTTGATTTTATTCTACTATATAAAAATGTGTATACTAATATTCCCCCTAATTCTTATTTCTACCTCTATTCTAGCTTTTAGTCAGGCCACCATTACTAGTCCTACTAGTGTCCTACTGTTGATAAACGTGTTTGTACTGAGATATAGTCCTTTATTATTTAATTGTTCAATGTTTCAATGCGCCATTCTAATGCCAATCACCTTATGTAAACATACATAATAATACCATCTTTCAACCTCTAATCTTTCTGTCTAGCTATTGTTTTTTTCTATTATATTATATAAAAGTGTGTATTCTTATTTCTACTCTATTCTAGCTTTTAGTCATGCCTCCTTAAATTAAAAGGCTATTCCTTTCTATCCATCATCTCTTGCCTATTTTGATACTTCAATTCTTATTCATTTTTTGGCTTGCCTCCCATACTGCTCTCTTAGGTCTTTGTCTCTATCTACAACTTTATTATTCAGTCTAAATATTTCTCCCATCTCTACCATCTTATGCTGCCAGGCCTCCAAAATGTCTGCCCAAGCCCCTATCTCCCTTTCGAAAGTATGTTTGATATATTCAGGTCTAATGTTGCTCCTCAGAGAGTATAATAATCATAGCTCTTTATATCCCAGGATTATTCGATCAGTTCCATTTAGGTAGTCCAGGAAGCTTTCCAAATATCTCCTTACGTCAACTCTATAGATTTAGTCATTTATCTTAACATTCAAGAGTCACTTTGCTTAGGTATCTTCCTTGTTCTCACAATTGACCCTCCAGTAATCATAAAGTAGATAAATATAGAACAGTAGGTATCATCACAGTCCTCCAGATAAATGCTATTTATTTCTCTTATCAGAAATTTTCCCAGACTTGTAGGAGTATAGTATATTTTCCATTCATCAGTAGGTGGTGCCCTCAGCTTAAGTTTCAGTGTTGTCTCAAATCTGACTGGTATTTAATCCAATTTTAATTTGATTCATGGAAGCAAAGTCAGTTATTTAAGTAGATAGTTCCAGCATTTTAAATGTCTTTCCAAAACAGCAGCTACCCAGTTTAAAAATCCGATTTTCTATGTTTTAAAAGTTTTTTACTTTTCTCCCCTTCTTTTGTGTCTGGGATTTTAGTTATTGTTTAGTAGTTGTTTGCCGTTTTAACAGATAGTTCTAAGAGTCTCGTTTCCTGGATTTTTTTTCCTCTTTTAGGGTTAGATTCTAGGTAAAAAAGGAATCATCTCACCCAGTTCCAATCACTGTTCATCTACACCACTCCTGCACTTTCTTTGTTGCCTCAGCTGTCCCAGCTTCTCACTGCCATAATGGCTGCTTCTTTTCCTTGTCATAGATGAGAGAGAAGAAAGCCCTGGGTCAAGCGGGAGAATTGCGACTCACTGTGACCTGCAGGGCAGCCCTCTTTTCTTCACCACCCCTACAAGGGTGGCTTTAGCTCCTTTTGGAGCCCTCCAATGGGGAGAACTTGGCGTAGGAGCACAGAGACCCACTCCTTATGTCCAATCTCCACGTGACATCAGCAGAAGTCCGAATTCCTTTTACTCTTATCTACCACCAATTTGCTTTGACTGTTAGTAGCTCAGATTCTTGTAGACAGCTTAAGCTTGCAATAAATCTTTATACTCAGTTGAACTGCCTGAACCTCCTGATTTCCTCAGCACTTGACATCACCATGGCCAACTTGCTGCAGGACAACTCACCGCGGGATTCACTTAGTTCCTTTTATTTTTGTTGACCATGTTATTTTATCTATTGTATCAAAGAAAATCATTCCTATGACTACCAGCTTTTGTAATGCTTTGTTGAATAATAAAAGAAACTAAACCTGTCTTGAATTGTCCTGCAGTGAATTGTCCCACAATGGTGAATTGATCATGGCAAGTTGATCATGGTATGTTGGTTACAGTGAATTGGCCATGACGAGTTATCCTAGACCAGGGGTGTCAAACTCAATTTCATTGATGGCTGCATCAGGGCTGTGGTTGACCTCAGGGGGTCGGGTGGGCATGGCCAGCTTGATGCCACTCACTGGGCATAGCTGACTGGGTGGGGGTGGATAGCTTGATGCCACTTCCCAAACTGCTGGCATGTTTCTTCTTTGCACTGGGTAGACAAGGCCGAAGCCATGCTGGCCCGATGTTTCCTCTTCTCATTGGGTAGACCAGGCTGAAGCCACACTAGCCTGATGTTTCCTCTTTGCATTGGGTAGACTGGGCCAAAGTGAAGCGGGCCGGCCCCTTACATTTTCCAGGATAGGCCCATGGGCCGGATCTGACCACATCACGGGCCGGATGCGGCTTTCGGGCCTTGTGTTTGACACCTCTGTCCTAGACCCATAAACCATGCCCTTGTGATGTCTCACTTGGATTTGTCTTTGAAAACTGTTACTGAACTGTAATCAAATTTCTGACCTGGTTGGTTATTAAAGTCATACAAGTTCAATAACTTTACTATGTATTAGTAGTTTCCAGGCAGAGCTAAAAGATGTGATCCATCTTCTTGTTTATTAATCTGTCCAAATTTTAGCTAAACATATAGGCTTTCCAATATCCTTTCCAACAGACTATTACACTTCTTTCTTCACTGTCTTTTCAATACAAGCTTTGTTACTGTTTTTAGGACTGATTTATTTTGCATTAGTCTCTCATCAGGTTTACCTTTAATAATTATTTTTGTTATTGTTATTTGCCTCGAAGTTTTCTGATATAGAAAAGTATGCTGTATTAATCATAATTCAGTTATGAACAAATATCATAAATAGCCTTGAATGATATGTGATATATAAAAGTAAAGATTTTTTTTTACAAAAAACAAGGCTGCCTATTTTCCCTACTACTATTGCAAGTATAAAAGAGAACCTTTCACACTGACAGTTTTACTATCACGGGAGTTAAAAGTGTACATTTTTGTGTAAATTAAGAAAAAGATATAAGATTCAGGTTGCAGCAAAAAAATATGAAAAAATAGTATTTTAATTTGGAAAAATAATTGACAAAGTGTATTCAAAGATATTCAAAAAAATGTCATACTGAAAAAAAAAACCAATTCATCTTCACCTAAAGCAATGATGGCGAACCTTTTAGGTACCAAGTGCCCAAACTGCGCATGCGCGCATGCACAAATTGAAAGGTTTGAAAGGCGTGAATGCATGGACATGTACAAACACGTGCATGCACAGACAGGCACAAGCAGAGACCCAAAGACCAGCTGGCCAGTGGGAGGTGGGGCATCCCAACACCGGCAGTGCAGCAAGAAGTAAATTTTCTTTTGTGAGCTTCTGTTTCGTCGTTTGCAGGGAAATAAGCTCATGAAAGAAACACCATGGAGTTCTGACCTGGGGTGACAGCGCACGTGCCAGCAGAGAGGGTTTTGTGTCCCCTCTGGCATGCGTGCCATAGGTTCGCCATCACGGACCTAAAGTATTTTTGCCTAGTTTCTATAACAAGCTTTTAATCAGTAATAGCAGATACCATTCTTTTTTCATAGCAAAGAAGTATCAATAAAATAAACAAGCCAAAAGTAGCCTAAAGTCTTAAAGCTAATTTCATAAAATTAAATAATGGCATTATTTAATGAACAATGTATTATAACTGTGTTTGTATGTGTGTGTTTAAGAAACAGAGAACGAATATTTATCAGGAATTATTTCTGGTTGTCATCTAATGAAAATAGCCCTCATTTCTGGAATTTTTAATCACACAGGCTCTAATTTGAAGAATCAGTTAATAATATGATGCTTCAAATTAGAGCCTGTGTTATTAAAAATTCTAATCCCTATTCCTACCATGGATTTCCAATATGTATTTCTTGTTCAAATATGTCTTACTCATTTTCTCATATAACCATCAGCTTACTACTTAGATTATGAAAATCAATCAATCAACGTTTAAATAATTAATGAGTTAAACAGACAATAGAGAATAATAAATTGCTTATGTCTGCAAAGCAAATTTGGTTGTTATATTTCAACTTATTTGCTTTCAATGACAAGTTTCCTTAAGAAGAAATTGGGTTTTGGTAGCAACAATAAAACATTTTTTCACTGCACTAATGATGTTACCTAGTTGGGTAATAAAACCTCTGCAAGCAAACAACCAAGCTCAGAGAGCACTAAGGACTCCACAAAATATTTTTTAACAAACACTGTTAGCTCTTTGCCAATAATAAGCAATTGCTAAAATTACTGTTGTGGGATTCACAGCAGCAGCTGATGCAGAAGTGTGTGACTGGCAAGAAAAATTATCCAAGAGCTGTAGGAACATTAGGGAGTTTTTAGCATGGAAAAAAAAAAGACCGAATAAAAGAGAACATGCCACAGAAATAAGCTATTACACATTATATGAAGCAAAGGTGTGAAATTGTTTTTCTTTCTCTTTTCAATAATATTTGAATTGAGATCAACCAAAGATCCTAAATGGACATAGAGACTTTTTGATGCAACATATGCTTAACTATATAATTATCTTCATCAAGATGTATCAATTACTATCACCTGAATGGCTTTAAGTATCAATGACATCAATTAATGGAGAAGGAGACAGTAATAGATATTATTTAAGTAGCAACCCCTTTTGTGAGCAAAGTGTTGTTTCTCTGGGATTATTTCCTGGGAAATATGAAAAGGAAAGTGCTATTATTCAGTTTGTAAGATTCCTACAGACATCTGAATGGCCAACATGTGAACAGAACAAGACTGAACAGGTCTTTCAAATCCAGTTTGGTTTTTCATCTATTTTAACCCCTTAGAGTTAAAGCCAAATTGGAAATATGCTAGATTTGAAAGGGAAAACAACAATAACATTCTATAAGAAGGCAATGCAAACCACTCCCTTATCACTGTCAAGAAAACTATATGCATGTGTACATATAAGTCACCAGGACTAGCACGATTAAAGGCAACTTATTTTACAAGTTATGTTTTTCCATTCTGTGAATCTATGGATATCAGATGTAGATTATTTTTATAAGAAATTTCAATATTGCTTCTCACCTTTTGTAGAAAGAGAACCACCCATTCAAGCATCTTGGCATGCATTTCTTCCAACGTGAAGAGTGTTCGTGGTGTGCGAATAAAAATCTTGGTCTTTCCGTATGCCACATCATCTTGAAACCCACAGTGCTCAATCAATTTCTTCACAGCCTCCTTGTCAGATGGTAGTTTGTGATTTGGCCAAGTAAATTCAGGAATTATTTTGTACCTTCATTGATACAAGTATTATTTAAAAAAAAAACATTGTTTGCATTATTAAATGTGATAGTAATATGGCAGAAAGGTCCACAAAAATCCGTATTATCTTGCCAAAGTAGATTTCCCATAGAAAGAAAATAAATATACAGTCTTGATATAGAATTAGGAAATCTTAAATATGTATTACAAAATGCTAATTTTCAATAACTGTGAAATATCACTAATCCTTGGTTTGTTATTCAATAGTTTACTGAACAAGCTACAATTGCCTAAGTCACAGAATAAATGATATGCAAATTAAGTTGTTGGGTTTGCATAGAAGCCCATCTGCAGATAAGACAAATCTTATTTTTTCAGTGGTATTTTTGCAACTAAAATTCTCAGCCTATTTGCAAATATATATATAATACCTACTAATACACTGGATATCTAACAAAGCTAAAAGTAATTAATATTAAATTAAGCTAAGATTCAAGTGGATTTGGCTGAATAATTTAATCATGTTTACAAATAATAATTTTAGCATGTTCTAGCTTTTGCCAAATAGTTTTAAGTAAGTATGAGAGGTCTTGCTTTAGTTGATAAAGGGAATTGAGCCCCGAGCAAGAAAAAGGATTTATAAAAATTGTTCCATTCGGATTTAATGTGTAATGCATTTTAATAAAAGGTTTGTGTAAAATTCTTTAGATATCCCATTAAACTTCTGCTCTTCCATAAAAAACACATGCATTTATATAGAATATTTAAAAGTGGTATAAAATGGGTTTTTCTTTAGCTGGTCTCACTAAACTTGATAATTTCTCTTAAAGTTACTTTAAGACATGTAATTTGTGTAAGAATGCTAATGTAATATCAAACCACAAATATATTTTTATTGTTAAATATAAGAAATTTGCAAAGTTTTAATCAATTGTTACCTGTGAAGAAATTTTTCGTATGTTTGGCGATAGGCATATCCTGCCCGCCGTACTCTTACATTTTCCAGAAGTCCAAGATATTCAACTTGATGCTTGCATCGTTCTTCATCAAACAGCTGTGATGACTTCTTGTCATTGGGTTTAATGCAGCGGACATAGTATGGCTCCTAAAAGAAAGCAACCAGAAACAACAGTATTTGAATTAACAGATAAAATAAAAGAGTAAGGGGAAAGTGACAATGTGCAAGTTAACATTCCAATTCTTTAGCCATTGTTAAAGAAGGAACCCTAACCTTCTTCTCCTATAAAATTCCATTACAAAAACAAGACTCCTAGAAACAGCTGAAATAAGATCATGAAAGTTACAACAAGCATCATTAAATGAATTTCCACAATGCAAACAACAGGTCTAGTATTGTAGCTCTATTCTATATGTCTTCATTCTTGACTACACATTTCTATAATCCATTTCCACACCAACTAGAAAACAGCCAATACTGCTTCCCTCATTAAGAGTAAAAAGATTAAACAAGAACTTCCTGAGACAAGCATCCAGCAAAAAAGTAATTTGTTTTCTAGCTTAGGCAATATGAAATTTAATATCCTAATCAATTGTTACAACTTCTTACCATTCACTGTCATTCCCAAAGGTGCTTTTTCAAGAGGCAACGGGACTTTCTGTTTTTTCTTTGAAGACGTTTCGCTTCTCATCCAAGAAGTTTCTTCAGCTCAGAGCGTCTTCAAAGAAAAAACAGAAAGTCCCGTTGCCTCTTGAAAAAGCACCTCTGGGACAACCATGAGCTGGATGACTGAGAATCTCCATAGACATTCACTGTCATCTTAAGATTGCCAGCCTGCAATTATAAAAAGTATAGCTGGGAGAGTTTTCCTTGCCCTGCAACTCTTAGAAATAAAGAGAAGTACTGAGCATCCTATGTAGTAGGACGAGTGTTAGCCATGAGATAATCCAACATTTTCAAAGGCAATATCTTTATTAAGAGATCTTCTCAGAAAACAGTTGCCAGCCAGTAAGAAAACAGAAGAGAAGAAATATGAAGGAAAAATTTGACCAATATATTTTTTCCTTTGCTATGACTGTTCTAGATTTCAACTATCCTGCCTAATAAAAGAGACTGCTTGCTAGTTATAGCTATTGCTTGCTAGTTCTGTTGGCTTGCTAGTTATTATCTCTCTCTTTTTTAAAAAGTCTGTTAAGTATCTACATCGCAGGCTGGATCCGGGCTGTAGAGTGCTTAGATCTGGCTTGCAGGGCTGCCCTGGAAACAGCAAAGGACTGGCCTGCGGTGCCTTTGCCAGCGAAAATGAAGCTCAAGTGGGCAACATGTGCCCCCCCCGGGCTCTGTTTTCGCTGGCAGAGGGCTGGAGGCCGTCCTGGCCAAAAACGGGGTCCCGGGGGGCCATGCAAGCCCCCCCTGGGCTCCATTTTTGCTGGCAGAGGGCCATGCCCACCCCAGCCTGGCCATGGTCCCCCAGTCCCGCCCCCAAGGTGAAACACAATCCTGATGTAGCCCTCAATGAAATCAAATTTGACACCCCTGATCTACACTCAGAGCACAGATCTCTGCTGGATACAGGGTTGAAAGATGGTAGGGAAAGTCTCCTACTTGCAAAATTCCCAACTGTCATTTAAATGCATTTCCGCTCTTATTGCATCATCAGATAACCACCTGGCCGCCCTGTTTAGGGTCACCCACTCTCTGCTCCTTCAGGAAGCGCGGGAGGACCCCTTGGAGGGTAGAGCCGAGGATTTGGTACAATATCTGTATGATAAAATCGTTCAAATTCGGGAACACCTGGATTTCGATATGGTAGATTCGGGGGAGATGATGGAGGCAGGTCCTGAGAATATTATCTGGGATGAGTTTGACTCTGTAACTCCCGAAGGCGTGGACAGGATACTGGGGAGACTGAATGCTTCCACATGTTTATTGGACCCGTGTCCCTCTTGGTTGGTGCTGGCCTCTCGGGAGGTTACACGAGGCTGGCTCCAAGGGATTATAAATGCTTCTCTGAGTGAGGGTGTCTTTCCTGCCGCCTTGAAAGAGGCGGTGGTGAGACCTCTCCTCAAGAAGCCCTCTCTGGACCCGGCAGTATTGGCTAATTACCGTCCAGTCTCCAATCTTCGCTTTGTTGCAAAGGTTGTTGAAAGTGTGGTGGCACGACAGCTTCCTCAGTACCTGGATGAATCGGCTTATCTAGATCCGTTCCAGTCAGGCTTCAGGTCTGGGTACAGCACGGAAACAGCATTAGTCGCATTGGTTGATGATCTCTGTCCTGGTCCTATTAGATCTCTCAGCGGCTTTTGATACCATCGACCATGGTATCATGCTGTGCCAGCTGGAAGAGTTGGGGGCGGGGGGCACCATATTGCGATGGTTCTCCTCCTTTCTCTCTGACCAGTCACAGTCTGTGTTGACAGGAGGGCAGAGATCGACCCCAAGGTCCCTTGTATGTGGGGTGCCACAGGGGTCGGTTCTCTCGCTCCTCCTGTTCAACATTTATGTGAAGCCGCTGGGTGAGATCATCCGTGGTTTTGGGGTGAAGTACCACCAGTACGCTGATGACACCCAGCTGTACATCTCCACCCCAGACCACCCCAATGATGCCCTTAAAGTGATGTCCCAGTGCCTGGAGGCTGTACGGATCTGGATGGTGAGGAACAGACCCAGGCTGAACCCATCCAAGACCGAGTGGCTGTTGTTTCCGACATCCTGATATAGTCAGTTAATGCCATCACTGACTACTGGGGGCGAGTCATTGGCCCCCACAGAGAGGGCTCGCAACTTGGGTGTCCTCCTGGACTCACGACTGTCTTTAGAAGAACACCTGACGGCTGTGGTCAGGAGGGCTTTTTACCAGGTTCGCCTGATACGCCAATTGCGTCCCTTTCTGGATCGAGACTCATTAAACACGGTCACTCATGCCCTCGTCACTTCCCGCCTGGACTACTGCAATGCTCTCTACATAGGGCTCCCCTTGGGGAGCACCCGGAGGCTCCAGTTGGTCCAGAATGTGGCCGCGCAGGTCGTTATGGGAGCGACGTGGCGCTCCCATGTGACACCCATCCTGCGCAAGCTGCACTGGCTCCCTGTGATCTTCTGGGGGTGCTTCAAGGTTTTGGTTACCACCTTTAGAACGCCCCATGGCTTAGGACCGGGGTATCTACGAGACCGCCTTCTGCCGCCAATATTCTCTCACCGACCAGTTCGCTCCCATAGAGATAGGCTTCTCAGGGTGCCGTTGGTCAAATAATGTCGACTGGCTGCCCCCAGGGGGAGAGCCTTCTCTGTGGGAGCACCCTCCATATGGAATCAGCTCCCCCCGGAGATATGGACAATCCCGGATCTTCGTGCTTTCCCGCCGTGCCCTCAAAACATTTCTATTCCAGCAGTCCGGCCTCTTTAAAACTGCTTTTAAATTCTAAATTTAAATCTGTCTTATAAATTTAAGGTGTTTAATTTTGTTTTCTGGACCATATTTATTTGATTATTTTAATGGCTTTTAAATATTTGTATCACATGTATTTGTTCACCACTCTGAGTCCTTCAGGAGTAGGGCGGTATACAAATTTAATTAATAAATAAATAAATAAATAAATAAATAAATAAATAATTGAGGCCAAATTAAAAAAAAGCTAGTTCCTACTCATTTGTGAAATAATTTCCTCAAACATTTCTGTACTTTTACTTTCTAAGGAAGGCCTGCTCTGTTTTTCTAAAATTATGCATATGAATAGATTAAGCCTTTCTGTTTAGGTTAATTCCCAAAGTTGCTGCCCAAATTTAAAAATAAAAAGAATACAGAAATATAAATTAAATACATTAAATTAATGAAATTAATACAATTAATAATTAAAAGTTCTATAGAATTATGTCTTTTTACAGATTTTCTGACTGTTAAAGAGATGTTTACAGATTTTTCTAAATGCAACTGCAAGCGCCAGTGGCTGTGTTGAATAGAACAATACAGAAGAAGGCTGTCTTCTAAATGTCAAAAAGATACACCTCTGATAGGAGCTGTATTTTTTTAAAAAGTGCCTCCTTTGGATCTTAAGAGCCATTTGTGATGGAAGGGATGGCCCTGTAGATGCTGGATCCCTAACCTTAGCCCATTCCTTCTCAACTCCAGGATATAAGATATTTCCTAAAAATTCAGACTCAGTACTGCTAACTAAGGAAAATTTATTCCTGTTTTCAGGACAAAGAGATGTGTGTAATTTACTGTTAAAACACAATGTAACCATTCATTTATTACAACAACATTTCTACTCCTCTTTTTTCTATCATTAAAAGGAATCCCAAACGACCCTGAGATAAATCAGTCAGTAACTTGAAGAATTGCTGCCACTTAGTATAGGCAGTATTGTTAGATGGACCATAGTCTGATTTATTCAATAGAACAAGATGATTTACTATGTTCTTATTTTAGAACAAGAGTCTCTTTTCTTGACAAAAAATGTAAAGCTGTCAAATTTATTACAAATCATGTCAAAATATACTATACATTCTTTTATTTTACGTATTGTATATTTATCATCAAATATTACACTAATCAAAAAACATAGACACAGGGAAATAGACAAGCTGCAGCCTATACTGTAACTTATTTATCTCCTTCTCCCAGATACCCATAATAGTAAACAGGGCTACAGTACTTTGTAAGGCAAATATAGATAATTTTAAAAATGAGATCAATGAAAGACAAGCAATTTGTCACTGAAATGGAGTAAAGGGAGGAATACACTTTTCTGAAAAAAGGATGAAAGTTAACCAAATTATTCATTATTAAATAAATAGGTAAAATAGATTTAACTGTGTTCAGCCACGATATTTCTTAAGGTATCCCAAACCATAAAACAGAAGGAATAAACTCAAAAGGAATCTTTTTGTGAAGTGCTAATCTACAATCTTTAAAATCAAAAATTCTATGTCATGTTCCACATAAAAAATTACTTTGCATTAATCTTACAGATAAACAGAAAAAAGAGTTAATGATGAGAATAGGTATTCAGATTACTAAGAAAGTAAAATATTAGGGATTCACCTGACAGCAAGATGTGTAATGATTAAGGAAGGTAATTATTACAAACTGATGCAACAAAATAAAATAGATCTGGAAAAATGGAAAAATCTGCAATTATTGTTGATAGGAAGAATAGCCACAATTTAAGATTATTGTACTTATTTCAAACAATTCTGATAAAATTGGAAAAAAAATATTTTGAGGAACTTAATAAAACAATATTAAAATATATCTGGCAAGGGGAAAAAAAGCAAGAATTAGCTTTAAAATGCTACAGGATTCAAGAAGTAGAGGAGGTTTTGGATTACCAAATTGGGAATTGTATTACCAGGCCGCGGTATTAACATGGATGAAAGAATGGATTGTATTGAGGTCAAAAATTATTGACTTTGGAGGGACATGACTTGCAACTGGGTTGGTATGCTTTCTTGTGGTATAGGAAAGTAAGATACATGGTTACTTTCAAAGACATTACATAAGGAATGCACTATTGTTAATATGGGAGAAAACTAGACAGCAACATTATTTGAGGGTACCAGTTCGGCTTTCAACAATGGAAACACTGATTCACCCAAACGTTATTAACATGGGAAATATTGTTAGATATAAAGATATTCTGAATGAAAAGAGGAAGCTCAAAACTAAACAAGAACTGAGTGATCAGATATGAGAAAGATGTTAAATTATATGGTTTCTATAAAGAATTAACAGAATTAGATAAGATATTAATAGGAACAGAAGAAAGATTGATAAAGGAACTGTATTTATTGGGCATTAAACTGGAAGATGAAGGAGACAATGATAGCATGGGCAAAAAAACTTGGTTACACAATAGAATTAAATAAATGGCAGAAACTGTGGGACAGGAACTATAAATTAACAATGTCAACTGCATATAAAGAAAATCTGTATAAGATGTTTTATAGATGGCACTTTGCACTGGCGAGGTTGGCAAAGATGTTTAAAGATAACTCAGCTAAATGTTGGAAGTGCCACCAGATACCTGGGTCTTATTATCATATATGGTGGACATGTGTAGAAACAAAAAAATACTGGACAAAAATACATACATGGCTGGAAAAGATGAGCAACACATTGATTTAAAACCAGAAATATTTTCCTTGGGGATTTTACCTGAAACTTACAGTAAAGGAAATGCATATTTAATTATCCATGTATTAACTGCAATTAGAATTGTATTTGCACAAAACTGGGATAGTGAAGAGATCCTTATTGATGAGAATGTGATTAGGAAAATATCAGAATGTGCAGAAATGAACAGATTAACGCTTGCAATTAAGGAGAAAGAACAAACTGAATATTATATGATATGGGAATTATTTTATGGATGGTTAGGGAATAAAAATGGAAGTTAGAAATAAAAGGAGATCAGTGAAATGTAGAAAGTATGTTAAGATAGAGATGAAAACAATATGATGGTTGTTATTATTATGACTATTAGGATTATTACATTTAATACTATTGTATTCTTATTAGAAGATATGTTAAGTGGGAGAAATGAATAGCTTTATTATGTTCAATACTACTATTGTAAGATCAGAGAATTAATATCAATGTAATGAATACTGTTGTGAATTTTGATTGTTATTGCACAGAGATATTTGTACCTAGATGACACACTGTTTAATAGAAGATGGAATGTTCATATTAAAAAAATAAAAAAAAATATTACAAAATTGCTTTACATTTAAAGCTTTGAGTAAAGCCTTGGGGAATGTTATTCTCCCTCTTTTTATTTCAGGCTTTTGTTCTTTGCTGAGGGTCATTCCTTTTGTGTGTTTATTTTACTATATTTTATTTATCCCCTTCTCATACCTGGAATATCAAAGTCTTAGCACAAGTTCCATTGGTAAATAATATTTGGGTTTGCTTTAGTTGGCCAACCACACTTTGGAAACAGGAAAGGGCTGCTTCAAATTATCTTGTAGAAATTGCCACTATAAGTTATTTTCCTATCTTCAAAATATCAACTCTTGGATAAAACACTGAGAACAATATGGTACCCGCATGGAAACTACTGAGATCAGTAAGATACTTAATTGTGCCACTATTTATAGATGTATAGCTTATAGAAGCTATTTATAGCTTTTTGCTGTATTAGTACCTATTCTTACAAATGCCCCCCACAAATAAATCATGCACTGACTTATCTACAATTTAGACAGATGTTAAGAACATCTTTATTCTCCTCAGCATTTACAAGTTCACAACAGTACAATTGAACTGTTTGTAGCAGAGGTGTTGAACTGGCGGCCCGCGTCACACTGTGTGACGGATGCATCATACATAGGCCACGCCTACTCAAGCTCTGCAAAGACAAAAAATGTCACAATACATTGCAATATGTCACGTGACGCGATTGAGTTTGACATCTGTGGTTTATAGCTACAGATGGTTTTTTTTCAATTAGATCATTCTACATGTGGCACTAAGCAAAAATTATATGGAAAAATTTTAAACATGCTGCATCAAGAAATGTGAACCATTTACATTGACAGATTTGTTCCTGTTTGCTCTTTGTGTTCTTTTGCAGAAAATAATGCAGCCAGCATTATTATTATTATCTATTCCAAATGTTTCTATCATGTTTTGAGTTCTTACATGATCTGGGCTTGGGGAATATAGCTCTTACTCCTTTCTCATAAACAGATCACACACTGTAATCTTGGAGTTTTCTCAATGCTAGAAGGAAGATGAATGCTGGACGTACTCTTTAGATATTCTGATCCCAAATGTCCTATTGAAATCTTACACTGATTTTTGTTGTTAATACAATCAAGGCAAGAGTGACTAAGCAAGTAGCAACAGTAATGAAATAAACAGGTAGTCATCAAAGCTCACCTTTCCTGAATTAGGAACATCTTCTTCCCCAAACCCCCAAAACTTTAACCTTAAACTGTCTACTGTTGACCTCACCCCATTCCTAAGAGGTCTGTAAGGGGTGTGCATAAGTGCACCAGCGCGCCTACTGTTCCTGTCCTAATATTCCTTTTTACTTACTCTTTTCATGTTCTCAAATTATGTTTATACTTTTACCTGTTATCTTATATATGCTTGACAAATAAACTTATGATTATGATATGATTATGATTATCATCTTACCTTGGATGCCAAGTTGTCCACTAAGGCAATCATTGAGTTCTTAAAAAGTGTAGCAGCAGTCAGTGGCCGCTTGGTCACTTCTGTTATACTCAGTTTGCCTTCTGGCCACATCTTTTTCAGCACAGGGTTGGAACTACAAAATACAAGAAAGAATTAAAAAAGGCAACAATATAGTCATATTTGGCCTATTTTAGGTAAAGAAACAAATGGATAGTTAAAGTTATTCCTACCTGTTATACATCAAACGCTTGAAGTCTTGAAATAAAGTGTCCTTATTTTTATCAATGAATCCTGTGACCGAATAACTGATAAATATAAAAAAGTGGTAATTAGCTGCACTGAACTACTAAGTAAATACTTGGGTAGAATTAGTACCTGGACACAGAAAATAAGAACCTCCCCCTCCTAAATAGAAATCAACAAAAAATAAAAATCTAAAAAGTCTAATGAAAATGGATAATATTCAAAACGTAATGGTAAGAAAAAAAGTGTTCAAGAAACACCGTGCAGTTTTCCAATACTTTAAGTCAAAGGGCAGTAAATATTCCTCCTTCTGTTCATCATCAGTGTCATCTTTAGAAGTTGTAAAGACTTATAATGTAATTGGACCAAAGTGAATGATCAAAGGGCACTTTTAGTTGTTTACAATGCCATTTTGCAATCTCAGGTACTCCCATTTCCCCCTGCAATAATTAAATGGCTTGAGGATTTCACTAGCCATAAACTGATTTTAAATATTTATATCTCTTAATCAGTGGTGGGTTTCAAATAATTTCATCTTCAGTCCACCAAAAATGTGAGTGTGTGCATGCGCATACGGCTTCCATGCATACGCACACATACAGCTTCCATGCATGCATGTGTGTACAGTTTCCACCATGCGGCGAGGCTTAACTGAGCAGCCTTTGGGGGCCTGCTCCCCTCCACCTCTGCTCTCCAGGGCAGTGGCTGCTTCTCTCTGCACTGCTGGGAGAATGTTTTGTGCAATTTAGCAGCTGTGAGCTGCCACTTTCCTCTAATTCCCATCTGAAAAGAGCTGTGGCTGAGAGATACAGCATTCAACATGGCTGCTGCTTCTCTGTGCTGCAGCTGAATAAATTGCTTTGGCCCAGGGAGTCGTAGTTTGAGGCCGGGGGTGGGGGCATGCAGGCGGAGGCCTGGGACAAGGCTGGAGAAGGGGAATGGTGCATTCCTCGACCTGGCTGAGGCAAATGGCGAGCGGGTAGAGGCTCCAGGCTAAAGCCAGAGAATGGTGCGTCCCCCGACCCGAAGCAAAGGGAGACTGGGAGGCTTGTAGGCAGAAGGATGGTGATTGGCAAGAACTAAGCCTGAAAGGCAGCTGAGTCTTGCCGTGTCCAACCTTCGGCCAAGCGCCTTACCTTCGCAGGCAGCTGCGGTGAGCAGAATGGATATCAGCTGGGATGGCATGGCCAGCATGGCAGGCTGCAACATAGGTAGGCAAACTGGCGGCGCCACATGCGATAGTGGGAGGCCACGACTCCGTTTACCCAGGCTGATCAGGGCCACTCAGTTGGGCCGCAGGCACTGCATTGGAAAGCAGGCAAGCTAGCTGGCCCGCAGAGACTGTGCGGTTAATGCACACAAAGAGCCAAACAGAATCAACAGCTATGTTGGGGAGGCGAGATGAGAAGTGGTGGGGCGGGGCAGTGGGGTGAGCGGGAACAGGACCAGCCAATGGTGGAATTTGCCGGTTCTCCAAACTGTTCAAAATTTTCACTACCAGTTTACCCAAACCAGTGTGAAGAGGCTGAATGCTACATGCAGAAAGTCTTTAGTTTATCATGGGAATAAGTTTTAGGGAAGGTTAGAAATGTTTGTTATCATTAAAAAACTTGTACAGCAAAACAAACAAACAAACAATTCCTAAAACTGTGCTTCACCATAAAGCTGCTGTTCTAGCTGAAATGACTGTTTATGCTGCTTTAGAGAATGGCAAAATTGTATTTCTGTTCTTCTCTTTTTTCCATATTTCGTCATGCCTTTTATTTACCTTAACTTCATAGCATACATTTAAATTGGGGGTAGGGGAGAGGCATATTTATATTTCCGTAGTATAAAGGCTATACTACTAGAACTATCTTCTGTACTATTAAATACTTTTGTGTTTCTTAGCATTATCAACTCTATGAATTGTGTCCTAGTCTCAGCAGAGGCTTTTTCCAATTCATAAACTGGAAGTACTGGGAAGCATTTGGGTTGGACTTTCACATATTCTCTCAGTAATCAAATGTCCTAGTTTTCCACAACCCTGTCAAAACTCATAAATTACTGTTTCAGAATTATACCATAGTAATTAAGATATATTACTATGACTAAGGAGACCTAAATCCTGGGAACTAACTGTTTTAGATCAGTTACTCTCATTCTCAGCCCGATATATTTCACAGAGTTGAAAAAGAAATCAGGTTTAATTTATCTTAAGCTTTTGGAGAAAAGAGGGAGGAGGAGGAGAATATACCATCATGCGTGGAACAATAAGGCAGAAAATGGAGCACTTGCTCTCAATAAGATGTCCTGATTTTTATAGTACAATATAGTATGTACGCTACACCAATCACTTGGATATCATAATGAAATAATTTCAGATGTTTTCCTACATTGCAAAAAAGCAAAAAACTACAGAAGAAAAAACAAAGTGCAACTATGCATTAAACTGTTTTAATAGGAATCAGGACAAGAAATATGAGAAACAAACTTACATAACATCTCCAGCATAATGCTTAATCCGAAAGTCTCTATCAAATTCCAGGTTTTTATCTGTAGCACAAAGCTTAAAAACAAATGGATTAAAAAGTAATTATTGAAATGCAATTGCTGGTAACTTTCAGCAGGTTTTCAGTTACAGATCTGAATGAAGTCTAATTATTGCTACATCTAGTCGTGAAATGCTCCTTCCTTAATACAGGTGCTACACAAGCTGTCTGTAAGACAAGACAATACCTTTCTTAGTGATTTGATACAACTGAGTGATAGAACATATGGGAAACAAATGCACATGATATTTACTAAGGGCCTTTTCCACAAAACATAGCATTTACAAGGGGCTTTTTTCATTGAAAAACACCTGGTGAACTAAATACAAAAGAGTATCAAACATTTTATATGCACACATCAGAAAATATATCAATTAATATAGAATGCAATGATGGATATAGCCTTCTCAATATTTCCCTTATTGCTTTTAGTAAGGTTTTGAAATACAAATGTTTGATTGACCCTGTCTGACTCTTCATTCTATTTCACGGTTTGAAATATTGACCTGGCAATGATAGAGGTAAGAAATGTGCATTTAAAAATACAAATTTGTACAGTAAACATAATGTGAAATGCATGGAAGAAGTAGGATTTATATATCTACAGAAATGGGGGGGGGGGATATAAGACTCACTTTAATTCAAAGACTGAGATGCAGATGGATGAAAAATGGAAATTATTAAAACCATCAATTCTAATTATTGGAAAAGTAAGGAGACAATCTTGATCTGTAATTCTAAATGAGTTGTGCTGCCAAACCACAATCATACAGTTTTCACTGAAAACAGAACATATTTCTCAATGCAAAAGTATTAATTCAGAAGATGGTTTTCTGCATAATGTTATGCATTTGTCTATTTAATTCAATAATCAATCAACACATTTATTTTAATTGTGTGATAATGCTTGTTAAATCATCTTCAACTGTACTCCAGTTTGAACAATATTGCCTTCATTTAGTTTGATTTTAACAATGAGAGCAGTTGAGTTGTATGCTGATCAGTTTTGTATAGCATGGCAAACCATTCTTTATTGTAGCACGAATGAACAGTACCTCCCTCCCGTTTCCTCCAGCATAGGCACAAAAAAGAATATCAGATGCTTTCATGTCTGCTTTCACCAAACTTAGTCTGCTATCTTATTTAAAATTGTGATTTTTACAATGATTGAAAGCATCAATGAAAAATGGAAATAAAAGGCTCACATTTCAGGTATGCTAGAAGATCAGTCCAGTATGATTTTTGATAATAATTATGATGATGATCTCCAAACTAATCAAATATACAGTGTTTTTCAAAAGGTTAGTTTTATGCCTGTTTCATAGGAGTGGACCAAAACAGCTTACCGTGAAACTCCTTAATTTACCTTTGCTTGGGCTTTTTTGTTCTGTGAGAAGCTTAATATTGTAATTCTATTGTGTTAAATTTGAAGACAATCTTAGCAACTACATGTTAAAAAATTGTTTTACATTTCGATCTTATCATGAAGAGTTTAATCACAGTTTCATTAGTTTAAAAGTGCTATTGAAGTTAATTATCATGGTTCATCGCACAATCAACCAGGTGTTTAGGTGGATTTGACATTTTTATCCACCCACAAAATCCTTCTCAAGGACCAGGGATAGGGAGATAATGTTTCTTAATGATGTTAAAAATATTGTTGCAGGATGTAAACTGTTCCAAGTAAAACTGCCTTTTCCAATTGACTATATTTAAAGGTCTGTTGCACAGTCACCCAGATATTCAGACTGGATTTGGCATTTCTGTCTACCTATCAAGTCCTTTCCAAGGACCTGAGATAGGCAGATGTAAATGTTTGATGGTGTTACAGCTATCATAGCAGGATGGAAACTGTACCAAGTAAAGCTGCCTTTTACAACTGACTGATGGTGAATTTATCAATGCCAGTAGTGTTTAAGGTGCTCCAGTTGTTTTGGGATTGCACTCGAGGCACTATTACTATTGCAACTAACTTTGCTTACTTTTGCCACAGTCATTCTATTTCTATTTGTAGATCTTTGTATTTGGTGATCTTTTCTAGTTCTTTTTCTTCTATTCTGCTGTCTCCAGATATTGCCACGTCCACTATCCAGATTTTTTTAATTTTTCTTATTAACAATTGTTAAGTATGGGGTGTTAGGTGCCTGTCTGTTTGAATTCTTAAGTCCCAGAGCAATTTAGCTTCTTCATTTTTTATGACTTTCTCTATTTTATGGTTCTGCCAGTTCTTGCTTGTAGGCAAATGGTATTTCTTGTAGATCTTCCAATACAGCACCACCACTACTACTACTACTACTACTACTACTACTTTCTTCTTCTTCCTCTTCTCCTTCTCCTTCCTCCTCCTCCTCCTCCTCCTTTCTTCTTATTCCTTCTTCTTCTTCTTCTTATTTACTTTATTCATTAAACATGAAACTCAGTCAACTGAACATTCAAAAATGCATCACAAATACCATTGACTGGTGCTAATGGTTGATACGGGTTGCTGCCAGGGACCTAGGTATCAACCAAATACTTTCTTAAGATGTATGATGTTCCAACTAGCACAGTTTTTTGCAGTTCTGCTGATGTTATTGCAGGAAGCTGCAATTTGTTGATGTTTCTTATAAAATTCTTGGACACGGGACCAAGTGTCCCAATGACAATGGGTATCACTGTTTTTTTTTTATTATTATTATTATTAATTTTTATTATTTTATTATTAATTTTAATAATATATTTTTATACTTTATATAATATATATA
>WNWU01013599.1:3263816-3277437 GCA_012654045.1 Ptyas mucosa
TATAATTGTTGTTGTTAATTTTAAATTCAATTCACAGTCTGGGACTGGTGAAAATTTAACATTTCAAGTCCTGAACAAAGACCTAACAGCTGTTAAGGTAGCATCTGACTATATAGGCAGTTCCAAGTATGGCGATTTTTTTGCAGTTAGGATATTCAGGTCTAATAAGTTGAAAATTTCCATGTATTTAGGCAACCCTTTGACTATTGTTCCAAGGGCACCTATTACTATTGGTGCAATCATTGATTTCTTCCTCCATAGTTGCCCAAGTTCAATTTGCAAACCATGATATTTTATTATTTTTTCTAGCTGTTTCTCTTCAATTCATATATCACCTGGTATTGTAATATCAATGAACCAGACCCTTTTCTTTTCTACAATAGTGATGTCAGAAATATTGTGGGCCAGATGTCTGTGTATTTGTATCCAAAAGTATCACAGGATCTTGACTTGCTCATTTTAAATAACTTTTCAATTTGGTGTTCCCAGGATTTTTTTGCTGCATTTAAACTCAAACTTCTGGCAAAGCTTCCAATGTATGATTTTGGCAACTTGATCATATTGTTGTAGAAAATCAGTCTGTGAGATTTTGCTATGATCACTGATAAGACGATCCACTGTTTCATCTTTCTCACTGCATAAATGGCATTTGTTGAAGTTTCGCTTGTTCATCTCTTTCAGCAGAGGCTCTTTTGCTTTTCTTATGTAGTCATTTAAGTGGAGTTTTTCCTCTTCCAGAGTTTGTTTCATTTGTAAGAGTCTCTGCCGCCCTGAGATCTCAGCAAGTACAATCAATCAATATCATTTTTTGGGTGAAGAGCATGTGCACTGTCATTAGTTTTCTTGTCTTTTGATTCAAGTTATGAAGTTCTAGATGATGATGACAATGATGATTTACTTTATTAACTAAACATAAAACTCAGTCAACTGAACATTCAAAAATGCATCACAAATACTATTGACTGGTGCTAATGGTTGCTCCCAGCGTCCTAGGTACCTTCTTAAGATGTACGATGTTCCAAGTAGTACAGTTTTTTGCAGTTCCACTGGTGTTATTGCAGGAAGCTGCAATTTGTTGATGTATCTTATAAAATTCTTGGACATGGTACCAAGTGCCCCGATGACAATCGGTATTACTGTTACATGTTTCATCCATAGCCATAGTTTCGATGGCCAGGTCGCAGTATTTGATGATTTTTTCCCAGTTCTTTTTCTTCGACTCTGGCATCTCCTGGTACCGCGATGTCAATAAATTGTATGTTTTGGTTTTCGACAACTGTGATATCTGGCATGTTGTGACGATCTGTCTGTATTCGAAAGTCCCAAAGATCTTCACCTTCTCATTTTCTATAACTTTTTCCACTTTTCCCATGACTTTTTAGATGCGGGTAAGTCGTATTTTTAACATAATGACCAGTGGATGATGATGATGACGACGACGACGACTACTACTACTACTACTACTACTATTACTACTACTACTATTACTATTATTATTACTTGTTCCATGGCTTTCTATGTTTATAAAGCAAGCAAATAATGGGTAAAACTGTGACTGTGCTATGTACTCCCTAAACTATACAATTCACAAAGAACTTTACTATTTCTGAATGTAAAAATGAGACCACTTTAAATGTGTTAATAATGAAAAAGTGCTTGATCTCTACATTTTACTTAGAAGATAGAATCTATTAACTGCTAATTGGTGTACTTTCAAAAATGGATTAACTATTCTTAGTTGTTAACAATCCTAGAGGCAGCCCTAACAACCCTAAGGGCAACCTGAAATCTGTATAGTATTATTTGTTAAACCAGCAATTATATCTTACACTCTATTTTATGGATATGACCAAATGAAGACTTTGTGGCTTCAGCAAAGCTAGCATTTTCCTTTAATACTCCCCTTTCCCAGTGTTTTGGGCAACAAGTAGCCTTTTCAACAGCTCTAACAATTTGCTTTTGTTGCATTCTATTTGCTTCTAATAAAAATATTGTTTGACTACGGTTTCAAAAGGAATCTCTTCACCTTTCTGAAATAAAAACCTATACTCCATATTCTCTGCTCTTACTTGCTTAGGAAACATTACATGAATTTAAACTGGGCTCCTATTGGTTATAAATGACATCACTGTCTAGCCAGCTTCATGCTTCTGTTTTTCTCTTTAACATTGAAAAGTCTATGGCTCCCTCTGCTGGATATTAATTTTTTTCCCCTTTGGAAACAATTTTAAAGATTATTTATAGCAGAGGAGAACTTCAACCCTAGGTTTGGGATTTTTTAAATCTCTCAATCTGTGAATCTTAGCTATGCATTCTGTATGTGCCAATTGGTTCCTTCCTCCAACAAACGTCATTATAAAAATATCAGCCAACAAATGCTATAATTCAGTTTGAGCCCCAAATCATCAAAGTCAGATCCACATATGGATGGAATGGGATGTCCTGAAAATTCATGTATTTTCAACTCAACCATAACACCTACAAGTTTATGGCTTGGCGTGAATTAAAAAGTATGTTCTAGTTCAGTGATGGCTAACCTTTTTGCCGTCATGTGCCAAAAGTGGGGGTAATGGGGGGGATTGTGCGCTCATGTGCCCACACCCATAATTCAATGTGCCCCGTCCCCCCACGCATGAGAGTGTAACCCCCCCAGCCCCCCTGCTTTTGGCACGTGATGGCACAGTGGGCACGGTAGGCCCATTTTTTTGCCCTCCCCAGGGTCCAGAGCCTTTCTAGGAGCCTGGGGAGGGCAAAAACAGCCTTCCCCACTCCCCCCTTCCTCCAGAAGCCCAGAAACAGCCTGTTTCCCGACTTCTGGTGGGCCAGGAAGGCCCGAAAATCAGCTGGCCAGCACGCACATGCATGCTGGACTGAGGTAGGGCAACCCTCGCGTGCCCACAGATATGGCTCCGTGTGCCACCTGTGGCACCCGTGCCATAGGTTCGCCATCACGGTTCTAGTTCTTAAAATCCCAATAGGATTAAATATATACTGAACGAGACATCATGAAGAAGGGAAGATGGATGAGGCAGCATTGGGCTAGTTATGAACTTTCTTCCATATTGCTACACTTTGAGCCCATCAGAGAGAAAGCAGTCTTCCACTCTGATGAAATGGCACTTGCTGAACTTGATAATATGACTTGGTCAACTTGATAATAAAGAAAATATTGTGTGGATTTGTTTTTTATGATCTTTTGGTTTTTTGTACCGTTTTAGAGACTGCAATTTAAATTGTTCTTTGATCCTTTCCGGGAGGATAAAATGCTTTAAGAAAAAAACCCAAATAATCATAAACCCTGAAAACTATGCTTTTCAAAATTCCTCGGCATGTTTAGAAGCAGTGGTATAATATGAAGCTAAATGACTATTTTGGGCAAACTGTTTCAATTAAGAAAGGACAAGATAAAACATTTCAATGCTAATTAAGTAAAAAGAAAAAGCTTAAATTAGTCTAGTGCCAGAATTATAGTTAATGCCAAATTAGACAAAAATACCTTTCTGCTGGAAAAGTGAGCATGCTTGCCCAACTTCTTATTAAGAGCCTCCAGGAATATTTCATCAGTGACTTTTCCAACATTCATGCACGCATCATCCAAATTGGCTATGATTCCCTTGTGTTGCAGCTCCACAAGATCAACAATAATCTGGTTATTGAAGTAGTCAATCTACAGAATATTTGAGAACAAATACTAAAGAGAAGTCCATGAGGAAAAGTACATTGCGCTACTAGAATTAGTAATAGCAAAAGAAATGAGGAGGTATAAGTTTAAATTTCCTTCAGATGCAGTTCCTATTTTGAAACTCAGTGAGATTTATTCTAAATTCATACACAATATTTCAGACAGTTTTAAGACAAACTATTCAGCAACATTTTGAAACTGCTTTCTAAATCTAGAAATATCTGAAGAATAAAAAAGTATTGATATGGTATTCTATGTGGTTGAGATGGTAAATGTATATTCCAAGTTTTATCTCCTTTTTATACTTCATACCAATAACATTAAAAGTAGAAACCCTCTATTCTACCAAAGTTAGAATGCAGTCTCAGAATCTTGGGAAAAATTATTAAATATATGGAGTCCCTGTGGATTTTATTCCACTAGTTGTTGCTGATTATAGGGGGCATTGCTAATCTCTGTTTCATTAAATACATGGGCAGTGATTATATTTTTGTCCTGCCTGAAATAAGTAATATTTCCCCCTTCTGCTCTGATTCGAAGAAGCAGATATTTATTAATTTGATCATAGAGCGTTGTTTGGTATTGCAAAGGTTATCTAAACAAAATAGATTGTCTGGGTCTATTTTCATTAGGTTCAGGCCTTGATTATTTTGGGGATTGGGGAATGGAGAACTAGACAGAGTGAATAAGCCGCTCTATGTGGTTTTGGATTCTATTTAGTATGCCATTGACCAACCTGAGCTGACTGGTGGGTATAGAGCATCCTCTTATAGTAATTCAAAATTTCCTGATAAGTCAGTCTCCAAAGGCAATACTGGGAATTTTGGCTTGATATCATCTGCATTGTACCATGGCATCATACAAGGGTATCATTTTTCTATTACTAAAACTATTGAGAAATGTACTATATCCCAGAGATTTAGGGGAAGATAACATCAGTATGCAGGTACATTTTTCCCATCTTGTGTTTAAATATGGGTATCCTGAACCAGCATGAGAATCAGGATCAGCCAGATGTTGTTATTTAAACAAAGCTAGATGTACTTGCAATCTCTTTGAAGAAGCAACTACATTATATAGCAATATTCCTCACTCAATCATGATTTAATGATAACTGTTATTGGAGTACACCAACTTGTGATAGATCACGTATTCTTTTTTTTATTAGACTATTGTAATAAATTCTACATGGGACATTCCTTGAAAACCCATTAGAAGTTATATTTGGCACAAAATATTGATTTTGCTTGTATTCTGTTCATTCTCAAGATTCTACATAGCTAACAATTTCAATATGTAATGTTTCCAAACATGCAATTCCAGATACAATGAAAGCTCAAGGAAGATTTAAAAAATACAAATGAGATGCACACATGAACCTCACCTTCAATTATAATATACTCTCTTCCTGTGCAAGTTGAAACAGATAAATCTTCACAATTTTCCTAAAGCCTAAGAGAGATGAAGCTGACTGCACCTCTGCCAGGAAGAAGTTCAAAGAACATAGGCAACTATTAAAAATGCCCATTTTCAAGGTCCCATTAGTTAACAATCCAATAGGAATGGGATTGAAAGGAGTTGATCACATTTAGTTTGGTGGACAGGGAGATTAATCCAGAAATATTCTGAGCCATGATGGCGCAGTACCGCAGGATATTTCTGCTGACTGCCAGCTACCAGCAGTTCAATTCTGACCAGCTCAACATTGACTCAGTCTTCCATCTTTCTGACGTTGGTAAAATGAGGACCCAGTTTATTGAGGGCAATATGCTGACTCTGTAAACCACTTCGAGAGGGCTGTGAAGTACTGTGAAGCGGTATATAATTCTAAGTACTATTGCTATTCTATATTCATGAATATATATCCATAAATACATGGCTGCAGGAGCAGAGAGTGTTCTCAAAGATCATAGTCTATTATACCGTCGATATTGCAGCTGCCTTGCTTATCAGTCTGCTTCCAGGCATAACTCAGAGTTCTGATTATAATCTTTATAACCTTGCCTTGGGATCAAAGTATTTAAAAGATTATTTCTCTATGGTCTCACTTAGCCTATATAATAGCTGAAAAAGTCTTCCTTGAAGTTATACATTTCTATCCCTTTCCTCAAATCCAGTTATAACAGAAATAGTTTTTCTTGTAAACCATCCCCATTTTCTTTAGCTTCTTAACTGGGTAAATTTGTCTGCTTTCAATTTTCAGTCTTTTCCTTCATGGCTTTTGCAGGCTTTATTAACTGGTTTTCTAGTGGTTGTGTCCTTTAGATTTGATGTTTTAAATAAGCATATTGAATCCCCCTCCCCATATGATAATGCATTTTAAATCTTAATTTGGGGGTGGGGTAACCACTGAGCGTTTCTGAGCAGACGGTGTAAATTTACTCACATGCTTCCAAGGAATCCCCTCTCGTTGATATTCTTCCTGTTCTTGCTTCAAAACAAGTTGTATGAACAGCTGTTGCAACTTCTCATTGCAGTAGTTAATGCAGAATTGTTCAAAACTATAAAAGGAAAAATCAGTAAATAACGTCTTAAATCCTCCTATGAACCAATATATGCTTGACTGTCTCAAGATATTTCACCTGTTATTGTCAAAGATCTCAAAGCCATAGATATCAAGAACTCCAATCACTGTGTTTTTGCCATGAACAGTGCTGTTGTAATCTTTCACTGCAATTCCATCATTGATATGCATCACAATCCAGCAGAAAAGGCGCTCATATATTGCCTACAAACCAAAGTACATCATCAATTTTATTTCCTGGTTTAGAACCCAGATTTAGTAAGCCTGTATTTTTATATTAAGTCACTGTAGCCTTATAAAAGAAAACTGGGAATAATCCAATTTTAACCTACTCAGCAGTAAAAATCTTATGAGACTTAAACAAATAAGCTGCAAATAAAGCTCTTCTTTTGTTGTAACATTATTAAAATTGAAATGGGGTTATTTTCAGGACATTTAGTTCATTAAACAAGTCAGCCAGTTCCAGATTCTTCCTCCACCAACATCTTAATTTCACTGATGATATACAATGTGTTTCACTGGAAAGTAGCTACAAGTGTGTGCATTCCAATCTCCCTGTACACCAAAAAATATACTTGTCTTCTCATACCCTATCTCACACTTTCTCATAGTACGACTTTTAAATCATCCATAAACTTTGGGAATTCCAAAGACTTCCTAAATCTCAAGAGAATTCCAATCACTAGCCTCCCAAAGATAACTGGCAATTCAAACAAATTTCAAACAATACTTTGATTTCTGGTCACAAGAAATAAGGCACTTGCTGATCACAGGCAGAATATTTTTGATAATTGGAGAGAAAGTCACCTTTTTCCTTTCTTACATAAATTGTTCATGAATTGGAAGTGATAATTTATGTGTGGATTTATTTGTGTGGCTACTTTTGAACTTTTTGAATCAATCATATTCACTTTCACTTAAAAACGAAGATATCAAATCAAAAAGGTAGACTTCACACTGATAGGATGGAATCTATATTCACCTTTGCAAATGCATTTTTGGCATAAGTGGCTTCTTGCTCTGTGTGTTGTTTATCAATGATATCGCGACCAGTAGCTACAGTTCGAAAAAGCAGGGCCTTCTCTACCATATCAGCTTTAGTTGAGAGCAGATCTGCAATGACAGATACTAGCTTGCCATTTTCAATCACTGGTGTTTCACCATCCACAGAAAATTTCAAGTTGCCCTGGAGAAAATATGGAAGAAGCTTGTTCATTTCCTCAACAATTCCAGCATCAAGCACAATTTAGACATTGTATCTACTTGAAAACTCTGGCTATTTCCTTGATTCATCCCAAACTAGGATAATAGCTAGTCCATCTCTATCTTAAACTAAAGCATTTTTTTTGTTAAGGAACCAAATTCCTGATACATTGTTTTACTGATAATATTGGGAAAGTTACACCTTACTTATTAAAATTAACAAAATAACATATCTACTAAAGAACACTAAAAGTTTCTACAAGTCATCATTGACTTACAACCACAATTAGACCAGAAAACTCATGATTAAGTGGTATAGTGGTTAAGTAAGGCATCACTTGACCACACATATGGCCATTTAAGTGAATCGCTGAGGTTGTTAACTGAGATAACACATGATTACAATTTGTAACGTTCTCTGTTGGCTTCCCCATTGACTTTGCTTGTTGAAAGCTGGCTGGGAAGGCTGCAACTGTTGATCATGTGAGTCCAAGAAACTGCAACTGTTATAAATGTGAGTTGGTCTCCAAATGCCCAGATTGTATTCATGTGACTGTGTGGATGGTTGTAAGCGTAAGTTGTCAGGTACATCGTAACTTCGAAAAATGGCTAAATGAACACTTGTAGGTCAAGAAAGTACCTTTATTTTTTTATAATCATGGAAATCTGATTCATTCTATTAGCTTGCCTATCTTTAGAAATAAACCTGGAATCTGAATGTCTATGATACTTAATATATTTAAATAGGATTAAAGTTTCTGACCCAAATAAATATGCATGTATACATGCAAAACGTAACTATTACCGTCTTGTCCCTGATGTTCCTCATATAAACTTACAACACACCTTTCTTTCCATAAGTCTAACAGCAGAGAGATCCACTTACCAAATGCAGAATGGTAGCAAGGATTTTGTACACCGTTTGAACCTCTTCTGGTCCAAACCCAATCACTTTCATTGCATCAGCAACAGCTTTGAAATCTGCACTGTCATTAATGGCACACTAAAAAAGAAACAAACAAAAACATGAAGTCACTCTCTTGCTTTAACACTAAGAATATAATGTTAAATAAGGGAAAATAAGACTCATCTCTACATGGGAAAGCTGAAGGAATATTTCAGCCAAGACAAAGAATAAAGTATTAGTAATAGTAGTAAAAAAAAATTACATGAACTAGCTGATAGGAAAAAGAAAAGCAAGAGAAAAAGTCTATTTAATCTATTAAAATATTCATAATGAATCCAAATAATAAAAAAACCGTAGGGGGTGATGGGAGGGGGGGGGGCTTGGAAGAAAACAAGTGAAGAAGGAGAAAATCACAGCTGCAAAAGAGAATATAAATTATCATCCTTTCCTGCTAGCCAAGGCCAAACATACAAAACAAGATAATGTTAATTAGAAATTGAAGATATAAAGTTGATAGCTGGCCCACAATAATATAGTTTTCAAAAGATTTCAGCTGAACATTTGAATTTTTTTCCCCAATAAAAAAAGTGGCAAGGAGAATTTTAAACCAATTTGGCCAAATTTGGAAACTTTTTTTGTTTTTGTTGTCAAAAAAGAACATAGCACAGAATTCCAAATAAAAATAAGTAACTTTATATAATATAATACAGCTAAGGTAATGTATGATGCAATACAGGTAATCTTTGACTTACGACCAGAATTGAGTCCAAAATTTCTGTTGCTAAGTGAGACATTTAAGTGACTTTTGCCATATTTAACGAACTTTCTTGCCACAGTTTTTAAGTGAATCACTGCAGTTGTTAAGTTAGTTACACAGTTGTTAAGTGAATCTGGCTTCCCCATTGAATTTTGCTCGTCAGAAGGTTGCAAAAGGTGATCACATAACCCTGGGACAGCAACTGTCACAAATTGTCAAACATCTGAATTTTTATTATATGACCATTGCAGATGCTGCAACGGTCGTAAGTGTGAAAAATGGTCATAAGTCACTATTTTCAGAGATATTGTAACTTTGAACAGTCACTAAATGATCTGTTGTTAAGTGAAGGACTACCTGTAATATCCAGAGCACTGTTACATATCTAATTCAATTCCACATTCATAGTCATAATTAGATAACGCATCATCTTTTGGGTCACCTTTTCAGAGATATTTCCTTACCAGATTCCTCAACGAGTGCATCAGTGACAGAGCTTCTAATGCAATGCCTTAACTTGAAAAGCTGGGATACATTCAGAGTTTTATGTGCCTTGAACTTAGCCAATGTCGAACTGTATAGCACTGTCAAACATTAGCGCAGGAAATGTTTTATGACATTTTGCATTATGTCATAAACTGTCCTATGATATAAAATGTTTTATAAAATTTGTCAAATTTCAATTACACTGAAGTCATTATTTTGGACATGTTGTGTGTGTTAGCCCATTTGAGGTATCCTGGTTCAAAACCTGTCCTATGGTGCACTATTTAAAGATTACAGGAATCAAAGAGTTTTAGTAATAATGAAAATAAATTACACAATAAAACCTTTCAGCCATTTTGCTATAAAATTAGCCATACATTTTGCTGTTAAAATGTGGCCTTGGAATTGCTGAATGAGATTATATTTTTTTAGTTTCTTCATCTAAAAGAAATCAGATACTGTAAAAGATTCCTCAGAATGCCCTGGAAAGTTTGCTAAAGGTGTAATTGACTTTGTATATTTTATATTTTTTAGTTCTTATAATTATTATGTTTCACTTTTTAAATCCTGCTCTGGGACCTTAATCAAAGATTTGATTTGGTAGTTGATCAAGCTGCACTGGCTCCCTGTGGTCTTCCGGGTGCGCTTCAAGGTTTCGGTTACCATCTTTAAAGCGCTCCATGGCTTAGGACCGGGATATCTTCGAGACTGCATTCTGCCACCAATAACCTCCCACTGACCATAGAGAGGGACTTCTCAGGGTGCCGTCAGCCAAACAATGTAGACTGGCGGCCCCCAGGAGGAGAGCCTTCTCTGTGGGAGGACCCACAATTTGGAATGAGCTGCCCTTGGAGATACGATTAATCCCAGATCTCCGGGCTTTCTGCCGGGCCCTCAAAACATTCTTATTCATGCAAGCCGGCCTGGCCTAACCTCCCTTCAAACCATTAAATTCTTTAAATTTGGATCTACCCTATAAATTTGAGAATGTTTTAATTTAATTCCATTCTATATCAATCTATTCAATTGTATTTTTAATCAGTTTCTGAATATTTATAGTCTATATTTATTGTTTAACTGTTCACCGCCCTGAGTCCTTTGGGAGTAGGGCAGTATACAAATCTAATAAAAAAAAAATAATATTGGAAATATACTGGATCATTCATTTTTAGCAGCTTTTAAGCTGGCCAATCGAAATTACTTTTAAGCATTGGATAGGTTAAACTGATATTAGAAAATAAATGCAATCAGATCTCCAAATGTACAGATGGATAAGAAATAGAATAGTTTACCATGCAATAGTTTCAAAGGGAAAGATGATTCTTCCTCACCTTTGGTTGTGTTCCAGCACTAATATAGCTATATCCAGATAAATCTTTATGTAGATACAAAGATCGCAGAAGCTGCTCAGAGCCTCCTTGAAGAAGCTAAAAAGATAAGAATCAGTTACTTAAACCAATTGTGTTGATAAAGGAGAGTATTGATAGCTCAGGGTTGAAATGAGGGTCCTTGGTGCTCTCTCAACTTGATTTTTTTTCCTTGCAGACATTTCATTATCCAAATGAAACCTCTGCAACATCATGAATCCTAGTCGCTAGCCGTGATGATGTTACCTAGTTTGGTTATTGAATGTCTGCAAGGAAACTACCAAGCCCAGAAAGCAGCAAAGACCCCTTACATCAATTGTCTTTTTGGTGCTATGTTATTATTAATATTATTACCATCTAAAATACTCTGTCTTGATAGGATAGTCCATGTCTAAAGCATGTAGTATAAAGGACATTGAACAAAATATAATATTCAATAGTGAAAAGGGCAAGCATTGCAAACAGTTGCTCCTTTACTAGTCACTCCTGACAAGTTAGATTCTGTCTTACATAAGGCTATTTTGGGGAGGAAAAAGTATATGCTTCGAGTGGCATTCAACCCCAACTATGTGCTACTCATTACCACTCAGCAATGCTACGGATACTTGATCTGTCTTTAGGATCTTCCTTCTGGAATCTTAGCTAAGGGGCATCCTTCGTTTAAAGACTTCTGTTTCTCCTTTTCTCTTTTTTCATCCTGTTATAAGAGATGCAACTTTTAATGGAACTATCTTAAACTACAACGTATTCAAGAACTCGTGGTTTTTTTTAAGGATTAGGAAACTTTCTCCTGGGGCCAGAATGGCTAGCATCCCAAAATATTTAAACATGTTCATTGTTTCATCTAACCCAAGATATACTGGGGTGTGCGTGTGTCTATCCTGAAAGGACATTGAAATTTAGCTCTTCTTTCACTGGAGCATAATGGGAAGGGAGCCCAGCTTTATTATTATTATTTTGAAGAATAGAATAGAATAGAATAGAATAGAATAGAATAGAATAGAATAGAATAGAATAGAATAGAATAGAATAGAATAGGAAATCTTTATCGGCCAAGTGTGATTGGACACACAAGGAATTTGTCTTTGGTGCATATGCATGGAATTTTAATCTTGTGTTTTTATTATTTGTGGGTTTACTAGCCATCTAGGTTGTTTTATATAAGTAACCATACATTTCTCAAATAAATAAAATCAGTGGCACAGTCTTCACACTTCTCCAGTAAAACAATAAACATTGATGCTTTACCAACATGGTAGCCTGCCATATAAGTACAGTAATACAGAATCCTACTTTTCCAAAAGAAACAGACATTGTCTTTTGTAAAAGGCTACCCTAAGGCACTATTAGCTGTTTCAGAGGTATCCAAGACAGGCATCCAGTTACCATAATTGCTAGCAGGCACAGAAGGCAAAACCATGAAGTATATATGGAAATTATTTCCATCTGCAGGCTAGAACCAGTATGATCTTCTCTTCCAAGGAAAATAAAAACACCAAGTAACATTACATTTGGATAAAGGAAATCTGAAGAGCCAGTCTTTGAGCCTCAGAGTGGAATAAATTATCTTCTACAGCAAAATGGCTATACAAAGACTTGTCCTTTGCACTGTGAGTGAACTAGGGGAGAAAGAAGGATGTAACAAACTGATAGGATAAAACAACGAAGAACATTACAAATAAGAGTAGGATGCATTCCTCTGAATTTAGAAGTGGTCACCCACACAGTGCCTAATTTCATAGTTGCAACTCACCTGGTAGAAGGAGTGAAAGTTTCTCTCTCCTAGTTGCTGCACAATCACCCGGGACTAGAAGAACAGGGAAAGTGCGTTACCAAATAAGCTTGCCGATTTATTTTTTAATTTGTACTATCCTAAGCAAATAGTTTACATTAAATGAAATATTGAAAACAGGCTGTTTTTAAACCTAATCTTGCCCTATTTAAATAATAAATCTCTTGGGAGGCAGAAGGCTTAAAGGGGGATGGGTACTAGTCACACAATTTGTGTTATTACAATATAACACAATATAATAGAAGATGATGATGTATGATGATGATGGTATTTTATTTATCTGTTGAAGTGCTAGAGCCGAGTTGGTGCAGTGGTTAGAGTGTGGTACTGCAGGCTACTTCAGCTGACTGCTAGCTGCAGTTCACCAGTTGAAATCTCTACCGGTTCAAGGTTGACTCAGCGTTCCATCCTTCCGAGGTGGGTAAAATGAGGACCCAGATTGTTGGGGGCAATATTTTGACTCTGTAAACTGCTTAGAGAGGGCTGTAAAGCGGTATATAAATCTAAGTGCTATTGCTATGGCTATTAGCCATCTAAAGTCATATGAGAGATGGGAAGTCATACAAGTCCTTTAAATAAATTAAACAAATAATGAGAGACTTGCAGTACAACAGTGGCATAACAACCATTTGTAACGAACCAATTTTAGTGGAAGTGATGTGGCAATCCCTCCAAAGGGCAACTAGCCTTTTAAACAACTCTGGAAGCCCCTATGAGGCTGTTGCCATAATCCAGAGGAAAAGACACTTTGTTCAGTATGATCAAGGGCAGAATACCTTCTGGGATCAATCAGATTGACAAGTAATAGCAGGACTTCAATAATGTTACTGGTTAAGGTTTCATTAATCTTAATCTGTTAAGTGAACCATTTGGTTGTTGTAAATATAAGCCCATTTATTCAAG
>WNWU01013599.1:3277837-3373637 GCA_012654045.1 Ptyas mucosa
CGAGGGGGGGGGGGGGGGGTTTAATGCTGCAATTGTAACTTCAAGGAGGGGTAGTAAGTAACTTTTTTTGAATAATCGTTTAACCAGAAATTGTTCCATTACAATAGGATAGAAAGCTTAATAGCATTATCTAAGATTGATTTTTATTCAGCAAATCAGAAAAATATCAGAGGGCCAGATACAGCTGAAGTGGGAGTTTATTATTAACAGTAACATTTTGAAACAGAAACTGTTGCATGGTTTAAACTTGGGAGGTGAGGGGAATACCTGAAAAGTAACTCCTAAATCATCAAACCTTCAGTGCTTATTCCAAGATTATCATTCTGACAGAGTAACAAAGCAGAGTGAGGGGAGGGGAAGAGGGAAGATAAACATACAGTGTATGTTCTGCACAGATGTTTAAGTGGAACAAATGCTGTTGCTTTAAAAAAATAATTCTGCATATTGTCACAAAACAGAAAGCTAGACAGCACTTAAAAACTGCCCTATCATCTATTCCATTTTTAACTGAGGTTTCCATCAGGCCACGAAACATGTAATAGTAAATTTCCTTACAACCACATGATCATCTATTTAAAACTATGGTCTCTGTTATAATTATATTTACTAAAAGTTTTGCAAGTTAAAGTCAACTTTCTCCTATACTTAGCATTATCCCAAGAACTCACTTCAGTTTTCTATTATGAATCCAGATGCTTATAATATAGTAAATGTTACTAATTTCTGAAAGATATCTGTGGAGGAGCATGAAAACCCTAGTTACCTTTTCCAGCAAGTAATTATTGATATGTCCACCTATGGGGTCTCCTTTGAAATCAAAATTGATATCCATATATTTTCCAAAGCGGCTGGAGTTGTCATTACGGTTAGTTTTCGCATTGCCAAAAGCTTCCAGAACACAGTTGGATTTCAGCAGCATGTTCTTCACCCTTTAAAGAACACACATGCCCAAAAACTAATAGTAAAGGCACCTATGTCAGACACAATGATTTTATAGGTAAGAAACCTAATGGCCATCTTTGTTCTACTATAGGCTACAGGAGGCTGTCTTTCAAAATGTGGTCAGCAGAAAGCCATCCCAAGCAAATAATAGATCCTTAATTCTCAATTTTCATCTATAGCAAGCTTCATTCTATGTTTAGGAAAGCAGAAATACAGTGGTTTAGTCACTCCCATCATTGTAGGTATTAAAAGCTCCTTCTCTCTCTGTGAAGCCAACTATAAATTCCAAAATTGTGTTCAAGACTTAGAGGCTTCACAGAATAGATCATTCTATCAAAATATATAGATAATATTGTTGAGATTAGGGTCCTGACTATTAGCAGAAATAGCAAGAAGAAAGTGAAAGCAGTTGTATCCAGATTGCCTGAAATTCAATCCACTTTAAACCTGACACATTAAAATTCTCCGAAGATAATAAGCCAGACATGGGCAATTACTTTTTGGGATGTTGGCATTATTTTAGCCACCTCTTCGCAACAGAAAGTTTCTGTTAAAGAATTTAGGCCAGGGGTCCTCAAACTTTTTGAACAGGGGGCCATTTTAGGGTCCCTCAGACTGTTGGGGGGCCGGACTGGCTAGGTAGGTGTGGCTGGGCCCCCCATGTGACTGGATGGGCGTGGCTTGGTGGCCATGTGACTGGGTTGGTGCGGCCAATTTAGTAGTCCATTTTGCCAATTTAGCAGCCATTAAATAATACACACAAATGAAACTTTAATTTGTTTTCCTCCTGGGAGTGTTTTATTTGCTTTTGTTTGACTTTTCTTTTTACTAGATCATTTTTTAAGTTGTTTACGAGTCTAGTGATCCACTTCAGAAAACTCAGTTTTGCAGCAATTCTTCTCAGCCCCAAGGTGGTTACAATCGACATTCATCCATCTCTCTCTCTCCCTCTTCCTCCCACCCTCTCTCTCTCTCCTAGAAAAATGGGGGTGGGGAAGACAAACCTTGCTGAATCCCATTCCATTTCATTTCATTCACTCTCTCCCTCCCATCTCTCTGTCAGGAAAGAAATGTCTCCTACAAGAGCAAATGGGGATGGGGAAGAGAAACTTTGCTCCATTCCATTCCATTCCATTCCATTCCATTCCATTCCATTCCATTCCATTCCATTCCATTCCATTCCATTCGCTCTCTCCCTCCCATCTCTCTGTCAGGAAAGAGATGGCTCCTACAAGAGCAAATGGGGGTGAGGAAGAGAAACTTTGCTGAATCCCATTCCATTTGCATCACAGCAGTCTCAATCTGCTTTTGGAATCTCGCTGGCAGGAGCTTCCTCCGCATCTGCCGAACCTGTGCAACAGGCTCTGCACATCTGGCAGGCAGAATCGGAGGAGGCAGGGATCGCTTGGAGTGGATGTAGCGAGGAAACCCCAAGACGGGAGCTCAGCAGCGTTGATCTGCTGGCCAGCCAGCCCTTCCCACTTCCCTGTCCAGTGGCGGAGACAGCTGTCCTCTTTCAGGCAGCCGAGCGGGAGAAAGACGGGCAGCCATGTGGCCGGGGGGGGGGGAGAGAAGGCAGTGGCTGTTGCTGTGTCCACCCCTAGCTCGCTTGCGTCTCACCAGTCCTACTTTATCAACAGGCGCATGAGCTCGGAACGGAGATTCAGCGGGTTGGGGGTGGGGCTCCAAGGCAGAAGGCTGCTTTAAGTCCAGGGAAGAGACTGCAGCCTCGGGGCTCCGTCTGAAGGAGCTGCATCACTCGGGCAGCAACCCGAAAACGTTGTGGAGCTGCTGCCTTGCAGGACAGAGCGGGGCGCTGCTCTCCCTGCCGAACAGCCCCAGTGAAGGAGATACATCATCGGGGGTCTCTACCCCTGGCAGCCCCTGGGTGGCAACTCTGCCGCCACTTGGCAGACCGGTGCAGCCTGAAGGAGGCGAAGAGGCCAGTTAGAAAGGCACGTTCCTTTCATGCACCACTGAGGCTGTCAGCAGCTTACGCAGGTCCATTAGGCTGCGGCCACCACAAGTGGGGAAAGCCAGATCCCCATTGGAGTCCTGGCTGCCCAGGCCCAGCAAAGATGGGTGGGGAGGAGTGCAATCCTGGCTTTTCCCACTCGTGGTGGCTGCAGCCTAATGGACCTGCGCCAGCTGCTGACATCCTTAGTGGAACGTGAGAGGAACGTGCCTTTCTAACTGGCCTCCGGGAAGGCACGGCTCTTGAGTAGCCAGGCTTCCTTCCGCGTGAACGGGTGAGTCTGCAGGGCGCTACCCAAACTGGTGCCTAAGGCTCAAAGGCCCTTTTCCTCCAGCCTTCGGGTGAGCACCACTTCCTACCCCGTTGCCCCACAATGCTTCAGGGAAGCCCGGCCGGGCACCGCGTGTTCTGTCTGGTAGCAGACAGGGAAATGCCAGGCTTTCCCTCATTTCCTGCAGAGTCTGCTGGCTAAGCGGCCCTCTCGTGCACCCAATGCTGCAGTTGGGTGCACGTGGGAAACACGCTTCATGCACAGGCCAAGGACAAGACCCGCGAGAGGACCAAGGAGATGACCAGTGGTGACCTGATCTCCAACTGCAAGCCAAAAGAGATGGGAGGGAGTAGGCAGCAGCTGCCCCACACCCTCCTCACCTTGTCTTCTCCCTCAATGGGAGCAGTAGCCGAAGACAGAGGCACAGGGGAGAGGAATGTAGTCCCGCAGGCTGGATGCATTGGACAACCACATGCCTTGTCCCAGCCACATGGGATGGAGCAGGCGTGTGATCCATATCATGTGCCTCATCCATTCTCTGCTTGCTGCCAATGCAAGTGCTGCCGCCACCTTGCCTGTTTCTTGGAGGGCCAGCTGCGGAGTCCCTGCTGCCAGACAGGGACCTTGCAGTCCCTGGCCGTCCCCCAGGCCCTCTGGCAGCCGCAGCAAGTGAGGCACCTCTTCCCTGGGCCCCCGTTAGCCAGGAAAAGCCAGCCATGGGAAAAGTGGGTGGGAGTGGTGGGGCAGGGCAGGGGGCGGGGCTGAATCCCCCCACTGTGTGGGCCAGATACATTGTGTCAGCAGGCCCTACCCAGCCCACAGGCCGTAGTTTGAGGACCCTTGATTTAGGCCATTATTCGATATTAAAGCCCCATAACATACTTTGAACATTTGATACAATGTATTATGTGTTCTTTTTTTTTTTGGTCTTTTTTTTTTTAGCAGAGCTCTTGAGAAGCTAAACATTTGCACCCTATTGTGGCATCTTCATTTCTACTTTTTCCTATGGAGCAATTATTTTGCATTCAATTAAATCAGACATTTTTCCCTCCAAAGCAAATGCCTTACCTTTCAACTTCAGCTCTCTGACTCGGATTGGTAATGGCAGCTATGTACTGCATAATGTATTTACTTGCTTCTGTTTTACCTGCTCCGCTTTCCCCTGAGGGCACAAATGAAAGACAGCCATCAAAACACAGTTTCATCTATTTTGCTAGCTAAAAAGAACCAGTGTACTTTGAGCTTCTTGAATTTCTTTATCATTTAAGAAATTAATATTAAGCTCTATGTCTTCATGCTCCGTTTCTAATTCAAGAAGAAAACTAGGCAAAATCTTGAAACTCTTTATAAAAGTTGAAAAGAAAAGTATAAAGTATTGGACTAACAAGTGCTAGATTTAAAAAAAAAATTAAAGTGGAACAGGAGAGCATCTGGCAAATAAATTTTACAGGTTATATTTACAAAAAAACCTACAAATCACATCTGATATATAATATTTCTCAGTATCTGGAGGTTGTAAGCCTCTGGATGGGGAAGAACAGATCTCAGCTTAACCTTAGTAAACTAAGTGGCTATGGATTTTAGGATCCACTGGATCTAAGGTTTTTTCCATCTTAGGATCTTTGGACCCAAATTGATCCAACTTGCAATTTGGAGTCCTCATGGACTCACAACTTCTTTTGAAGAACAGGTGGCAGGTATAATGAGGAAGGCTTCTCCACAACTTTTTTTTTTAATTTGATTAATATGCCGCCCTTCTCCTGAGACTCAGGGCAGCTTACAATGCGTTAAGCAATAGCCTTCATACTTTTTTTGTATATTTATACAAAGTCAGCTTATTGCCCCCACAATCTGGGTCCTCATTTTACCTACCTTAGAAAGGATGGAAGGCTGAGTCAACCTTGAGCCTGGTGAGATTCGAACTTACAGTAATTGCAGACAGCTGGTGTTAATCACAATGCTTTTAGTCTGCTGAGCCACCAGGCCTTATTTTGATCTCAGTTGCATCGTTTCCTGGATCAAGAGACACTGTTTAATGCACAGGTCTTAGTCACCTCTCAAGTGTATTAGTGCAATACAATTACATGGCCGTTGAGGATCATCTGGAAGCAGCAACTGATCCAGAATTTGAAAACATTGGCAGTTCTGGGTAACCTCAGTACTGTACATCCATGTTTACATTTCTGCTACAGCAACTGAACTAGCTCCAAGTGTGTTTCCAGGTGGAATTCAAGATGCTGGTTGTTACACCTTTAAAGCCTTCCATATCACAGGGCTGGGGTTTTTGTGGGATCATTTCTCACTGGTTGTTTCTATCCATCCCACTAGGTCCGACAGAAGTGGCATGCTCTGGATCCCTTCAATTAAACAATATCCTCTTATGGGACCTTGGAAACTTGCTTTTGTTGTTATTGTTGTTGCAGCACCTGTCTTTTGGGATACCATTCTCCCCAAGATCAGATTGGCCTTGACTCTGCTGGCCTCCCATTAAGTACTCTATGTGTTCTAGGACAAGGGGGTAGATAGGTCCCTTTTGTATTGTCTTATTGGGTTCATCTTCTATGACCATCCTTGGCTATTTATTTCACTAATAATTGTTTTTATTGTTTTAATGTGTTGTTAGCTGCCTAGGGTTACATCTATTAGATAGGTAGCAATTTAACATGAATGAATGAATGAACGAACGAATATCACTCACTCACTAAATCATGGAACTTATTCAATTACCAGACTGGACTCAAATTTTACACAAAATCACCAAATGGTCAGTTTGTAATGCAATGTAATATAAGAACGTAGCTTTAATCTTCCAGCTTTGTTTAAAGTATCACCATGATGGGAGGTAGCAGGTACCTTTGACGCACCTGATATTACAATGCATGTGTCCTTTGATCGCCTCTTCATGGCTTTATATGCCGCATCTGCGATGGCAAAGAGATGAGGTGGCCTCTCATACAACTCACGCCCTTTGTATTGCTCAACTGTATCACGGCCATAGATGTTCAAATTCTTGTAAGGATTTACAGAAACAACTACTTCCCCAATAAATGTGTAGATCCGTCCCTTTTCAAACCTAAACAGTGTAAGACAAAGATGACAGAAAAATTAGAAAGGGTTAAAAAGCAGACAATTAATATCATATAACTAACATGAATTTGTACTTAAATGAGAAGTTCATTTCATCATACTTTTTCCTCATGACCAAAAAATTTACTAACTATAAGTAAATATTTGAAGAGTTACATCAGTAACTTTTATATTAAGTACAGGCAGAATTATGTACACTGTGTATGCCTTTTGTTCTTTATGTAAATGTAGAAACAGGATTAGGCATGTAAAAATTCAAGACATTCATGAATGTGTGCACGGGCATATCCTTAAAGTTGTATCTCCATTAATAGTAATACTTAATAGTAATACTTATATGTGATATATCACAATTCAATAAAAATCCCAGAAATAAAACAAAATTTTAATATTTAATACACAAAATGCCATGTCAAACCTTTAGTTTTCTACTGGGAATTTAGTTTTTCCACCAGTAAGTCACTACAGAAAAGTAGCACTGCAGATTATTTATTTATTTGCATCCTAGCTTTATTAGTTTTACCGAAACATATCCAACAAATCTTCCCCGCCTTTTTCCTCTACCACAACAACCCTGTGAGGTGGTGAGAGAGAATGACTGGCAAAAGGCACCCAATTGGTTTTCATGGCTAAGGTGGGACTTGAACTCATGGTCTCCCGCTTTCTAACTTGGCTCCTTAACTATTAGACTGAACTAATTCTTTTAAAATTTGGTTCGTGATAAAAGATAAAATATTTTGAGTCCAGGGCAATATTTTCACCTGTTTTATTTAGAGCAAGTTTGTTTTTGCATCACAACAACCTGTTAATGTTTTTTTACCTCTAGAATTCATCAGCATGTTTCAACTCTACAGGATTTGATGGCTGATGGAATCTCAGTCCTTTTTGTTCTCAAACATTACACACTGTTCTTCATCAATCACAAGGCAAGATATGACAAATATTATTTGATAGCTCCATTGGACAAAGAAACATAAAACCCAGTACAACTAAGTAAAACCCCAACTTTCAATTATTTTTTAGTGATCATTCAAAGTTACCACAGGACTGAAAAATGGTGACTCATGACTAATTTTCATTGTTGCATCCCAATGGTCATGTGATCAAAATTGGCCACTTGGCAACTGGCATATATTTGCGAAAGTTGCATTATCATGGGATCATGTGATCACTATTTGTAAGCTTCCCAGCCACTTCCAACAAACAAAGTAAATGAGGGAAGCCAGATTCACTTAACAATTGGATGATTTGCTTAACATCTGCAGTGATTCGCTTAGCAACTGTGGCAAAAATGTCATAAAATGAGATGCAACTCATTTAACAAGTGTCTTGCTTAGTAATGGAAATTTTGGGCTCAATTGTTATACGTGGTCTTCAACTTATGACTGCAATCAGGACCAGAATTTCCTCTTTTAGGAAAAGTGATTATTAAGTGAGTCATGACTGATTTTATGACCTTTTGTGCAACAGTTGTTCAGGAGTCTTAGTGGCGCAGCAGACTAATGCTACTGTTAAAAGTAGCATTTAGCTTCCAGCTGCCTGCAATTACTGCGAGTTCAAATCCCACCAGACTCAAGGTTGACTCAGCCTTCCATCCTTTCTAAGGTAGGTAAAATGAGGACCCGGTTTGTGGGGGCAATAAGCTGACTTTGTATAAAATATACAAAAGTATGAAGGCTATTGCTTAACGCATTGTAAGCCGCCCTGAGTCTCCGGAGAAGGGCGACATATAAATCAAATTTTTTTAAAAAAAGTGTATCACTGTAGTTGTTAACTGAATCACACACTTATTAAAGAATTAAACTTCTCCCATTGACTTTGCTTGTCAGACGTCAGCTAGGAAGGTCACAAATAGCAGTTACATGGCCCCAGGAAGCTGAAACCATCATAAGGACAGGTAGTCTTCAACCTACGACCACAATTGAGCCAAAAAATTCTGTTGCTAAGTGAAACAGTTGTTAAGTGAATTTTCTATCATTTTATGACCTTTTTAGCCACAGTTGTTAAGTGAATCACTGTAGTTGTTAAGTTAGGAATATGGCTGTTGAGTGAATCTAGCTTTCCCATTGACTTTGCTTGTTAGAAAGTCATAAAAGAGGATCCCATGAGCCAGAGACACTGTCATAAATACGAATCAATTGCTAAGCATCTGAATTCTGATCACATTATCATGGAGATGCTGCAATGGTCATAAGTGGGGGGATGGGGGGCACCGTTTTACGGTGGTTCTCCTCCTTTCTCTCCGACCGGTCGCAGTTTGTGTTGACAGGGGGGCAGAGGTCGACCTTGAGGCCTCTCATCTGTGGAGTGCCACAAGGGTCGGTCCTCTTGCCCCTTCTGTTCAACATTTATGTGAAGCCGCTGGGTGAGATCATCCGTGGTTTTGGGGTGAGATACCATCAGTACGCTGACGACACCCAGCTGTACATCTCCACCCCAGACCACCCCAACGATGCCCTTGAAGTGATGTCCCAGTGCCTGGAAGCTGTACGGATCTGGATGGGGAGGAACAAGCTCAAGCTCAACCCTTCCAAGACTGAGTGGCTGTGGTTCCCGGCATCCCGATATAGTCAGCTGACTCCATCGCTGACTATCAGGGGCGAGTCTTTGGCCCCCGTGGAGAGGGCACGCAATCTGGGAGTCCTCCTGGATATGCAGCTGTCCTTAGAGGAACATCTGACAGCTGTAGCCAGGGGGACCTTTTATCAGGTATGCCTGATTCGCCAGTTGCGCCCCTTTCCTGATCGGGATTCCGTGTGCACAGTCACTCATGCCCTCGTCACCTCTCGCCTGGACTACTGTAACGCTCTCTACATGGGGCTCCCCTTGAGGAGCACCCGGAGGTTCCAACTGGTCCAGAATGTGGCCGCGCGGGTAATTACGGGGGCTACATGGCGCTCCCTCATAACACTGCTCCTGCGCGAGCTGCACTGGCTCCCAGTGGTCTTCCGGGTGCGCTTCAAGGTGCTGGTTACCATCTTTAAAGCGCTCCATGGCATAGGGCCCAGTTATCTACGAGACCGCCTTCTGCCACCGACGACCTCCCATCGACCCGTGCGCTCCCACAGAGAGGGCCTCCTCGGGGTGCCATCGGCCAAGCAATGCAGGCCGGTGACCCCCAGGGGGAGGGCCTTCTCTGTGGGGGCCCCCACCCTCTGGAATCAGTTGCCCCCAGAGATAAGAAGAATCCATGACCTCCGTGCCTTCCGCCGTGCCCTTAAAACATTTTTCTTCCAACAAACCGGGCTGGCCTAAGCAAAGCCTTTTAAATAATTTTAAATTGGGGTGTTTTTTAAATTTTGGAGCCAATTTAGATATTCTTTTTAATTTGTTCTTAATGTTTATATTGTGTGTTTTTACTTGGCTGTACACCGCCCTGAGTCCCCAGGGAGAAGGGCGGTATAGAAATCTAAAAATAAATAAATAAATAAATAAAGTGTGAAAAATGGTCATAAATTACTTTTTTTATACTGTTGTAATTTTGAATAGCCACTGAATGAACTGTTGTAAGTCGAGGACTACTTGTACATGCTGATTGCTAAGCACCTGAATTTTGATCATGTGACTGCGGGATGCTGAAACGAGCGAGCACCAGCTGTATGTCACTTTTTCACTGTCACTGTAACTTTGAATGGCTGCTAAATGAATAGTTCCAATCTGCACTGTATGTAGATATGATTGAAATAGTTATTTATTCACTATTCAGCTGCACAACAGTTATAAAGTGATTCAGTAATTCCAAAGACAATACCTATAATATCTATATACCATTCTGGATTGCTTTTTTTTTTTTAAATCTCAACCAGATTTGTTTAAGAATTATTAGATCCTCACAAGAAAGATGGCAATTGTACTTAAGTGCATTGTCATTAAATATGGCATTGAAAAAATAAGTAACAGGACAGGCAAAAATACAACAAATTCCTGTTCCACCATGGTGAGAAATTGGGTCTATTTGGTCTGAAGTAGCACAATTTCTTTTAGGTTTATTCTGGAGATGAATATTAAATCTGGCAGAACAATATCTCAGCTGTGTTTTTGTACGTTGCTAAATTAAATAAAGTACTATCAGCAGTTACGATTTTGTTTAATTTAACATTAATGTGTAACTAGAACTGTCAAAAGTATTTCTCTTTCCTTTTAGATATACCAGCTATTCTCCTCTACCTTCCTTCCCGATTTTCTTTAATTTTCTCCCTTTGTCAAATGCTTCTCTTAACACTAGTTCCCCGTGTCATTTTAGGATTCTGCTTGTCTTACTAAAAAGAGAAATGGTCAGTTAAGCCTCCTTCTGCTTTAATAGAATGCAAATAATTATCATTTTATCACACATCCAGTGTTGAAAGAGTTTCTATCAAAAACTTTACCAAAATCTTACCAAAAGCAATATTTTGCACGTACCCAAAAAGTTTTGTATTACATATTGCTTTAAAATCTGGAGTTCTGCTGAATTTTTCTACCATGGAGGCACACCACTTTTACTGATGTCCTGAAACATACACTTATACTTGAATTTTTAATACATTTTTCAATTCAGTGTTGAAGGCAGCCAATTTCCCCGAGTAGGAAATGCCATTGTGTGCACATTTGGTGTCCCTCCTTTCCTGTACGCGACAAAACAGCAAGGACAGTGAAAGGACAGATTATTTTATTATACAATATTCTGAACTGAGGCAAATTCTTCTATAAAGGAAGCTTGGAAAGGAAACATTTAATTCAAAGGTTGCCAACAGGTCCAAATTTTACTGGCCCAACTGTAAACCATCCTCCTGGCTTATACCATAGTGTGCACACACACACACACACACATTAAATTGTTAAAGTAGTATATTCTACGGTGGCACAGAAATATTGGAGAGGATGATCACAAGAGAAAAAGGATTTTATGTTGGCAATTTTATTTAAAAACCTAAATATTTCCCCTTTAATTTAAACTAGAATTAAATATTTAAAAGTCATCCAGGGATATGATTTTCATTTATTTTAATCTTTCCATTCCATGTTACTGATAATGAATGAATGGATATATATTGCAAAATAGCCAGCTACTAGAGAATGTCTTTCAATTCACAAGACAAGGCTTTGAAAAAGATGTTTTTCTGGCACACTGCAATTTTAATTTACTATAGAGCAAAAATCTTGGATAGAAAGAAGCAAAAGTCAAATCATAAACAGGGGAACACATGAATGCTTTTCTATTTACTTGCATCCAAAGACAGCCTAAACCTACAACCCATATTGTAGAGTGAAAATAACCTTGGAATGTCTGTTTTATCCATAGACATTAGGAAAGAAGAACAAAGCAAAAGAAAGGCAATGGAGGATAGAATGACTTCCTAGGAAACACAATAAATCAACAAAAGCTATTTCCACTGCCATCTCTCTGACTGAATTTTAACTGACTTTCTCTAAATAGTCACCTTGTATTTATAAAGTCATGTAGACAAAAGGAAAACAAAGCAATAGCCAGAACCAAATTTCTGTATAACAAAAGGTACATATATTTGGTACATGAAGGTTGAATTAAATATCTAAATATATGTGCTTGGAATTCATTTTACTAATAGATTATACTATTCTGCCAGATAACCTAGGCTGAGAATAAAGGCTTGCAAGGATTCTAAAGTCATGTAATTCTTACTGAATTGTGCAGTTAAAATTTCATTTTTCCAAAATGATCGTTTTAAAATCTTCAACAGAACATTCATGAATGTTGAAAATCCTAATATTATTTCAAATTTATTTTGAATCCTGATGTTAAAATTGTATCCACTGATTCTTGTTGAGCCATTTGTTGCTGATGTAGATCTAAGGAGAAAATAAGCATCTGGGCTTGTGGCAGGATCTGGTTCCCATGTTGGCATCATTGTGTTGTTGGTTCTTCTTTCTTTTAAAAATCTGCTTCAGGCTGGGTTGTCTATATTTAAGTATGGGCTTGCTACCCAATCCTTAAAGGGAAAGCTTTCCACCTCATCCCAATTTCAGTTTAGCCACTCCATGCATTTGCTAAAGTGAGCCATAGCTCACAAAAGCTTTATTCTTTTAATAACGTTTGTTAGAAGGATCTGATAGCATCTTTTCTACTGATTTTGGAAACCATAAAGTAATTTAGCTTTAGTCCTTTGTTATCTTCTGTATTATGTATTTAGATATCTGATGTATTCTAGAAATATTGACATTTTTAAAGCTCTGAATATAATTCATATTTATTGGATATCAGTTCTTTAGAAATATCAGCTATTCCATAAACCCCAATTGGCTATAGGAGTGCATTTAACTTCTCTTTAAGCAAAACTGATTAATTTAAGAGGTTCCCAATAAAATAGTAAAATTCAAATGTACAAACTGGACCTAGGTTTTGTCTTTGGCATGAATTCTATGTATACTTAATGTGAGTGGCAGCACGTGAATGATGTTGTCTGATCTCACCTGCTAGGCAGGATTAATCCCAGTTAGTTCCTGGATTTTCAGAGCAGTGAACTACACTGGAAACTCAAAGAAAAAGAAAAAAATAATTCACAGAAGAAGACTGTGGCAAACTATTTCTACAATACTGCAAGAAATTGGCATGGATGCAGCAATCAAATGTCACAGCTAACTTGAGTATCTTTACTGTCCAATGAATTCCAGGTGGCAGTATTTGGCAGCAGATGGATGATTTTTTAAAAAAGCTAAAGAGCCACACCTAAATAGAATTTAAATTGGAGAATATCCAGAAATACTAAGACTGTAGGCTAGATAGGAAAATCAAATAAACATCCTGGAAAGTGTGTACTCAGACATACCAAGCCATTATATTATAGTCAAATCTCCAGAAATCAAGCTCAACTTGAAAGAGATTTTATACTTATTTTAAAAACCAGTACACTCTGTGGGACTTACTTCTAAATAAGCTTACATAGTACCATCTGTTACTGTTACTTCTCTGAGAAAATATCTCTTATTCTCATTTTCAGAGTCCAATTTTCTACCTCCTTTGAAAACTGTTAGTCCGATCACATTGGCACATGGTCCTCCACTTATGACCACAATTGAACCCAAAATTTCTGTTGCTAAATGAGACAGTTGTTAAATGAATTTTGCCCCATTTTATGAAGCCATTTTTAGCCACAGTTGTTAAGTGAGGAACATGGCTGTTAAATGAATATGGCTTCCCCCATTGACTTTGCTTGTTAGAAGGTCACAAAAGAGGATTCCATGAGTCAGCAACACGGCAACCATCGTAAATATGAGACAAGTATCTGAATTCTGATCACATGACCATGGAGATGCTGCAATGGTTGTAAGAGTGAAAAACGGTTATGTCACCTTTTTTCAGTGATGTTGTAACTTTGAAAGCTCAGTACATGAACTGTTGTAAGTCAAGGACTACCTGTGCCACCACTTTTTCAGTGCTGTTAATAGTACAATATTATTTCTCTGATATGAAATAAAAGAGGAATGAAATCATTTACATCAGGAACAATAAAGAAATTACAAATAGTGTACTACAAGCTTATCAATATCGTTCAAAGAGCAAAGGTGCTTTAATCTCTGTATTTAGTTCCCCAGGGATGCTATCTTGGACTATGCTTCCTTGGCTAAATTCCACGTGCTGCATAACTGCTTTCCAGCAAAAGCAATCTGACCTCTTACTTGGAGCACTATATAATATATACCATGAAGTATTACAATAGTTGTTGAGATTTTTTAAAAAAGGCTTTTTACAAGGTAGCAATTTTTATCCGAGTGGATAAATTTCAATATGTCTTTGACTTGCAACCATTCGTTCAGTGGCCATTCCAAGTTAGCACTGAAAAAAGCGATGACTGTTCAGTATCCCCATGGTTACGTGGTCAAAATTCAGGTGTTGGCAACTGGTTCATATTTATGTCCCAGAGTCATGTGATCACCTTTTTTTCAACCTTCTGACAAGCCACGTCCATGGGGAAGCCAGACTCATTTAACAACTGTAATAATTGCACTAATTCATTTAACAACTGTGGCAAGACAGGCTGTAAAATAGAGCAAAACTCATTTCACAACTGTCTTGTCGATTGTGATCATAAGCTGAGGACTACCTGTGTTGAGAAGGAAATACACTGTCAAAACAATGCAATGTTTGGACTTATCGGTATAGTCAGAGCAAAAGTAGAAAATGATTTTTACCAGGTATTTACTGCAGAATCTAGCATTACTGAATCATTATGTATTTTTCAGATCATTTATCTTCTTGAATATAAATTTCTCACCAATTTAAGACACTGTAGCTGGTTATTTTGGTGCAATACTCTGCTGTTTATTTATTTATTATATACACAATTTACAAAACAATTTTTAATCTTAAAAAAAATAAAAATAAGAATTAGAAAGGAGACAACTCTAAACAACATTAAAAAATAAAAAAATAAAAAAGATAATTTATTTTATATGTTACATCTATCAATACTCATCAGTTTACTAAGGAATTTACTACTGTATGAACAGTATAAAATATTATTATTAAATAATACAAAATCTGCAATAGAAGCAGATATTGCTACAAGTTTTGCTTAACAGAAAATATTGTTTTTCCCAACTGATAACTCACATATTTCTTACAGTTATTTCTTGAATTCTGGAATAATATCACACTTCCTATTCAATCTTTTAGCTATCCTCTGTGCTTATTACAGCCATAATTCCTGATAAATTCCAAAGTTTTTGCTTAATTTACATGGAAACCTGCCTCAAATATAGATTTTCCTCTTCTAGTTGTCAAAGCATAGCAATAAAAAAGCACAATTTCTTAAAGGTTCTTCCCTTCTTGCTGTTAATGGGCCACAAGCTATCAGCAACTATGGGCTTAGAAGCTTCATTGTTTTCTTATAGAGAAATATTTTACATTTGTCTTGTTCTATGTTGCTTTGTGAATACAGAGAACTTCTAAATACAGTAGAGCACTGTTTCCGAATTTCAGCATTTGAACTTCAAAGGAAAACTGGTAGATCTAGCTAAACTGTATAACACTACTGAATCAATCATATATCTATTTTGGGAATGCTAGCCAATTACTTTACATACAAAATGGGAAGACAAAGATGTTTCTTTCAAGAGGAATGTGTCCACATTTTTTAATAGACCAATTTTAGGCCCATTTCTTTTAATCCAAAAGTTTATATAAATTCAGATACCTATATGATGCATTAAAAAGTCATTAACGAATCATGCATACAATACAAGGCTATAATAAAAGCAGCAACATTAGCAATGAAATACATGATATAAATAAATACTTGATATTTCATTCTAGGAAGAAGTATATACAAGTGGGGTCAATTATACAAAGTATTATGTGTACTTGTAAAAATAAAGCCTTAACAGATTGTTTCCAAATATACAGTAGTGTCTTCCCTCCATAGCAAAATGGTCAAATTTCACACAAACACATATGTACAAATATACTCAGTTATTAACTGGAGGAGCTAATGCTTTTCTGGAGTTCATTCCCGTAGTTGTTTTCCGTAATTCTTCTGGACATGAGAGGCTGGCTATTATTCAGTATGAAACAACTGTTCTCTGCTCATATGTGACCATACAAGCAAAGACTTGAGTTCTGGCTGCCTCACATGGGAAAAGCAACAATAACAAAAAAGACAGTACAAAAATGATGCAATTCCAACAGGGAAACAAGTGAGGGTGACACATTATCCGACAAGTTCTAACAAGCTACAACTTCTTATCAACAAGAAGTGACATTTGTTTTTAGATCCTGCATTAGAATAGAGAAATAACAGCTAAAAGTGATTCAAAAGCAGATAAAACAATATATTCTTTAATACATATCTACAGTATTAGTAACAAGCTTCTGCACTGCACAGAATTCATTAGCAGACTGCTAATTTGTACTTATGATAGCATCCAAAGATTTAATAATGATAAAATTTGTCTCCACACAGACGTTTTTAAGCTCTGAATGAATCTGAACCTAAACACTGTAGATACAAACCAAGAGTAGACAACTCACATGGATTCTCCAGGAGTCCATTTGCCACCATAAACTGCCCTGAGATTGAGTCAACAACATTTAGTAGCAAAATGGTCAAATTTCACACAAACACATATGGAATGCAATTAGGAGCAAGAATAGAAACAGGAGAGCTATAGAGACAAATTGCCATAATTAACTTTGATAACCACAATTTTCTCAGTCCGCACTACTCTTTGAGGGCTTCTGTTCTTATTTTCACTCAATCCTTCACAACATGAGTTAAAAATATTTCAGCTTTTTCTAGTAATGTTACCATGTCATTAAACAGCTTCCGGCTAACTTCTAGAAAATCACAAGGCTAAACCAGGGGTGGGCTCGACTTACTTTTACTACTGGTTTGCAATGGGGCTGCGCATGCTCTTCTGCGCATGCACAGAAGCGTTCTGATGATGTCAGGGTTGGTGGGTGGAGCCTTCCGACTGTTTTACTACCGGTTCTATAGAACTGGTGTGAACCGGGGGCAACCCACCACTGGGCTAAACGCCCAAATATTCTTGAGGTAAACCATGCTTTATTGTAACATTATCTGTAAACTCAGCTCACTCATCAAATTATTAATGTGTTCATATATTGGGGGAAAAGTCATGTTTAAACCTTTTTGTTGCTTATCATAAAACAACAAAAAGGTTTAAACATGACTTTTCCCCCAATATATGAACACATTAATATTTTCCCCAAAATAATCATGTTTCATAATTAAGTGGCAGGTATTAATCTTTGTACCACTTCACCACATAAAAATAAATCATATCCTGGATTCCACATAGTAAAACTGCCTGTAGCAAAGTTTACAACCTGCACTAATATTAATTTCTTCCTCAATTAGACGAGACTGCTTAAGACATAAAATTAGCATTAAGAAAAGCAACAGAGGAGGGAGGCACGAAAATCCGATTCCACATTTTTTAGATAGATTGTTGGTAAACAATATTAACATTATTAATGGGTGCTGTCTTCAGAAAGGCAAAAAACAGGAATGAATCAAAATTTTCAAGAAAAATCTTGTGTAAGAATTTCCTCTTCCTATAGGAAGTTCAGCACATATGTACAGATTGCTTTAATTGGGGAAATAAATAATTTTAAGAGCAGGTTTATTCAAAGTACAGGTAGTCCTTGACTTACAATCAATTTTTAGTGCCCATTCAAAGTTACAAGGGCACTGAAAAAAGCAACTTATGACTGTTTTCAACATTTATGACTGTTGTAGCATCATCATGGTTGTGTGATTAAAATTTGGTTCACATTTATGATGGTTGCAGTGTACCAGTTCATGTGATCCGTTTTGCAACCTTCTACAGGCAAAGTCAATGGGTGAAGCTAGATTCATTTAATGTAAAGCAGTATTACTAACTTAACAACTGCAATGATTCATTTAACAAATGGGGCAAGAAAAGTTGTAAAACAGGGCAAATCACTTAACAATTGTCTCAACAGAACATTTTGGGCTCAGTTGTGGTCATAAATTGAGTTCTACCCGTAACAAAAAGAAATGAAACAGACTGTCTTTTAACAGATTTAAGATAGTAAAAATTAAGATTCCTAAAACATTTTAAGTATGTAGTCATTTGTTATGTTGTTACTCTAGAAAACAAGTATTTAAGGTTTTTGATTAGAGGACAACCCACCAATTGCATGCAAGGTTTGCTTCTGAAATGTAAATTGTATTAAAAATATGGAAACTAACCAGCATATTAGACAATACTGATAAACTTATACCTTATATATCCTATCGCAGAAACAAAGTGTGATAACAGTTTCTTTTCTATTCGTAATCCCACACATTTTGACTTATTCATAAACATTCCAAAGACTTGAGTAGTTGTAAAACTAACATTTTTAGAGTTGGCATATCATCCGCCCTCAGGATTGAAACTGCCTACTGCCTACTCCACTTTTAACCAAGGAAAACTTTTATGCCTCAGGCAGGTGTACAATCCTGTAGATCAACCATTACTTTCCTCCTTCCCTTTTGTACACTCTGGGTTGTTATCATTCAGTTGTATTATAATACTCCAACACAGTGGTGAAATCTAACATTTGTTACTACCGGTTCTGTGGGCGTGGGGGTGGTGGTGGTGGTAATGTGCCTGGGTAGGCGTGGCCATTAAAAAAAAAACTTTTAAAACCATTTTTTCTATAACCTCTTCGGCGAAGAGGTTGTAAAAAATGCTTTCAAAAGGCTCTGATGAAAATTCGAAATGTATAATTTTAAAGCTATATTTTTTTTAAAAAGGTTTAAGGCATTTGTTTTTATTTTTTATTTTGTGAAAAATGTTTAATTTTAACAAGTTAAAAGACGGATAATAATTTTAGTTTTGCTATTGTTGGAAATGTATAATTTTAAAGTTATCTTAAAAAACATGTATAATTTTAACAAGTACAAAGGCTTAAAGGGTTTGCCTTTCTTTTTTCCTTTTCTTTTTTTTCTTTTTTGTGCAAAATGCTTAACTTTAAAGTTAAAAAGGATAATAATTCTAGTATTATTTAAAAAAATATGTATAACCCTAATAAGTATAAAGGATGGATAATAATTAAGGTTTTAATATAGATGTTGGAAAAGAAGGTGTTGGAGAAAGGCAGGATATTTGTTTGGGATTCTGTCTTTGGTTTTCCTTTTCTCTCTTTTTTTAATTATTGGTGTTTTTATTTTCTTCTATCAATGTTACTTATATTTCTAGGGAGGTTGATAAATTTTAATTAGGGGAGTTAAAAGATTTATGGGAAATTTTGAATTTTTCTTTAGTATGTTAGTATATCTTAGTATATGTTTATGTTTGTTATTGTAATACCCTGTTACTGCTTGGGGAGGTCAAGGTTGGGAAGGGGAGGGTTGGGGGTGAGGGAGAAAAGATTTTATATAAATGTAAACACAACAGGAAAATTTGAAATGTAATAGTGATAGTGTAATGTGTTTATTATTAAGAATATGAAGGGGGTGGGGGGAGGGGGGAAATGTTTAATTTTGTTTGTAAAACTTTTTCAATTAAAAAAAAAAGGCTCTGATGATCCCAGCTGAGTTGCCTGATCTGCAGAGACTTTTTTTCTTTTAAATGCCTCTGACGATCAGGCAACTCAGCTTGGATCGTCAGAGGCATTTAAAAGAAAAAAATGGTTTTTTTTAAAAAAAAGCCTTTGATGATCCCAGCTGAGCCGCACGATCATCAGAGGCTTTTTTTTTAACTTTTAAAAGCATTTTTTTCGGCCAAAGAGGTTGTAGAAAAAGTGCTTTTAAAAGTAAAAAAAAAGCCTCTGATGATTGTGCGGCTCAGCTGGGCATGGGGGGGGGAGGGCAGGGATTTTTGCTACCGGTTCTCCAAACCACCCACCTTCATCGCTACCGGATCAGGCAATCCGATCCAAACCAGGAGCATTTCACCCCTGCTCCAACAGTGATTTCCACACTTCAAGATATGTATTAATCTGAATAGTTATTAACATAATTTTCAAGAACAAAAGAAATAGTGTGTTTTAAGGTTGTGAAAATCCTTTAAAACACAACTGAGTACATATAAAGCACTTCTTTTCAAATGATTGGAGTAACTACATCTTCCAAATGCATACTGCTGCCTATAAGACTGCTCCTGTTTACAATGGGTATGCACAAATAACCAAACAGTGAGGCAACTGAGAACAGCTTTCACAGATGTGACCCTAGAAAAGCAGGCACCATAGCTGTTTAATTATTTTTATTAAAAAAATGTTCTGGACATGTTTCTGCACATTCTGAAGCACCTTTTTCAAAGTTTGCTCAGGTCTATTGAATACATCTTTGATAAGAAATGGCACAGATTTTGACTAAGAGGAAGGTCTGTATCTAACAGAAGATTATTTTGCATCGATTAATACTAAGTCTTAGCTGCTGAATTTGTCTGAAAAACCCCAGAAACATAGTTGAGAATACACAGAGAGAGAGAGACACACCATGGACTCATGTTTGATTAACTTAAATATAAATTGGACAATATATTGGTCCTTTGATTGGGAGATTAAAAGAAAGTTAACTAGAATTGTTAAACACGATCATATCGTATATCAAAGCATGAAATAGCAAACATTGACTGTTTGTCTAAGAAAAGCACATCTGAAGAGTTACAGCAGATTATTAGGTATTTCCTCCTTCACAGTTGGCACCAAAAATCCATAATCATAAAAAGTAAAACTTGGAAGGAACAAGTCATCTTTGTAGTTCTCTCAAGAAAACACATGGCCAACCATAACAGTACAATCTTGGAATTCTCCACCTACCAATTACAGCGACTTTTGGAAATTTAACTAGTTTCTGGTTTCATCTAATGGCTTATCCTATATATTATCCATGACCCCGCTCTAAGATAACCCATTTACCTTTGTTGTTATGTCCTAACACAAAACTTCCATTTTAGAGTCAGGCCACCACTCAGACAGGTTTTAGCCAGATCAAAATAATCTGATAGGAAAGTGTTTTTTTCCGGAAAAGGGGGGGGGGGGGGGAATCTACGCAAATATTTAGGTTGCATGAGGAAATCATTGATTGATCTGGAGGATCAATCACTTGCTGGGCTCCAACTGGCTAATTATAGGGCTACCTGTTCTCACTGGGCCAAGGGGTCTTCTTCATGGAAATTTTGGTTTGGGCTCTTGCAGAGACCAGAACTACCCCCAGAGAAATGTTGCTAACCTTGTGGAAGATTTTCCTGAGGTTGATTTTCCATTGCTACTATCCTAAGATGAACCATTAGAATGTCTCTTAAACTCCCAAATATCAGGTGGGGAGGAGTTAGGTTTAGGCATAAAATAGAATCTACTGGCCATTGTTCATCGAGCAAAAGAAAACAAGCTTTCATGGTGTGCTCTTCCATTCTACCAGTTGAGCCTTAGCACCATAGTTGGGAATTATCTCCAAGAGAGAGGAATGGATGAGCCCTAAGAAAAACCCTCAAACAACTGAGCTGCAATGAGTACACCAACAATACTTCAATATTTTCAAAAGTGTTACAAATTTAAACATTGTATAGTTAACCCCTCAATTTATACAGCCTTATCTTTCAATTTCTTATCTTCCTATCATTCTAAATGGACTGTTTTTTAAAAAAATAAAACAAAGATTTACCAAATATTTACAAGGTGATAAGTTCAAAAAAGGCCTAATATTATTTGTTCCATGAAGTGGCAAAGAAGATATTTGTACAGAATACGGAAGACAACCTTGACAGAGAAAGACCAAGCCATTTACCAAGGCATATGCAAGTGACTCAGGCAGACACCTCCCTAATTCCATGAATGCTTGTAAAGCACAGTCAGACTTTCAACAGTCTGTGCCAATAGCCAATATTCATAAAAGTGGTTTTAGTCTTATTGTGGAATTGATGTCTTCGTTTGGTCTACATAGTGGGGCTCACAATATTTGAACAATCAACTTATATACTCAAGAGGAATATATGATGGTTTTTCAGTCCTTATCTCTGCTCTTTGTGACTCAGTGGACTTCACCTGAATTGTTTACCAATAACTGCTTCTTTTCGGTTCTTGTTTGCTTCCTTTTTTTCTAAGCATTTTTCATGCTGCTCTTATTTTCACATTAAATACTAAGTTTTAGTTTCACTGTTAGTATTTTCAGTGTGCAACTTGATTGAAGTTCATCTAATATTTTTGATCTTAAGAAGATAAAGATTATTACCACTTCTTTTCTATCTAACTGAATTGATTTGAAACCACCTGTTCATGTTGTTAGTTTTTCAAGCAAAGCAGCTTTTGTGCTTTTCAACATAAGATTCTTCAAGTCTTATTTGCTTTCAACCATCAAAATAATATCATCATCACCTGTGGTTGTTATTATTTCTTCTGTCAACTTTATTTCAAAGTTTTTATTTCTTCTAGTCCATTGTTTCTCATAATAAGTTAAAATAAGATGATCTTACCACATTCCTTCACCATTTATTTGTTACAAACTTCATTCTAACATGTTCACTCTTAAGGTGTTCCTTCATGGTCATTTTATTATTCAATATGCATATAAAATCATGTGGTAACCACTTCACTTGGGTTACACCCAGGTTTAAAGAGCTATTCCCAATTTGTTTGGGCTACACAGTTAAAAGCTTTTGTTTAGATCAAAAATACTTATTTTGGAACTCCCTTATTCTTTTTAAATATCCACTGGATGTTAAAAAGTGAACTCTCAGGGTCCCTTTTTCTCTCGAATCCAATTTGTACATCTGGCAATTCTCATTCTAAGTATTGTTGAAGTCTGGATTGCAAAGTCTTAAACATTATCATATTAGCATGTGAAATAAATGCAACTGTTTGAAATTGTTTACAAAATTTTGGGCACTGTTTTTCTTTTTATGTTGAAATATGAGCTGATCTATTCTAGTCCTTTGGCCACTGCTTTGTGTCCATAGTCCTCCTACAAACCACATTATAGCTGGCATGACAGCCTTTCAGTATCTGATAGGCTGTCACACAGAAGAAAATCAAGTTCTGTTTTTCAGAATCCAGGATAACCTAAAAGTAGACATAGGAGCTATGTTTATCTTTAAGATCTGAATGATTTTTTTTTACAGAAAACTATTTATCATGGCATTGCCCTTTCCTAACACCACAGGTGATAAACTCACATCGCTATATTTTCTGTCTAGGTGGAAACAGACGTTCAAGTAAACAAATCAACACCATTATTTTCTAATGCATTAACCTGAGATGGAGTACTGTACAGCTTTTGTAATAAAATAGCGAGCAAGATCTATGAAGGAACCATTTGCTTTCAGGGATGCTACCTACAAACACCACAGTAAAGTTGGTATGGAGATAAATGCATTGTTGCTGTTGTTGAACTAAGAATAATTAGAATAATATAGCCTAGTCCAGTGATGGCTAACCTTTTTGCCGTCGTATGCCAAAAGCTGGGGCAGTATGGGGAGGTCGCCCACGTGTGTGCCCACATCCATAATTCAATACACCCCGCCCCTATGCATGCATGCCCCCCGCTTTTAGCACATGATGGCAGGGTGGGCCTGGGAGGCCAGTTTTTCACCCTCCCCAGGCTCCAGAGGCTTTCTAGGAGCCTCGGGAGGGCGAAAACGACCTTCTCCCCCCCCCCGAGGCCCTCTAGAGGCTGGAAACAGCCCATTTCCCAACTTTTGGTGGGACTGAAAGGCCCAAAAATGAGCTGACCGGCGCACACATGTGCACTGGAGCTGAGCTACTGCAACACTCGCGTGCCCACTGATATGGCTCCATGTGCCATCTGTGGCACCCGTGCCATAGGTTCGTCATCACGGGCCTAGTCCCAAAACAATATAAGTTTGTAGTTAGCAAAATCCAGTCTCTCACAACCAGGTGCCACTGTTTCTTCAAGTGGTGCCCTCCAGATATATTGAGCATTTGTACCTATACAAATTCGTTGGCTAAGAATAACAAATGTGCAAACATGGAAAGGATTCACTGGGTAACAAAAATAATTAAACGATCAACTACAAAACTATACACAAGATACAAGCTCTACTACTGACAAGGAACACACCAAAAACGAAACAGTTGTTCTGCTTTTGCAATTCTGATACTGTTTGTAGGGTGTGGTCAAGAATAGACTAAGCCTGCCAAGAAAAGAGTAATCTCCCGTAGTTACAGTACATCCTCCCCATAGAAACCTTAGAGAAATAAAATACTAATTACACAACATAAATATTTCTCAAATGGGATTGGTTTTTAAGACCAAAATACCATAACATGTGATTTAGTAAGTATTCAGTAAGTCGGAAGAACACCTTTTACCAAAGACAAAAAAAATTGCTTCAAGGATATAAGGCATTTCAATGTATTAAATTGCTTCAAAAGTTAATTATTAATCTTTTATTACAATACCTGTTCAAAGTTACTAATCGCAACAACTATAAACTGCCATTATAAAACTGCTAAGTTCTTCAGTATCAGAACCTAGGACAAGCCATGCATAAAACTTCAGCAATAGCAACAGAAGGTGCAAACACTGGAAAGACAAACAAATTTTGAAACAACAACAACAAAAAAATAATAGACCCAGTTATTAGACATATACCTGGGATGGGAAAATCCAGGCTATTTCTGAAGGCAGGAAACAGATGTATTTACTGTAATTTGCAAAGAGATAACAGAAAATTTGCATCAAGAGGTCTGGATCTTGCAGCCCAGTTAGGGTATATGTAATAACAAACTCTCCTCATGATAGTCTTGCAATGATTCGTGGGGCAATCATTCAAAGTTACAAATGGCACTGAAAAAAGTAACTTACAATTGGCCCTTCCACTTAGGATAGCTGCAATATCTCTGTGGTTGTGGGATCATGATTTGGGCATTCAGCAACCATTGCACTATTTCAAAGGTAACAGCATCCCATAGCCATGTGATATCATTTACAACTTTCCTAGCTGGCTTCCAGCAGCAAAAAAAGTTGTAAAATCAAGTGTGTGCACTTAATAATCCTTACAGTTCCAGTCGCAACTATTTTTTGTAATTGAAGGATTACCCATATTGCTTGATTATTCAACTTACGATCGTAGACCATATATACAATGAGAAAAATGTGCTTTACAGATTAGACAGATAAAGCTAAACAGAAAGAAAAACTAAACTCTTTATCAGGAATAGAGTATTTATCTTACTGAAATAGAATGTGGCCTCTAATATTGAAAGCAGCATACTGTAAGGTAATTTGGCCACTGCCACAACTATGGAGTCATGCTGGTCAATCAGCAATAGTTGGATGCAGAAATGGTCTGTATGACCTAGAAAAATCTGCTCAAAGAAGTGTTTTTTAATATGTATATAAAAGGGCAATATAATGAAACATGACATAAAGATTCTGCTGCATTTGATTCACAAGGACATAGTTAAGCATTGTTCCAAGGAAAGAATTTAGTGAATACAACTCCACTGAAAGTACAATTGACCACTGTGGTGGAATGAAGAGCCAGCAAGAAGACTGGCTCTTCATAATTCCTCTTTAGGTGAGGAGAGGACTCGAGATAGCCCACAAATGCTCTAGATAGTTGCTTCCCACGAGGAGATTGCAAGATAGTGATCTCCAGTGGATTTAGACTTCTGAGAGATGAGGGAATGCCTATCTTACTCAACCTTAGATCGCCTCCTTAAGGAACACTGAGTTGCATACTTCCTTTTCTAATCACTTTCAAAAATTGCTTGCTTAGTGTTTTTCAGTTATTATAAACCTTTGGATCAACAAGTTTTATAGCACTGGGCGATTTTCCTACAATCCTTAGTGAAAGAAGTTTAAAGTAGCTTGTCATTTTCCAAATAGGACTAAGGTTACTTTATAAATTCTGCATTAGAAAATAATTAAAAAGTCTTTCTATGTTCAGTATGTGTGAGTTTATTGTTTGCTGCCCGAATATAAACACTGAAAACATGTAAAGAGGTTCCTAAGATAACTTAGTGAATGAAGTTCCCTTTTCATCATTGCTCTCTAGACTATGATGGAGTTGTCACCAAAGCAAAGTGAATCAGTTCATATGGATAAAACAATTTGTTAGACCAAATAGGAGGAAATTTCAGCCCAAAGCAAAATAAGCATCTATTACACAATTCTAATAAACTTCTTATGACAGTGCCCATTCCCATTTTTCAATTCTTTAGCCAATGATTAAGATCACTGTAGGATTAATGAAAGCATGCAATATATATATATATATTTTGGTCACACATGCACCTATCATTCAGAAAAGGATCTGTCAGATTAATGAAGAGGACATGCGTCAAATAAAGAAAAGCCTAGGTTCCTAAGGTGGAGGATTCTAAATCTTGCAGAAAACAATATCTTATTTTAAATCATCTTACGCTGGTCTGTTCTCCCAGGCAGAAAAGGAGGGTGGAAAAGCAAATTTTGTGCCTAACTGATTTTAAGACAACTCCCTGTCCAAATTGTCTACGCTTTCATAAAAGGAAGTAATATGTTTGGAATTATGGGGGTTATAGGAACATTCTTGTGGTGAATTTGGCTTTTCACTGGCAATAGTACAATGAATTTCCTCCTTACTGCCTCAGAAATCTCTCTCCTCTTATGCACAAAGCAGTTTTCAGAACACTTAGCTGCTAATGTTCCAGGGGTTCCAGTTAAAAAAGCAAAAGCATCACAAATTATTTTTCTTCCAGTATTTTACCTGGCCATCAAAAGTAGCATGTTTTTCAAATTTTAAAAAGCAAATAGGCAATGGGAAACCATCAGTATTAAGAAAACTGAGAAAACATTATCATAATTATAAGCTTTAGGCAGATCTTCATTTTTTGTTTTTTAAAAGATAAAAACAAATTTAATCAAACACTGATCATTCATCTATGTGCTGATATGGTTGTATGCTTGCATTGTGCATAAAAGTATTTTTAAAGTTCTTAAACATAATAACCACAATCATGGTGGGGAAATGGAGTAGATGCTAGTTTGCTACGGTCTGTCCTACCAGCACTGTGGATGGCAAGGTTACTACTGAGTTGAGTTGTAGCTAGATAATCAGGTGTAAGAGAAAAATGGGGAGAAGGGGGTCATCTTAATTTCACAGTGGCAGCAAGTAGTTACTCCCTTTTTAAAAAAAATCAAATTTGTATGCTGCCTGAGTCCCAGTAACTTTTTCCTCCCATTGTTAAATGGCCACAACACTGTTTGGGATAACACAAACAGAGTTTTCCTCTAAAATAGTTGCTGAATCCTATTTTCTATTTTCTGAAATGCTTGAATGAAATATCATATTAGATCATAGGTTCATATGTGTGAGTTAGAGTAGAAGGACAATCGTTACTGTACTAGCACTTAGGGAAAGTGATAGCTGTTACTTTAATCACTGATAAAATAGCAAAAATTATAAACAAACCAACCTCCAGATATCCCTTGACAAAAACCTAGACCCAAGAGCCTAGGCCCAAGCCCAAATTAACAAAAATTGCTAAGTGAGGCAATGAAGGTAGATGCCGTTTCACCTTAAAGGCAGCAGAAACAATGATACACAATAAAATCAATACAGGGAAACCTACTTTGGGCAATTCTTGCAAAAATTCACTTTTCCTAATGTTAATTTATTCATGCATTAATTTATTCTACTGATAACTTTTTGTCTTAGTCCACTTTTATTCATTTATTTTGTTGAACTTCTACTCTCTGGAATCCAAGATGATTTATATATTTCTTAACTGTCCATGTTAAGAGCTCTACTTAAAGGTTTCTTTTCCCTTCCATCTCTGAGTCACACATTGAATGTTGACCTAGAAGTGTTTAGTGAAATACACCCTTCAAGGAAATAGCAAGGAACTTACTTTGCCAATAGACCTTACTTCCAACTATGAGGCTAGCTAAATAAATATGATTCAAAAATGCAATTTCCTACCCTTTCCTTTAACGTAAGTTCTTGTCAAAACTCACCATAAAAACAGCCTTTTCATTCAAAACCAGAAATGTAACAAGAAGTAGGAAGAACATGTAGCCAATATAGCGACATTTACAGATGTACATGAATTCAACTATTATGCACATGAATAAAGATATGGCTTTAAGACAGGATCAGCAACATGTCTTTCCTGATGTTGGATTGCAACATTACCATGTCCTTTACCTGCGGCTATACAAGGTAAACTGAAAGGGAGTTCGGTTACCTGCTTTAATTTTTAAGCAAGACATTTTACAAATAAAATATAAAAGAAATAGATCTTTCATCAGGCTTTTAGTACCTAGCAGTCTTGTTTCTGAACAGGAAGACTTTACCTATCTATCATAGCTAACATCACTAATAGACCTTCATGATCTGGCCTCCTTACGGAAAACAGTATTTTCTTTATTAAGGCAAAATAAGAAGAAAATATCCTTGCAGTAAAGCTGCTAGAAATCTTGTCCTTATTCTAATCTAACCTACTATGTCAAGAAATAACTCCAACACAACTGTTTGCCATGGGGAAGTCAGGCTGTGCAAGTACAAGAGGTAATAAAGATTTACATTTTAAGCATTTAAAATTTCTTATAAAGTACTTGGTCCAACTGGTGGGTAGAGAGTACGGAAAATGATTTTGATGGAGATACAGATAATCCTTGATTTACGACCACAATTGAGACCGGAATTTCCATTGCTAAACAAAGTGATTAAGTGAGTCATGCCTGATTTTATGACCTTTTTGGCCATGATTGTTAAGCAAACTACTGCAGTCGTTTAGTGAATCATGCAATTGTTAAGTGAATCTGGCTTCCCCTATTGACTTTGCTTGTCAGAAGACCGGGAAGATTATAAATGGCAAATACATAACCACCGGGGATGCTGCTGCCATTGTAAATACAAGCTGGTAGTCAATTGCCGAGATTGTGATCACGGACCATGGGGATGCTTGAAGTGCAAAGACTGGTTAAGTCTCTTTTTTAAGTGTTGTTGTAACTTACAAGTTGCTTAATGAATTGTGAATTGTAAGTCAAGAACTATCTGTATGCAGAAGCTGTTGCCTAGATAAAAAGAGCTGACACATTTTTAAAGTCCAGAACAACAAGATAACAGAAGTAGTTCAAGCACACTCTTTCCTAATTCACAGAATAAGGAGGAGGTACAACATAATCAGACTTTCAGGATTCCATATTGTAGCCAATTGCAATAAAAGCTTTTTTTAGCCTTCCTGTGGATTTGATTTCTTAATCTGGTCTATCTAGTGGGACTGGGAGTTGCAATAATTATTAAATTGTTCCCTATTCAAGCACTGTTCAATTCTAGTGTGAAAGGACAGGCTGCCTAAAAGTAACTAGCACTTGGGTTGATGGTGTCCTGCCCCTTCAAGACCCCTCTCCAGCTCAGCTCAGCTGCCTAGCAAAGAGGAGCTATAAAAGCCCTGCAGTAAAACAGCAAGGTGTGTGTGTGTGTGTGTGTGTGTGTGTGTGTGTGTTGGCTGGCTGACTGGCTGCACGCCCCCCCCCCCCAAACTGGTCTGTGAGAGACAGCATTTGCTTGACTTCAGAGAAAGAACTTCTCTTGGAATTTCAGATGGTTTTCTGAGGTTCTGAAAGACAAGACATTGGATTTGTAGTGTCTACGGGAAACAGATTGTTGAGAGATTCTTGAAAACAAGCTGAAAGACAATTATCCCAGACAAACCAAAAACAATGGTACAAACAGATGTATTAAATCTGAACTATAGGTTACGTCATATAAATTAGACTAAAGGCCTATATAACACAAGCATATTCATGTCACAGGCATATTCATTCTGTGTTGATTAATGGAATAATTTGTGTCATTATTATATACATGGAGTTCCTCCAGTATGAACTTTTAAACATGCCACATAGTGACTATTCCATATCCAGGTGACATACTTAAATGTAGGTAAATGATTAAAGAGCCGCCGTAATTCATGTGTCATCCAAAACGAAGTCACTATTTCGAAAATTGTACTGAAATCAACAATGTGAACCAGAAGACCAAATCAATTTTCACCAGGAGTAAGTTTCACCACTTCCCAACAATCCCAGTCAACATGGTGGCATTCTTTGGTTTATAATTTTGTGACATTTGGAGGCCAGAGATTCTTCACCTACTCAGTTTATAAACTGGGTTATACATTCACTTTCCAAATTCAGAAATAATCAAGAGTACCAGATGTTCAATGTAGAGATATGCTCCATATAAATATTTTATAGCAAAAATAGGCTCTATTTTAATTTTCCAATTTGGATGGTTTTTAAAAAGATAGCTATTGTTGCATGATGTGTGTGTGTGTGTTTGGGATCTTTTCTGCAACCTGCCTATCCTATGTGATATTGTCCAGTCTGGGTTATGTAAACTGTTGGAGATGAAAATTTTAGACAATTTTATGATTCTAATATATCATAGGATTAAAAAATTAATTGCCCTCTTCCCCTTAATAGACTCTCTGCGTACTATAAAAACTTATTTCTACTTCCAAGAAGTAAAATCACTGTGGATATTTCAGCCATTATCTGAGTGATTTTATTGAGGCAGGATATAAAACTGAGATAGGGTGTTGTGCTACTCAAGATTCAACCCCAAAATTCAATCCTATAAAAAGCAGATATCCCAGGGATTCTGTGGATAGAGCTAAATTCTATGAATAGACTTCTGGAAGGCTTGAAGATAACATTAAAAAGTGGGCCAGCAAGAATTTTTCTGAGTGATGTTAATGCAAGAATTAATAGAGTAATACACAGTAGCCATATCCGTCAATATCCTCTAAGACTATTTAAAAGTGAGGCTTCCACATTCAAACCCAATCTAGTAAAGATATAAATACTTCCCCAAGTGGGTTTAATACACTGAATAAAAACTAAGGTATGAATCAGGAAGTCTTTTAACTCAAACTTTTCAACTTTGCTCACAATGAAGTCACAAGTAAACAACTCTCTCTCAACCCTTACAACCTTTTAAACGAGGGATGATGCTTTCTCCCCAAACCCATAACCCCCCTCTCCTTCCCTCCCTCCAACTTTAACTCAATTTGGAAAGCAACCAGTTGAGAGAGGCTGCCTGAGAGATTATAACCATTTCCAGGATTCCTGATCGTTAGTTATAATAGCTGGGATTTAACAGTCCCAAGAAGCAATCCCACTGTTTTTCATTCAGCTAGATTATGCATATGACACACTATGAACACACTGTCCAAATGTTTAAGTTAAAAGGATTAGATTGAACTTTATGACTGATGATTTCCCAGCCACATCCAGGTAGTTTTCCTGGCAGCAATACAGAAGTAGTTTGCCTTGTCTTTTGGGTTCTTAATTTCCTAATCTACCTAGCAGCTGCAGGATTTCATGGTGATCTACCATCCAAATAATAAATAGATTTTCTCCCTGCTTTGCATTTCTCCCAGTCACCACTGGCTAGGGAATACTCGTTTTAGTAGGATTCATTTAACTGGCGATGGGAAATGAAACCGATTTACTTTCCATGGCAAACGAAAGCAAGAAACCTGCTGCCACCACCTCCTCCAAATGCCACTGCTCTTTTCCTCCCTGGAATGAGGGCAGGAAGGGGCAACAGAGATTCCCCCCCAAACCCGGGCCATCCACTCTGTACCTCAATCGGAGATTGGCCATGAACTCCGGCATAGACACGGTGTCGAGAAGTACGAAATCTGCTTTGCCGAACTCCAGGCTCTCCAGCTCTGCCATGGCGCTGCCAGAAAGCCAGCGGGATGGGCAGCCACTCCTCTCGACGACCAGGAAAGACGGGCGATGTAAAATCGAGCCGGGCACCGTAATCACCGGCTGCCTGAGCAAAAGCGAGAGGGGTTTTTCCAGCAGCCACGCCCACACCTGAGCGGACGCTTGCTACTGGAGGCACGTCGATCTCGAGGGCGGGAATTGGGCGGAGTTGACTCCCCACCAGACAGAAGCTACGCCCAGGCCGTTGCGGCCTCTGAACAGTTGTATCGCCACCTGGCGGCCTAGATAGCTCCGTACACTCATGTGTACCTTATAAAGTTCAGAAGTTTTTTTCATGTAACCCGTAGTATCTTTCGTGTAACCCGTTAACTCAGTATCTACCTTCTGTCATGCTGCATTACTTAACGCATTGTAAGCCGCCCTGAGTCTCCGGAGAAGGGCGGCATATAAATCATTTTTTTTTAAAAAAAATACGATTCTTTCTTTCTTTGAAAGCGTCGAAAATAGGTGGACACTGAACCCGAGTTTTACCAACTTTTATTTAATGTCCTCAAAATGTTTGGCCATGTGTTTCAATTTCTGCTTGTTATATATAAAATCCCTGTTCTTACAAGGTTCAGATATAAGGATATAGAATATGAATATGATCTTAACCTTGGCTCATCTCAGTTTCAGTTTTTCAGTTTCAGTTTATTTAATTTGTATACTGCCCCCCCCCCCCAGGACTCAGGGCAGTGAACAGCCATAAATAAAACATACAAATATAACATTTAAAATCCAATTAAAATCCAATTAAATAAATTTGGCCGTAAAAATATTAAAACCCCAATAATTTAAAACGAATTAAAATTTATAACATTTTTAAAAAAGGGGAATCAGGCTAGGCCTGCCTGGCGAAATAAAAGGGTCTTAAGAGCGCGGCAGAAGGTGTATAGGTCCGGGATCCTCCGAATCTCCGGGGGGGGGGAGCTCATTCCAGATAGTAGGTGCCCCCACAGAGAAGGCTCTCCCCCTGGGGGCCGCCAGTCGACATTGTTTGGCCAACGGCACCCGGAGGAGGCCCTCTCTATGAGAGCGTACCGGCTGGTGGGAGGCCACTGGTGGCAGTAGGCGGTCTCATAAATCATTGCAGTCTCAACTGCAACGATTGGGGTGACAATGATAAGGGAGCAACAAAATACAGAAAATTCTCACAAGTGCTATTTAGTGCTTGTATTTTGCAGCCTGGGTATCATAATACTAATAAACCACAAACAGCTTTATGTAGTGCTTGATGTAGTATTTAAGGCACCAGACTAAAAAGCCAGCCTGGTTGACCTTGGAACAGGCACTCTGTCTCAGCCCAACTCACCTCACCTGTTGTGGCAGGAAAACTAGGAGGAAGAAATATTAGATACTGTTTGTCACCTTGAGTTTTCTTTAAAAAAATACATAAATAAAATAAAGCACTCCTTGGCAAGAAAACTGCAGAGATTCATCTAAGTAGGTTTCAGAAATCAACATTAACTTGAAGGCATAAGGAGGAAAAAAAACACAATTGGATAGGTTCCCATAACAAATAAAGATATAAAGCAACTTGAAGATTACCATAGCTGGGATTATTCATTGCCCTAAAGTAAACAAAAACAACTCTCTTTACTGCAGTGAATTTAGTGAAAGGAGGAATATCTTTCAACAAGGCAATAACAAGATAATTCAAATGTTCTAATTTAAAAAACACCCAGAAATTATAAGCCGTTATACAACAAAATAATAAAAACATAATTAAATCAACCAATCAACAGCTAACAAAATAAGGTTGTCTTTTTTTTTTTACTTTTTGGTATAAGAAGGACAGAAGGACAAATGCTGTCTCACTTTTAAGATTTTAATATTATTTGTTGTCATTAGTTGCAAAGTCATGTCTGACCCATCGCAACCCCATAGACAACTTTCCTCCAGGCCTTCCTATCCTCTACCGTCCTCTGTAGTCCATTTAAGCTCACGTCTACTGCTTCAGTGCCTCCATCCAGTCACCTCATTCTCTGTCGTCCCATTCTTCTTTTGCTCTCAATCTTTCCCAGCATTAGGCTCTTCTCCAGTGAATCCTTCCTTCTCACTAGGTGGCCAAAGGATTTCAGTTTCATCTTCAGGATCTGGCCTTTTAAAGAGCAGTCAGGGTTGATCTCCTCTAGGACTGACCAGTTTGATCGCCTTGCACTCCAAGGGACTAGCACCAAAGGCCTCAATTCTTTGGCGCTCAGTCTTCCTTATGGTCCAACTTCACAGCTATATATTGCAGCTGGGAACACCATAGCCCTGACAACACATTTTTGTTGGCAGAGTGATGTCTCTGCTTTTTAGTATGCTGTCTAGATTTGCCATAGCTTTCCTCCCCAGGAGCAAGCGTCTTTTAATTTCTTGGCTGTAGTCTCCATCTGCAGTGATCTTGGAGCCCAGGGAAATAAAATGTGTCACTACCTCCATTTCTTCCCCATCTATTTACCAGGAGTTGAGAGGGCTGGATGCTATGATCTTAGTTTTCTCAATTCTGAACCAATCATTGGTTCAGTGTCTAGTTCTCACTGTTGTTTCTTCACCCGCATATAGGTTTCTCAAATAGGAGACAAATAAGATGGTCTGGTACTCCCATCTCTTTAAGAACTTGCCACAATTTCTTGTGATCCACTCAAAGAAAGGCTTTAGCATAGTCAATGAAGCAGAAATAGATATTTTTCTGGAATTCCCTAGCTTTCTCCATGATCCAGCATATGTTGGCAATTTGAACTCTAGTTCCACTGCCTCTTCAAAATCCTGCCTGTACTTCTGGTAGTTCTCGGTCCACATACTGCTGGAGCTAGCTTGTAGGATTTTGAACATAACTTTGCTAGCATGTGAAATGAGTGAAATGCAGTGGTGGGTTGCCCCTGGTTCGCACTGGTTCTGGAGAACCGGTAGTAAAACCAGTGAGAGGCCCTGCCCACCGACCCCGACGTCACCAAAATGCTTCTGCACGTGCGTGAAGCTGATGAACTGGTAGTAAAGGTAAATAGAACCCACCCCTGCTGCAATGGTGCGGTAGTTTGAACATTCGTTGGCATTGCCTTTCTTTGGAATTGGAATGTAAACTGACCTTTTCCAATCCTGTGGCTACTGTTGAGTTTTCCAAATTTGCTGGCAAATTGAGTGTAGCACTTTTACTGCATTACCTTTTAAGATTTTGAATAGCTGAGCTGGAATACTGTCACCTCCACTAGCTTTGTTGTTGCTCAGACTTCCTAAGGCCCATTTGACTTCACATTCTAGGATGTCTGGCTCGAGGTCAGTGACTACCCCATTGTGGTTATCAGGGACATTAAGCTTGTTCCTTTTTTAATTCTTCTGTGTAATTTTGCCACCTCTTCTTAATCTCTTCTGCCTCTGTTAGGTCCCTACCATTTTGGTCCTTTATCATGCCCATCTTTGCATGAAATGTTCCCTTCATGTCTCCAATTTTCTTGAAGAGATCTCTGGTCTTCCCTATTTTATTGTTTTCTTCTATGTCTTTGCGCTGTTCATTTAAGAAGGTATTCTTATCCCTTCTAGCTATTCTCTGGAATTCTGCATTCAATTGGGTGTATCTTTCTCTTTCTCCCTTGCCTTTCACTTTCCTTCTTTCCTCAGTATTTCTAAAGCTTCCTCAGACAGCCATTTTGTTTTCTTGCATTTCTTTTTCTTTGGGATGGTTTTAATTGCTACCTCTTGTACAATGTTGAGAACCTCCATCCATAGTTCTTCAGGCTCTCTGTCTATCAGATCTAATTTCTTAAATCTATTTGTCACCTCTACTACTACTCTCTAGTTCATACTGAGTGACCTAGTGCTTTTCCCTACTTTCTTCAATTTAAGCCTAAATTTTGTGATGAGAAGCTCATGATTTGAGCCACATTCAGCTCCTGACTGACTGTATAGAGCAGTGATGGCTAACCTTTTTGCCATCACGTGCCAAAAGCGGGGGGGAGCGTGGTGGGGTCACACGCACGTGTGCCCACATCCATAATTCTATGTGCCTTTCCCCCCGGTGCTCCCCCTACCTTTGGCACATGATGGCCTGGTGGGCCCGGTAGGCTCGTTTTTTGCTCTCCCCAGGCTCCAGAGCCTTTCTAGGAGCCTGGGGAGGGCAAAAATGGCCTCCCCCCCCCCAGAGGCCCTCCGGAGGCCAGAAACAGTGTATTTCCTGACTTCTGGTGGGCCTAGAAGGCCCGAAAATCAGCTGGCTGCAGCACGCTTGCGTGCTGGAGCTGAGCTCGCGTGCCCACCAATATGGCTCCATGTGCCACCTGTGGCACCCGTGCCATAGGTTCGCTATCACGGGTATAGAGCTTCTCCGTCTTTGGCTGTAGAGCAGATAGTCAATCTGATTTCTGTGTTGACCATCTGGTGATGTACATATGTAGAGTCGTTTCTTGGGTGGAAAAGAGTGTTTGCTATGACCATCGTATTCTCTTGACAAAATTCTACCAGCCTGTGCCCTGCTTCATTTTGTACTCCAAGGCCAAACTTGCCTGTTATTCCGGTTATCTTTTGGCTTCCTACTTTAGCATTCCAATCCCCCATGATGATAAGGACATCATTTTTTGGTGTTAATTCTAGAAGGTGTTGTAAGGCTTCATAGAACCGGTCAACTTCATCCTCTTTAGCACCAGTGGTTGGGGCATAGACTTGGACAACTGTGATGTTGAATGGTTTGCCTTGGATTTGAATTGAGATCATTCTGTCATTTTGGGGATTGTATCCCAGTACTGTTTTTCCTACTCTTTTATTGGCTATGGAGGCTACTCCATTTCTTCTGAGGGATTCTTGCCTGCCATAGTATACCTGATGGTCATTTAAATTCAATTCACTCATTCCTGTCCATTTTAGTTCTCTGATTCCTAAGATGTCGATATTCAGGCTTGTCATCTCTTGTTTGGCCACGTCCAGCTTGCCTTGATTCATGGATCTTACATTCCAAGTTCCTATGGAGTATAGATCTTTACAGCATCAGACTTTCCTTTCACCACCAGATACATCCACAGCTGAGTGTCCTTTCAGCTTTGACCCAGTCGCTTCATTATTTCTGGCACTACTAGTACTAGCCCTCTGCTCTTCCCCAGTAGCATATTGGACACCTTCTGACCTGAGGAGTTCATCTTCCAGGGTCATATCTTTTTGCCTTTTGATACTGTCCATACTTTTCATGGCAGAGATACTGGAGTGGGTTGCCATTTCCTTCTCCAGTGGATCATGCTTTGTCAGAGCTCTCTGCTATCATCTGTCCGTCTTGGGTGGCCATGCACAACATAGCTCATAGTTTCATTGAGCTACGCAAGCCTCTTCACCATGACAAGGCAGTAATCCATGAAGGAGTTTATTATTATACCTTATATCAATTAAGTAGAGTCATAGTACTTCTTGACCTGGTCTACACTGAGAGGTTGACATCTCATAAAGTATTTTTTTTCTTGTGGGCATCTAGTAATCTATACTTTTAACTTATCTGGAATTCTTCTCATCCAAAATATGGGGGTGCAGAGCCCATTCCAGTACAACTATTTTCTCATAATAGAAACTGACCACAAAATTATGAAGCCAGCAACATCAATATATGAAGGTATTCTGCCCTCTCCTTGTCTCCTATCCCCCAATCTCATATACAGTATTAGGATTACTGTCCAAGGCATGCAGAAATCTCACCAATTTCTGGCAGCAAAGAATTAGAACTTTTAATATCACCTAACTACCATTTGTATAAATATGAGCTCTAACAGAAGCCATAAGGAGGGTAAAATAATAGAGGGAAAGCTGAATTACTGTGTTTTCCCAAGAATAAGACCCAGTCTTATTTTCTTTTGGGCCCCAAAATAAGCACTAGGGCTTATTTTCAGGAAAACACAATTTCAGGGTGATCAGCCCAGTTGGGCGGCCCATCCCACTGCTGCACACACATGAGCCAGCAAGCACACGGGGATTGACAGTATCCGGCAGCAGTTGCAGCCATCTGATCAAGGGTGAAATGCTCCTGGTTTGGACTGGATCATCCGATCTGGTAGCGATGGAGGCGGGTGGTTTGGAGAACCGGTAGCAAAAATCCCTCCCCCCTGCCCAGCTGAGCCGCACAATTATCAGAGGCTTTTTTTAAAAAAAATTTTAAAGCATTTTTTCCACAACCTCTTTGGCGGAAAAATGCTTTTAAAAGTAAAAAAAAAAGCCTCTGATGATCGCATGGCTCAGCTGGGATTGTCAAATGCTTTTAAAAGCCTCTGACGATCCAAGATGAGTTGCCTGAGCGGCAGAGGCTTTTTTTCTTTTAAATGCCTCTGACGATCCAAGCTGAGTTGCCTGATCGGCAGAGGCTTTTTTTCTTTTAAATGCCTCTGACGATCCAAGCTGAGTTGCCTGATCGGCAGAGGCTTTTAAAAGAAAAAAAAGCCTCTGCTGATCAGGCAACTCAGCTGGGATCGTCAGAGCCTTTTGAAAGCAGTTTTTTACAACCTCTTCGCCAAAGAGGTTGTAGAAAAAATGGTTTTAAAAGTAAAAAAAAAAATTGGCCACGCCCACCCAGTCATATTGCCCAACCACCACCACCACCAAGCCACGCCCACAGAACTGGTAGTAACAAATTTTAGATTTCACCACTGCCTCTGATCCCTTGGTTGGCACACTCTGGGGCTGCATAGAGCGGAGGGCACAGAGCAGAAGGCAGCTGATCCCAACATGCTGTGCGGGCTGCAGGCAAACTGACAGACACAAAAATGAGCCTCCTATGGCCATCGCCACTTGGTTTTCCTGCGGCCCACACAGCACATCCAGATCGCCTGCCTCCCCCCACCCTGACATGACTCTGTTCTGTCTCCTGCTTGCACAAGTACTCAACTCACCTGGGCTGTGCAGGCTGTGGCTGCTGCCAGACACTGTCAGCCCATGTGCACTCGCCACCTGCTACGCTGGCCACACCCAGTGCCCTTCACTAGGGCTTATTTTGGGGGTAGGGCTTAGGTACAGGCATGAAAATCAGGCTAGGACTTATTTTGGGAGTAGATCCTAAAACACGGGAAAACACGGTAATACTAGACTGCTTTGAATCTCACATAGCAGCAGTAACAGCATGCACTGGAAGCAAAGTCTTTGGGGGGTGAGGGGTGGGAGGAGTATAGACAAAAATCCTGACAGAAGAATCCAGACCAGTCACTAGAATTAAATTCTCATTTAGCACTATGTTTGTATGGATCATCAAATATCCATAAAATATCTGTTCCATTATGTCTGATCATGAATGCCATTGGTTCTCCTATGTATCTTATTACCAAATACCTGGGTGCACTTTTACATCTTTTGTAAAACCTTTGTTAACATATATTCAGGATTCAACCTATTTCACTGAGAAACTTAACCTCAGATTTTGACCAGATAATAGATTGATCAGTTTTGATGTGATTTCCCTTTTAAACAAAGTGCTGATTAAAGAGGGATTGTTATATATTGAAATCTTTTTAAAAGACATTGCCAATTTATTCCATAATTGCTTCACTATCAACTATTTCCTTTGGAAGAAAGCTCACTTCTACCTGTTTATCAGGTATCTTACAGCAGTGAATAGATACATTGTATATTGTAAAAAGTAGTACTAACACTTAGCTAAAAGACTATGAAAGATATTGCTGGCTTGAACAACTTGAAAAATCAAAAGTAGGTGAACAGGTGCTGCTACATAATGAGGTAAGATTCAATTCAAAGACACACAATTACTAGTAATAATTTCAAATAATCAGCACAGCTATTTAGATTTATAAACATCCCAATAACTTTAACAAGAAAAATATATTCTCTTAATAAAGCCTGGTTTCCAGCTGCATGTCATGATGAAGTAAAATAATTTTTAATTAACACTTTTAATTAATTATAGAATCTATAGCAGTCTTGCCTGAAAGAATAAGAAGAAGCAGCCAATAAAAAAATTAGCTCCTTTGCAATTTCAAATTAGACCAGTTACAAATTTATCTGGATGAACAATTCATAAACTAGCTTTCTGGAATTTTAATGACATGTCCCAATTAGAAGTTAGATTTGTTCCAAATAACTTCCTGCTGAATTGATAGAGTTCTTATATTTGAGAACTTTTTTTAACATACAGACACTACAGAGCAGATCAGTTTAAAATCCCGGCCACAATTGCTAATGAAATGCCAGGACACCAGATAATAAGGCTAGATAATTACCATGTTTCCCCAAAAATAAGACCCTGTCTTATATTTTTTTGAACCCTGAAATAAGCGCTTGGCCTTATTTTCGAGGAGGTCTTATTATTTTGGGGTGCGTGGAGCAAGATGGGGCTCCTTTTGCCATCTTACCTGATTTCCAGCTCTGCATTTAAATATTTTCGAGGAGAGCTTATTTCCGGGGAGGCTTATTTTAGCACATGCACCCAAAAGCCCAATCGGGCTTATTATCAGGGGATGTCTTATTTTCGGGGAAACAGGATAGCCCTAATAGCCCAGAAGTTTATCATCACTGGATTGATGCTGGCTATGAAAGTCTACACCAATATTTCTTTATTTGCCAAATTTGTATGCCACCTGACTTCCAATGTTATTTTCTCATTGAAAATGTTTTTGCCTATTGCAGACATAATCACTTGTCATAATTTCCTTGTGCTTGCAGTCCAGTAAGGGACATACAGTTGTCCAGTAATTGTCAATCATTGATCAATAATGCTAGTCATAATCATTTCTCTAACTGTTCATTCAAGAAAAAAATGTAGATATAATCAATTGGTTCAGAAATCTACCTGTTGAGCCAAACCATTTTTTTACCCCAGCTGAGAAGTTTGCTTTGACACCTGGAAAGATATATTCCCACATGAAGCATAAGATAATCAATGGAAGAGCAAGAACAAATTCTGTGCTCTATTGATCTCCAGTTGGAAATTCTTGGCATTAACTTTTTGGCTGTGTTCACATAAACCCATGGTCTACTTAACTGTGATTTATAAATTAGCTATTATAAATAGCTAATTTATAAAGCATAGTTTCTGACTTCATACACAAACAAACAATCAAGCAATATTATTTTGACTCAGCACAGTGTCTGAAAATATTAAATGATGGATTATTAAGCAAATCATAGGTCAATGGGATGCTTGCCATAGATTGGGCAGATTTCAATCATTCTGGAAGAAATGCTTCAGATTTCATGCAGGCATAAGCATATTATCTCCATGTGAACCTGAAGTAAAGGTACAACTGTGAACTAACTCCTTAAAGTAATTGTACTATTTACCAAATTGACACAGAAACTTGGAAAAAGAGAAGCTGCTGTAAGGAACAGCAAAGAGGTACTTGTTCCACATTAGATCTAAAATACATTTTCTAAATGATCTTTAAAGTATGCACATACCAAGGTAGAGTGGAATTGCCATGGAAACTGAAATTTTGAAAATCACAGTACCAGACTAATATTGTTTATTATGTAAGACTGCTAGATTAATAGCACAAATTGGAACATTTGTTAATAAACTTTTAAGGGTATCCCCCGGGTTCTATCTGGCCGCTGAACCAGTAGTGCCAGCAGCGGGAGGCTCTGTCCACCCGCTGGGACATCATTATGTCCTGTTTTTTTACCATCTGCGCATGTGTAGAAGGTTGGATTGGATTAGAAGACCTCCGAAGTAGTATCTCTAGGACAGTGATGGGTTGCCCCGGTTTGGATCGGTTTGCAAGAACTGATAGTAAAACTGGTGGAAGGCTCTGCCCACCACCCTGGATGTCATCATAGGTGATCTGCGCATGCACAGAAGCGCGATCCCGTTGTGAACCAGTATTAAAGGTAAGTAGAACCCACCCCCACTATAGGAAAATGGAATATTCTCTCCATTCACCTAAATATACATCATTTATCTCATTGTATCTATAATCTGCCTTTCCCTTCCAGTTTTTCAAAATCATCTCAGTTAGAAGCTGATCTTTTTTTTCTTTGCTACTTGCGCAGTTTGCTTTTTGCTCAGGTGGAAAGAGCTGATGCTGTTGACCTGCATCAACTACCACACCAGTTAGCAATTTGAAAGTTGCTGAAAAGCAGGTAATTGACCTGTATTTGCCTGGTGCTGCCCCTTTTGTTTAGACCTTCCATTATCAGGTAGATTTTGTCAGATACTAAGCAATCTTTAATTTCAGTTCTTTGCAGTATAACAATAAACTGTTTGGCAATGAGTGGATATAGACAAGCCAGATGTTTCAACCCAAAATCATGCAGTTCATATTCACTTGATTTGCCTTGCCCTTTTCTTCATTTTTCTTTCCCTTTTTGCCACCATTTCTGCTGTTATTACAAATTCTTTCATTTAATTTTTTTATTCTTTTGCACCTCCTTTATTCAAGCTGCATTCTTGTTGTATTTCTCTGTGGGTTGTCCCATAGCTGCACTCAGAACTGCAGTCTCTTTTGTGTCAGGTGTTGACTGGTTCATTGCATTTCTTGTTTGATGGATTGGTGTAAACATTTCTCATTCAACTGAAATTGGAGATTCTGCCTTTGGTGTGCAATTTAAATTTCATATCTGCTGATTGTCTGACTACCATTTGTACCACTATATAATAATATATAGTACATATACATATTTGTTAAATCAGGTTCATATGTTCCCTTGTCTTCCACAAATAAAATACTGACCATTTAAACATTTCAGATACAATTAAAGCAGGATTGTGTAAATATGCCACTCTCTTCTTGTCTTGCTCCCCAAAATAATGGAGCTCTTCCCTATTCTTTTTTATTGTGTGGGAAGATTGGAGATAAGTTGGTGTCAAAAACTGGGAACCAAGAAAAGATCCTTCAGATTATTCTAAGGAAAATTTTATATCCCTTTCCTTTTATTACTCTCTGGCTCCACCTACAAAGAAGAGATATGAATCATAAGTTTCCATAACTTTCGATTCTTGCAGTGGCTGAAGCCTTGAGTGAACATTCACCCTCACTTACAAAGTGAGTGAAAGCAATTCAGGATAATTATTCAGTGAGCAATATGATAGAACTATTTGACTTGTCTACATAGGAGATTGTGAACATTATTAATTCTCCAATATTAATTAGTCATTCGTGCCTTTGCCACCTTTGGTTCCTTTTGGAACTTTGGGAAGCAAGGACAAAAGTGGAACAAAAACAGGGAAAGCATATTTACAAAGTATCTGCTTTCTTATTGTACTCTAAATTTTCAAGTTATTATCATTTCCTTCCTAAATCAAGGTAACCTTTTTTTCCATTTTGCAGGATTTCCCCCTCTCCCCCCCCCCCTCAGGTCTGTTGCTTTCACCCAATGACACAGGTCATTATCAGGAGGAGGATGTTTTGTGTAACAGCTGACGGTGCTGCTAATTTTCACGTCAAAGTTAACAACATTCTTCAGTGTTTTCCAGCCACTCCTTTTCTTCATGATCCTTTGTTCTTATTTTACTATCTTTAAACTTTGTCTTTTCCCAGGTCACCAAGACCTTACTTATCATCTTATTCTGTCACTCCCTACTTCCCAATTTTATCCCTCTTCCTCCTGATCCTTTGTACTTATTACTATCTTTGTCTTTTATCTGTTCTCCAGGTCACCAAGATCTCATTTATCATCTTATTATATCACTCCACTACTTTCTGATTTTATCCCTTTCTCTCTTGTTGTTAACTCTTACTTTATATTTTCCTATTTTATGTTATATTTCATTGGCTGTCCTTTAACACTTTGCAATTTTTCAGGAATGTTTACATTATTTATTGTCTATATATCACTGCAATCTGAAGCTCTGGTTTATATCTATATATAAAAAAGTGAAGCTCATCATGAAGCCTACAAACTTAAAATTTGGTGCGTACGTTTCTCTTGGCTTCTAGGTGCTCACTAACAAAGGATTTTTCAAAATGGCCATCAGATCATTAGTATTTAATATACAGTATATTCATATACAGTATATTAACATGCTCTGATACTAAGAAGTTAGACCAGTGGTTCCCAAAGTGGGTGGTACTGCCCCCTGGGGGCGGTGGGATGACTTAGGGGGGCGCTAAGAGGCAAGAGGGGTGGCAGGGGGGCGCTAAGAGGCAAGGGGGGTAGCAGGGGGGTGCTAAGAGCAAGGAGGGTAGCCGAGAAGTGCTGCAGGTGGGCTTGAGTGGCGTCGGCCATTCCTCCTCCAGGTCCGCAACCAGCAGCTCAGATCAGTCTAGGGGGGCAGTTTGTTTCCCCAGCATGCACATGCCCACTGGGCAGCTCCTCTTACCACATGTGCGAGGCTGAACTGTTGGATGCTTTCTTATTGCTCTCCTTGCTTGCTATCGGTCGCTGCTTGCCCGAACCACCCGACCCAGGCCCAGCTGCTCTGCTCCTCGCCCTTGACTACCATTACCTTCCTAATTTTAGGTAAATTGCAGGTGGGCTGCTGTGTGGGGAGGGCCTGGGGGGCAGCATGCCTGGCTGGCTGCTGCTGCTGGTGCTGTGCTGTGCCGCCTAGGAAGGAGGAGGCCTGCGGGGGGGAGGGGGAGGCCTGGGCAGGGTGGCAGGCCTGGCTGGCCACCGCTGGTGCCATGCTGCCCAGGATCAAGGTAGGGTGCCACGGGGGAGGGGGGCAGGCCTGGCTGGCTGGACGCATATTAGCCATCCTTCCTGGGAAGGCCTCTGATGACATCGGGGTTGGCGGCAAAGCTCCCAATTTCACTGAATGCCTCTCTCTTACCATGGTAAGGGGACAGGCTGCAGTGCAAAACGTCAGCAGCTGTTGAGCTGCCGCCTGCATCGCTTGCTTGGAGCTGGCTTGGAAAGGGAAAAAATGCAGCTGAATTAGGTGGGACACGCCCCACCCAGATCCCTCCAAACGGGTTTCCCTACGATAGCCTCCCCATGCTTCCCATTTCTCCTTTACCTGCATTCTGCTAACGGCTCTGTACCCAGGGAGCGGCCTGTGGCCCTGGGGAGTGGCATCTTGTTGGTCTTGGGGGGCTGCAACAGCATGCAGGTAGAGAAGCGGGAAGCGCTTTTCGCGCCCCCAGCTCATTCGCTGCAAGAAAGAGCGGGCACTTGGAAGAGCAGGCTCCGTTTGGGTGGGTGATCACTTTTTGGTCGCATAGTTCAGCGGGGGAGGCTCCTGAAGGGAGACTCATTTGGAGGGATCTGGATGGGGCATGTCCCGCCTAATTCGGCTGCGTTTTTTCCCTTTCCAAACCAGCTCCAAGCAAGTGATGCAGGCAGCGGTGCAAGAGCTTTTGAAGTTTGCCCGTCCCCTTACAATGGTAAGAAACAGTCATTCGGAGAAATTGGGAGCTTTGCCGCAGACCCCGATGTCACCAGAGATCTTCCTGGGGTAGCTAGTATGCGGCCAGCCAAGCCTGCTGCTCCCCAGCTGAGGATCCAGGTGGGCTGCCGTGTGTGTGTGGGGGGGATGTTGCCGCCACTGCCATTGCCGCCGCCATTGCCGCTGCCGCTGCCGTTGTTGCCGCTGCCACCGCCATTCCGCCTGGAAAGCCAGGGCCATTATCAGTAAGAGTTGGAAGGGACCTTGGAGGTCATCTAGCAACCCACTTCTCACACAGGAAGACTATACTAGGGATTTGAACCACCTTCTAATTCTAGACACCTGCAGCCCACCCCTGCCTCCTCAGGTGTTGGAGAGTGGGGGGGGGTGCTTTTCAAGGATCCACAAGGGGGGCTGAGAGCAGAGTCATTCTGACAGTGTCTTTTAAAATTGCTTGGAAGAGCAATTTTTTCCCTAATAATAATGGTTTGTATACTGTGGAATAAAACATATTTATTTATTTATTTATTGGTTCGATTTATATGCTGCCCTTCTCCGGAGACTCAGGACAGCTTACAATGCGTTAAGCAATAGCCTTCATACTTTTGTATATACCTGCTTAGTAGGGCTTTGCCCCCCCCCCCCACAAGCGGTGTTCTTTTTTATAGTGTTCTTCAGCTTATTGCCCACACAATCCGGGTCCTCATTTTACCTACCTCGAAAGGATGGAAGGCTGAGTCAATATGTCTGGAAGAAGTACTTGCAAAACGTGGACAGAAGGAAAAGAAAGGCAGGATTAGACTCATTATGAGCAGCTACTACTTCATTGTTATCAGTGACTCCCGCTGATTCTAAACTCATTTTAAGACTGGGATTGGTGACTACTGAAATTTAAGTATTCAACATTGGCCTCAGAAATCTTTGAGAATCTGCAGAGGTGAAGACATTAGGTGGCCATCAGTCATTACTTTAGTGATGATCTCAAAGAGATCAGGCATGACATTGCTTATTTATCAGAACTGTTTGCAAAGTTCATTGAAGTGAATTTGCAGTTGCAAAGAAATGAGGTCAATCTTATTAAGGCCAAATCTGTCATCTCTACATTTATTTCAAAGTTAACTCTATTCAAGTGCAATATAGGCCGTCACAAGCTATACCAATTTCCAAGCTTGTCCAAGCTAGAAGAGAAAGGTGGGATAGAAGATGATGATCTGCAAGCTTTTTGTGACCATTTGGACATGATGCATAAAGATATGTCTGAGCGATTTCAGGATCTTCTTTTGAGGGAAATTCCAGATTGGGTGATAAATCCATTTTCAGATACTGAGAAAGTTGGGGTAGTGGAGGAACAACTAATAGAGTTGCAAAATGACATTGAGCTGAAGCCAAAGTTTAAGAAATTGTACCAAGAGTTTTGGTTACAGAAGGAAATTTCTGATTGCTATCCTGCACTATGGACAGTGGTTAAGAAGCTCCTTGTTGCATTTCCAACATCATAGTTGGTGGAACGTGGTTTCAGTGTGGTCATCCAATCTCTCTCCAAGCAGAGAAATCAACTCCAGATTACTGAACATGGTGATTTAAGACTCCTGCTAAGTGACTTACAACCAGACATTGGGAAACTGGTATCACTTCATCAACCCCATCCATCACATTAAGAATTTACTGAACAGTGAAGTAGTAAGTAAATTTTACTGAGTTTACTAAGTTACTAAGGTTCTTGATAAATGACTATCAGACTTTGAAAACCTGATATCACTGGATCATGTTCAACAATTTTGTTGAATTAACTAAAGATTTTTAAATTGGATTTTGAATAAATGTGCAATTAATTGTTACAATTTTGAATTTTACTGTTACTATCTTCCTTAGTGAGTGGTGCAAACCGCTATTCCGAACAATGCTATTTATAGGGGTGGGGGTGGGGGGCACTGAGGATGAGTTTGTAGCACTAAGAGGTGGTGGACTGAAAAAGTTTGGGAACCACTGAGTTAGACGTTCTATTCCCCCTCCCCACCTGAAAAGTTCCAACTGCCAGTTGCCTCACATTCCGTTACCTCAGTTCAAACTGGCAGATGTTCCACTCCTTCACTCAGGAGCAGTCTTGGGCCCCTACCTCATCAAAATGTCTACGCCTTCCATCTATGGAACTGCTTCCGAACTCAAGGTGGTGGGAGAGATATTCCCTTATGAATTTCAATCACCGACCATCACTGAGCCAACGGATTGCAAACCAAATTTCTCCTGCATAGTGTCCCAGCCCCAAATCACTTCTCACACTGACCTCCTCAGTTCAGACTAATCTGTTCCTTCTACTGTAACACCACTTAAAGGGAAAAGAGGGAAAAAACACAGGAAAAGATTTACAGATGCAATTAGGAAAACACAAGTAAGGGAAGCTGCAAAAAAGTATAGTCAAAGTCATCCCGAAGTCAATAGAGAGGCTGTAAAAAAGTATGCATCTAATAACCCCTACGTTAATCAGGCAGCTACAGCTAAATATACCAATATTCAAAGTGCAGGGGCAGGTCTACCACAGGATAGGGAGTATCATGGCAGGGCCTCAGCAGCAGCCTTCGTTTCTCCAAATATACTTTGTTAGTGATGATGACAACGAGAGGGAAATCTGTTGTGGAATCTACCCGGGTGTTACTCCAGAACTGGTTACTTCAATTTATCATGCCCAATCACATAGTTTCATAGCAAATCACGGGTATCCAGCTAGTATTTTAATATAGCAAACATTTAAAACATTCACTGTATCATTAAAAATTTTAGTAAAATAATTATAAAATCTCAGATTAAAATATTCCACAGATCTGATGGAGCAGGTAGAAACCATCAGGGATAATTACCCATTCCTGCAACTTCTGGCTGTTTCTTGCCATCCAGATCCTTACAACCTCACAGCACTTGGATAGGATATCAAGAGCATCTCCTTTACAACCTGAAGTTGTAACATTAAGCTGAGTATTATCAGCATACTACTGATAATTTCTCAAAGTTTCAGACAGAGTGACATCATTCTCCCCACAAAGACAGGTTTCATTAATACATGCCAGGTCTGCTGCATGATCTCTTGATTGGTTATGTGTCATCAAGTCAGTGACAATTCTTAATGACCACACAGATTTTCTCCATGCCAATATGTCCCTAACCTACACCTTCAAGTATTCAAAAAACATACCCATTGCTGCTGTAATTGAATCTATCCATCCTTCTGCTAATTGACCTCATCCTTTTCTTTCTACTTCCTTAGCTCTATGGATTTCTCCAAAAGCTAGGTCTTTGCATAATGTCTCTAATGCAGAACTCCAGATTGATTTGTTTGATGTTCCATTAGCTGTTCACTTGGCAATCCATGGTGTTCTTAGGGCCTTTTCCAAAGTTCAAAAGCATCAATATCCTTTCTTTCCTGTTTATTTTGCTACCATAGATTGTGACATTCTGTTCTTTACAGAAAAAGATACCTTTGAATTTTTTACAGTTTTAATTGGAAATTTTAATTGCTACACTATCAAGTGCTGGTCTAAAGCACATTTTTCTGCTACTTCGTTTACTGATGATAGTGATTCCTAAAAAATAGGAGTTATCTACTCCTTCAGAATCTTCATTGCCAATATTAATATTGGCTGATGCATATGTTTGGTCTTATTTATATTTGATATTGATCTGATTAACACAATCAAATTATTTCTATAATTAATGAATAATATCTATGTTGGGTGATCCTAAGCATAATTTTTCTAGCATGCAAAATTAGGATTATTATGTGATAGTTTGCATACTATATTCTATTAATATTTTCTTTGGTATTGGTATATAGACTCACCTCTTTCAAACTGTTGTCTATTGATTCTCTAGATTTGCCAGCATAATTTGATAAAATATTATAAATTCTTCCTCTGCCACTTGCCTTATTTTGGTAGATATTCCATAAATTCCTGTTGCCTTACAACTTTGTAATGATTGGAATGCTGATGTAATCTCATTTTCTAGTACTAAATGTTCTTTTAAGTATGGAAGACCTACTGAGTTATCCTGGTTATTGACATGTGCACTGTACTGAATTTCAGTATACTCCTTCCATCTTTGATGTCTGTCTATTGACATTTCTTAACATACCAATTTGAAATTGTGATCTCTTTTTAACTTCAGAGATCTTTTGGAAGACCTTGTTTTTTCCTGTCTATTTTAAACTTCACTGTTTTTACAGATGTTGTAATACTGCTTCTTGTCTCTTCGGTTTGAAATGCTAATTCAAGTTTCTTCCTTTGTCCTTCATGACATTGGCTTCTCTCCTCTGTGATTTCCATCATTTGTTCTGTCATCCACTTTACTTGCTTCTATTTCTTGGAATTTGGCACTTTCTTTTCACATGATTTTTTAAACAATTTACTTGATTGCATTTCACAGCTCCTCTGGTTCTTTATCAATGAAGTTCAGGACTCCGAAGCAATATTTAATGATTGCAATTGAGGAAACTGGTTGGTTATTTTCTGTTTAGAAAATTAACTTGGAACCTGCACATAATTTGTGACCTTTCCATAGTCAGTCCCTGACTATGTCTTTGCTTTTATAACTGACCTCTTCCAGCTCTCCATACAATAAAATACTCAATTTGATTTCTTTTTTTTTAGTAAAGTTTTTTTATTTTTAAAACATACATCAATATCATCAATATCCTTGCATGGACAGTGTGGCATCTGAGTGTCATTTTGATACAAAACCAATATTACTACAAGTAAAAGTTACTACATTAGTCAAACTTACATGATCTAATGTTATTATACATATTTATATCAGCACATATTCCTTCATTTTTCAATTATTCAATATTAGCTACATCCTTCTAATAATCATAACATTATTCTTGAGCATATCTGAGAACATCCTTTTTCAAAATCTAATCTTAACCTCTAACGTTCACTTTAAATATGTTATGCAAAAATATGTATAACAATGTTCCCCCTGTTTCTAATTTCTTGATCTATTCTAATTATCAGTACAGCCAATCTAGGAAAGTTTTTTTGTTTTTTTTAAAAGATCCTTTCTGTCCATCAACTCTCACCCCTTTGGAGGTTTCACTTCTTCTCTTTTTAACTTGCCTCCCATACTCCTCCCTTGGATCATCTGCATCCTTCATTTTCAACCCACTGTTATTTCCATCTCTACTATTTTTTGTTGCCAATCCACCTACGGATCTGCCAAATCCTCTGTCTTTTTTCCAAAAATATTTTTTGATTTATTGAATTCCATTTTTCTACCACCTAATCTATATTCTCCCAACTTTATTTCACCCAACTTTATTATCTCCTCCTTCTTTTGTTCTATTTGTTGTGTGATCTGTTCCGATTTATCTTTTAAGCTTTCAGTTGTCTCCCCTGTTTCCTGGGCTTTATTATCTTGATTTCTTATTCCTTGTTGCCCATTTTCAGTTTTTCTAGTTATGTCATGTAGTAAGTCCTTTATCTCCCTGAAGTTCCCCATCATAGTGTTGTAGATGCTTTGGAGTAAAAGCATAGGTTTTTTTTTTGAAGTGCCTCCTATTCTTCCTGAAGATCCATCTTGCCCTGTCTTAAAAAGTCCATATAATTACTCAATGTTCTGTCATTAATCTGTCACTGCTCTGGAGTCTTTTTTTTTTACTTCCCAAAACCAGCAGATTACTAAATCTTAGCATTGTTCATCAGGAGATACAATAGTTATAATTCTTTATATCCCACAGTTAGTCAATAGATTCCATTTATACAGTCCAGGGACTTTTCCAAATAACTCTTTAAATCCACTCTTTAAGTTGCTAGGCATTTCCAGTACATATCCTCTAGGTCTTCAAGGTTGATCCTCTAGTGACCATAAAGTAGATAAGTGTAGAACAGTAGATAATACAGCAGACCTTTAGGTGTTATTTTTCTTTTATCAAAATTTTCCAAGGTTATTTTATTATCCTAGGAGTATAGCATAGTATATATCCATTCACCAGTAGATGGCACCTTCAGGTTAAAAATCAATGTTGAAAATCCACTTTTAAAACTATTCTGCCAGTTATTTATTTCAAATTGATTCAAACAAAATATCCAATAAATGATCAGATGTCCAGCCTTTTAAAATGCCTGTTCAAGGTCATGCCAGTAAAATTTATACATCCAGTCTTTTCGTATTTTATAACTTTTACTTATTTCCTGTTAGGGTGCAATTTCTCTCTGCCTTTCTTTAATCGCCACTTGAGAACATTCCAAAGAGCTTCTTTTCCCAGATTAATTTTCTTTTCAGGTCAAATCCTAATCAAAAATTAAAATTCACCTCACCCAGCTCCAATCACTATCCAGTCACACTGCTCCAGCACAATCTTAGTTTCTTCGGCTGCCCCTGCCTCACGACTGCTATGATGGCTGCCTCGTCTTTGTCTGTGGCGAAGCGGGAAGAAACCCTGGGTCCAGGAGGAGAGCCATCACTTTCCATGACCTACAGGGTGCCCCTGCTTATGAATCACCTCTATAGGGTGACTTTAGCCCCTTCGGGCCTCCCCTCTCTTTCTCCACACAAAATATTGACACTTTAGGCCCCTTTTGGACATTATTATTTAGGGGTTTACTCACTTTTGTTGCCAGCAGTTTGTGTATGTGTATATGTGTATGCCAATACACACACACACACACACACACATATGCCTATAGGCCATATCAACGTACAGTTTCAAACACATATTACCAATAAAATTCTAAACAAACAATTTAAATGAGAATAGGGTAAAATACAATAGTTACAGGATAAAACACAATAATTTAATACATAAATATGTAAAATAGAATAAAATGACAAAATTATATTTCTCAATAAATAAAATAAATAAATAAATAAATAACTTTATTGTCATTGTACATTATTATTATTATTATTATTATTATTATTATTATTATTATTATATTATATTTATATACCGCTCTACTCCCGGGGGACTCAGGGCGGTGTACAGACAAATGATAAAATACATATAATACAAATATTTTAAAGAATTGATTAAAATACAATTAAATAATTTGGTCTTAAACCTAAAATTAAAACTCTAAATTTATGAGATTAAGATTTAAAAATATAAGAGCAATTTTAGAAGAGGTTAGTCCAGGCCAGCCTGCTGGAATAGAAACGTCTTGAGGGCACGGCGGAAAGCGCGGAGATCTGGGATTGTCCGTATCTCCGGGGGGAGCTTGTTCCACATGGTGGGTGCCCCCACAGAGAAGGCTTTCCCCCTGGGGGCCGTCAGTCGACACTGTTTGACCGACGGCACCCTGAGAAGCCCCTCTCTATGGGAGCGTACTGGTCAGTGAGAGGGTACTGGTGGCAGAAGGCGGTCTCGAAGATAGCCCGGTCCTAAGCCATGGAGCGTTCTAAAGGTGGTAACCAAAACCTTGAAGTGCACCCGGAAGAACACAGGAAGCCAGTGCAGCTCGCGCAGGAGGGGTGTCACATGGGAGCGCCACATCGCTCCCATAACTACCCGCGCGGCTGCATTCTGGACCAACTGGAGCCTCCGGGTGCTCTTCAAGGGGAGCCCCATGTAGAGAGCATTGCAGTAGTCCAGGCGGGAAGTGACGAGGGCATGAGTGACCGTGTTTAATGAGTCCCGATTTAGAAAGGGGCGCAACTGGCGTATCAGGCGAACCTGATAAAAAGCCCTTCTGGCCACAGCCGTCAGGTGTTCTTCTAAAGATAGCTGTGAGTCCAGAAGGACGCCTAAGTTTCGAGCCCTCTCCGTGGGGGCTAATGACTCGCCCCCAATAGTCAGCGTTGGCACCAACTGACTATATCGGGATGTCGGAAACCACAGCCACTCGGTCTTGGATGGGTTGAGCCTGAGTCTGTTCCTCCCCATCCAGATCCGTACAGCCTCCAGGCACCGGGACATCACTTCAAGGGCATCATTGGGGTGGTCTGGGGTGGAGATGTACAGCTGGGTGTCATCAGCGTACTGGTGGTACTTCACCCCGAAACCACGGATGATCTCACCCAGTGGCTTCACATAAATGTTGAACAGAAGGGGCGAGAGAACCGATCCCTGTGGTACCCCACATATAAGGGGCCTCGGGGTCGATCTCTGCCCCCCTGCCAACACAGACTGCCACTGGTCAGAGAGAAAGGAGGAGAACCATCGCAACACGGTGCCCCTCACTCCCAACTCTTCCAGCCGGTGCAGCATGATACCATGGTCGATGGTATCAAAAGCCGCTGAGAGATCTAATAAGACCAGGGCAGAGGAACAACCCTTGTCCCGAGCCCTCCAGAGATCATCAACCAATGCAACCAATGCCGTTTCCGTGCTGTGTCCAGGCCTGAAGCCCGACTGGAACGGATCCAGATAAGATGATTCATCCAGGTACTGAGGAAGCTGTTGTGCTACCACACTCTCAACAACCTTTGCAACGAAGCGAAGGTTGGAGACTGGACGGTAATTAGCCAATATTGCCGGGTCCAGGGAAGGCCTCTTGAGGAGAGGTCTCACCACTGCCTCTTTCAAGGCAGCAGGAAAGACACCCTCACTCAGAGAAGCATTTATAATCCCCTGGAGCCAGCCTCGTGTAACCTCCCGAGAGGCCAGCACCAACCAGGAGGGACACGGGTCCAATAAACATGTGGTAGCATTCAGCCTCCCCAGTATCCTGTCCACATATTCGGGAGTCACAGAATCAAACTCTTCCCAGGTGGTATTCTCAAGACCTGCCTCCATCCTTTCCTCTGAATCTACTATGTCAGAGTCCAGGTGTTCCCGAATCTGAGCGATTTTATCATACAGATATTGAACAAAATCCTCGGCTCTACCCTCCAAGGGGTCTTCCCGTGCTTCCTGAAGGAGCAGGGAGCGGGTCACCCTAAACAAGGCGGCCGGGCGGTTATCTGATGATGCAATAAGAGCGGAAAAATAGTTATGTTTTGCCGCTTTTATCGCCACTAGGTAAGTCTTAATATGAGATCTTACCAGTGTTCGGTCAGATTCAGATCGGCTGGCTCTCCAACTGCTCTCCAGGCGTCTTTTCCGACGCTTCATCTCCCTCAGCTCCTCAGTGTACCAAGGAGCCAGGCGAGATCGGCGTCGAGTCAGAGGCCGCAAAGGCACGACTCGATTCAAGGCCCCAGCAGCCTCCCTATCCCAGGTGGCCACCAGGTCTTCGATCGAGCCATGTGCCAGAGCCTCAGGAAATGGCCCAAGCTCCTTCTGGAACCTATCTGGGTCCATCAGGCGCTTGGGGCGGAACCACCTTATCGGTTCCGCCTCCCTGCGGCGGGGTGTGGTGGTTCGAAGGTCAAAGTGAAGGAGGGAGTGATCCGACCATGACAAGGGCTCAATCACTATATCCCCTATCTCAAGATCACTCAACCACTGACCAGAGACAAAAACCAGGTCCAGCGTGTTTCCCTCAGTGTGAGTAGGGCCATGAACTAACTGGGTCAGGTCCATGGCCGTCATGGAAGCCATGAACTCCTGAGCCACCTCAGACGCCTCACCGACGGATGGCAGGTTGAAATCTCCCATGACTATAAGTCTAGGGATATCAACCGCCACCGCGGCTATAACGTTGAGTAGCTCAGGCAGGGCTGCCGCCACGTAGCAGGGAGCCAGGTACGTAACTAGCAAGCCCATCTGTACCCCATGACCCCACTTCACAAGGAGGGACTCACATCCGACCGTCTGAGGAACAGTGGCCTCCTTCGGGCCAAGACCTTCTCTAATGATAACTGCCACCCCCCCACCCCTCCCCTGTGACCTTGGCTGATGAAATGCTTGGAAACCAGGTGGGCACATCTCTATGAGAGAAACCCCTCCCTCCTGGCCCAGCCAGGTCTCCGTAATACCTGCCAGGTCCGCTCCCCCCTCTTGAACAAGATCACAAATGAGGGGGGCTTTGTTTACCACAGACCTGGCGTTGCATAGCATCAGCCGAAGGTCCAGGGCCTGAGGGTCTGTGCAACCTGGGGAACGAGCAGAGCATTGGGGGCCGGAGCATGCCACCGCTTGAAGACAGCGAGCGCGTACTCCCTTCACTTGATATGGCCCCCTACTCCCACCATATCTGCCCCTCCCACCTATAGTACTGATGTAATGTCTACCGATAGTATAAGCTCTAACCCCCTCCTTGACTCTGGATTTCGTATCACCTCCGTCGTGCTCCTTAGCCGGACTAGACCCCGTCCCTTGCAGATTAACCCCTGAACCCACACAACCCACCCCCCTCCCGGGAGGTCCCCCAGCCTCCTTATTTACATTAGAAACCACCCTCCTCCCAGATCTTTTTAAAATAGAGTTTGAAAAACTATCTAAAAAACCCCAAAGCTTCCGGTTCTTAGCATACCACCTCTCGGGGTTCCAAAACCCGTCCTTGAGGGCGGCCCTAGATAATTGGGAGGGCCAAACCTGCGAGAGGGGGGAATCTCGCAGTGTGAGGAGTTCTGTTTTTGAATACATTAGAGGAGAGATGGAATTGGAAGTGATGAAAGGCTAATTTTCTTCTTAAAGGTGTTAAAGATGGTTTAAAATAGATGGTTAAGACAAAAAGGTAAGGTGGATAGTTGTACAAGGAAGCTGGTATACTATAACATCGGAATACCATCACCCTTTCATGGTGATGGGAAGTCTTGTGATTAAATAAGTTGGTCCAAAAGGGGGATAAGAGTCTTAATGACTGCCTTCTCATAGTGACCAGTCTACAGTTTCAAAAACAGTAGAGGAGATGGTCCATCCCATCCAAGTGAATAGATGTATAGATAAATCGTTCAAGACTCTCGATGTCTGTGCTTCCTCCCTTTTTGATACAAGCAAATCTGAAGGTAAGGTGGAAAAGTAAGGTGGAGCATCCAGGCAGAAGAGATGAGATCGAATAATCAGGATAGCCAGGACAATCAGGATAGTTGGGAAGAAAATGTTTAAAAATGTTTAAAATGAAGGCTGTAAATTGATCAAGCAGCTGCAAGGTTTCGCTGAATGGCCCAAACTAGGTCTAGGTCTAGTAAGGGGGGGGGAGAAATGGTTGAGGGGAAGATCAAAAGAATTATGTCCTCATTTTTCAGCCCCCATCACCATCATGCTCTTTTAGACAGGGCCATTCAGGTAATTATGTTGAAACCTCTCCTTTAATATTTAAGGGGGAGTTGTCCAGGCCCCCTTCCTATTATAATGAGGGGGAAGTAGTCGTTTGCAGCAAAGCTCTCTCTATCATCACGAAGAGGACAGCCTAGTCTCCCGATGTTGCTGTTGTTATTGTTGTCGTCATCATTGTTGTGAGTGTCATGGCAGCCAGCTCCGCCCCTGTAGCCATGGCAACCGGCCCTGCTTCGCCGCCCACGGCGCCCAGCCTGCAGCAGATTAGATTTTCTGCAGCCCAGGCACCATCGCCGCAGTCTCCGCTGCCGCTGCCACCGCCATAGCCACATTTCTGATCGTTGCTTCAACCGCGTTAGCTTAGCAGCCGTTTGGCTCGTGACAGCCAGGCCCCGGTCTTAGCGCTCGCCGCTGCCTGCCACTTGCCACACATCCCTAACAACCTCCACGGCGGCTTAATGATCTTCTGGCTCCATCTGCGGCTCGATTCGAGCCGGCTACACTTCAGCTTGCTGGGTGGAGGTTGCAAGATGGTCAGCTGGTCCCCCAACACCTCCGAAAGAGCCTAACATCGCCCCCTCGTCCTCGGCGATCAATATGGAGCCGCCATATTTGTCTGCTACCGGGAAGGAATCTCCTATATACATGTATACAGTATACCCATACAACGAAATTCACTTAACACCCAAAGACCAAATCCAACACACATAAGAATCCCCAAACACACTCCCACCCACCACAATTCTCCACCCATAAACCACCCAAACATCCATACAACAGACCAAGTAATACTGTCCAACAGCTCACTGATGGTGACCCTTTAGTTCATTGTTGAGTGCAATTATAACTCTGGGATAAAAATTATTCAGAAAATGTGTGATCCAAGTTTTAATTGTTCTGTATCTTCTGCCAGAAGGCAACAAGATTGTAAGCAGGATGGGAAGAGTCTCTGAGAATGTTATGCAACTTTCTCAAACAACGAGATTCGAAGTTGTCCAGGGCTGGTAGCTGGAGTCTGATGATATTCTGGGCAGTTTTAATGATTCTCTGTAGAACCTTTTTGTACGCTGCTTCCATACCATGCAAGAATGCCATATGTGAGGACACTCTCAATGGTGCTATGATAGTAGGACAGAAGTAGATGCTGAGATAGATTTATCTTCCTGAGCATTCTCAGGAAGTACAGCCTCTTCTGTGCCTTCTTCACAAGCATGTTAGCATCCATAGTCCATGAGAGGTCCACCGAGATATAAGTGCCCAGTAATTTAAAACTACCCACCCTCTCACCTCCTCACCATTTATGTACAATGGTAGATGTACATCTCTCTTCTTCCTGAAGTCAATTATAAGTTCTTTAGTTTTTCTGGTGTTAAGTATGAGATTATTTTCATTACACCACAATGTCAGCCCTTGTACTTTCTTGCTGTAAGCAGACTCATTGTTCTGTATCACCCCTGCAATCTACCCCAATCAGGCCCATATATGCCGATCTCAGTCAGATGATTTTAGTCAAAAATTGTGCTGTATTAAATGTTGTTTTCAGATTCTGGCCACACATGAGGTATGTTGCTTTAATATGGGCCTCCCATTGGGCCATATGTTTAATATGTGAATCAAGGTTCTTATTTGTCGCCCCCTTATAATAAAACAGCAATCAAATAATATGAGTCAGATCTTCTACCTCTTCAGCTTCACAGATTCATGTACATTCATTGTACGGAATAGAATGGAATCTAACCATTGTATCAAGCTGTTCAAATCTTGCTCAGGTAAATGTCTCCCTGAGATGTTTTGGCAGTTATAATTTTAAATAGTTGTCAATTTGGAAAGTGCATTTATATTTGCTCACCATTTCAGGCTACCGGCCTTATTAAGTGTGGCTATGTCGTTTTGAGCTTCTTTAGTCATGATTCTTTGGGCAACTCTTTTTTTTCTTGTTCTCCTGCTACACAGAGGGCAGGGAGACCACAGCTCTTCATGTAATTTGTCAATTTAGTAATCCAGAGGGTTTGTGATTTGAAATTGACAGAAAATACAGATAAGATGTGCTGCTTGTGGTTGGAAACCGGAATGCCAAAATAAGAAATACATTTTCCTCCTTAATATTTCCCACTTTGGCATTCCAGTTTCCAACCACAAGCGGCACATCTTATTTGTATTTTCTGTCAATTTCAAATTGAACTTGACCATAAAAATAATCATTCTCTCCTTCTTCTATTTCAGTGATTGGAATATAAATTTGGATAATTGTAATATTAAAGAATTTTCAAGTCTAATTAACATTATTTGGTCAATGATTGCATTGTAGCCAATATGCTATATATTCTTCCTGACTTATATTGCTGTTTCATTTTTTGTGTCCTGTGTAATAAGAATTATAATATTCTGATCAAGTATCAAATTCCAGTCCATTTTAATGACAAAGGTGTCAATGGATAATCACTTCATTTAATCTTTTACTGTGTTCAAGCTCCTTATTTTTCATGTTCTGCTATAATTGTGTCTTGGCAGTTTTGGATTTTTGTTTCCTTCATGGCAACATCAGCAACTGGATATCCTGAAAACCTTAATCTAGCTACATCACAAACACATTTAGTACTCCGAAAGAGCTTTAGCTCTTCCTTAGTAGCATGTTAGCTGCTTCTTAACCAAGGGACCCATCATCCAGCATTGTAACAGCAATTACTTTATATTGTCTAGCCACAAGATTCTCCCAATAGGCTACGGAGTAGGTCAGGAGTGGGATGATCCAGTTGGTCTGGCCAGTCACTGAGTCAAGTTGTTTTGGCCACGCCTCCTCTTGCCTCCCTCTGCTCCAGTTTATTCGACTCAGTGGATCTGACCAGACGGTTTTCTCTGACTCCTCTCACTCCTGACCATAGATCAGGACAATTCTCCTCAATCTCCACAAATCTTCTTCAAACTGCACTGTGCGAGCTGGCCACTTCAGTTTCAGGCTGAAAATGCCACCATCGCGCCGCTGCTGCCACACCACAGCCGCCGCCGCTACCACCTCTGCAGTGCTCCCCAGCTGATTGGCGCCAGCGCGCTGGGGCGATTCCTCATTGTTTCGCCCTTTGAGGGTGGATTTCAGGCCGGCTGCCTGTCACTTCGCTGAAGGACGCTGCCACCATTGCGCATCTGCCCTTGTCAAGCTGCTACTGCCTCACAGCTGACAGGTGATAGCACGGCAAAGTGTTTTGGGCCTATTAGGATGGCAGGGCATTACGCGCAACAACTTTCCCCAACAATGACTGACAGACCCCAGGTAAGGATCTGCTGGGGTCTTGACTAGTGGCGGCCCTATTTCCATCATAGCTTGCATCCCTTGTGGAGCAGCCATTTTAGAGAGGTGGCCATTTTGATTGCACTTGTTCTTCACTGGGCGGCCATTTGAGCAAGGCAGCCATTTTGAGGGGAAAAGAGCTCTGCAAGTACTTCCAATGCTGCTCCATTACTTAATTCCCTCACAAACGGCCACCTGGTGCTGGCATCTCCCCAGATCCTTGGGAAAGCCGCCCAATAATTCTCCCAAGTTTGGGATATTGTGCCATTCTTCAAGATCCAGCATGGCAGATCAGGCACTAGAAAGCAAGGCCGAGCATGGCTGAAAGGCCACCTCTAAATCTACCTCCAGCAGGAGGGCCCACCAGGCATCACAAAGCAACCTGAAGGATCTCCAACGGTGACAAAAAGCCTTGGAACAATTCTTACAGGCGGAGAGAGAACGAGCTGACCAAGAAAACACCTTGGTCAGTGCTCGATCTGGTTCCCAAGACCAGGAGGCTGATGATGACTTAGACCTATCCAGGGCCTTATCTCCGGAGAGAACTGACCAACAGTCTGCCAATTCTCCGTCCTCCAAGGACCGGCCAAAGGGGGATCCCTTTACTGTTCGGTTGTCCCTCAGGACCCTCCTCCTGCTTCTTCTACTGCACAACGTTCCAACCCTTTGGCACTGGAGGATCTACCTGAGACAGTCCAACACCTGATTGCCAAAGCCATCTCGCATGGCTTCGCAGTGGGCATTAGAGAGCATCGTTCAGCATCTTTGGCCTCGGAGAGCCTTCATTCGAGACACTCCTGCATATCCCCTTTGGCCAGCCTCACTGGGTCTCCTGATCAGTCCCCAACGAGATCAAGAAGCAGCGCTAACCTCGGCCTGGGGGACAAGCCACAGGGAGACACCGACCTCTCCGATGACAAAGGAGCTCCTCCAGATGTTCTGGCCTTCACAGGCCTATTTCCACAAAGGATCTTCAAATCGCTATTACACAAAGTCAAAGTCACATCGGGCCTATTGGATCCTGCCACTGATCATGTCTCGACCTCTACCGGCCATGGTAGTTTCTCAGAACCAGTTGCTGAACAACTTTTCGTTCCGGCACCCAAATTATTCACGGATGTTGTCCGAAAACAATGGTCCAATCCGGCCTCTCTCCCTACGCCCAGTGGCTCTGACCACTGGCATGGGCAATACAGGCCACCACTGTGGCATCTTTCTTTACCCGTTTCTCCCTATTGTGGCTCCAACAGCTACAATCCCGTTTATCCTCCCAAGAGGTCCGGGTCCATCAGGACCTTAACAAAATTATTGCGGACTTCCGGTGGGACCGCTGACATCACTAGATGCTTCTTTTTGAAGCGCCAACCCAGGAGTCTGTAGAACCGCAAGAACAGCGACAATCAGCTGTCTTGCGGTTTGGAAACTTTCCCCCCTGGTAAGAGGGGAGAAAGTGAGTAGACAGGTGGGGTAGAGCTCCCTAAGAGCACCGGATTTTACCTATAATCCGGTGCTCGAAGATGAGAGCTCCCCGCTAAGCCTGTCAGCACTCCGGACCCTGGATGTCTCTGCCTATGCAGAGCTAGATGTCGCGGCCATCCCAGCAACCAACTTTAAATAAATATCTTTGGCTCGAGCTGGTGGAGCACAAGCAGCAAGAATAAAAACAGCAAGTATTTTTTTTTTCTTAACGCCAAGGATTTATCTTCTCCTAAAAAATTTTCTTTATGGGGAGAAAGAGAAAGCAAGATGGCATTTGAGTTTCAACGGGGCGTGAAGAAGTGAAAGTTAAAAGTAATTATTGATAAAGTCCCTGTTAGAAACTTAAGACTCTATTTTGAAAAGCGGATTAATCAAGGAAAGAAATAATTGTAACAATTGAAGCAGCAACATAAACTACAAACTGCAAGGGTTTTTTTTTTCTTTCTGATATTCTTTTTTCTTTTTTTCCCCTGTCCTTTTGGAAGGGAAAGAAGAAGGGGGGCAAGATGGCTGGGTTTTTTGAAAGCAAGGAAGGGTTAATTAACCCTCATATATGGTCTGACTTTGAAGAAGCTCTGAACTCAATTACCTCTGCTCTACTGGAAAAAATTGATACTTTTTTTTCAAACTTCTCAAGCTGGAAACAATGAAACAGATGTAAACACTGAGTTGCAATCTAGTAGTGAGGTCTTGAATGAAGAGCTGAGAGAAAAAAAAACAGCGTACAGTGTTTTTGGAGAGTAAAATGGAGGCTTTGCATAATAAGAAGCAAGAATTTTTGAGAGCTGTTGAGATTTTGGCTACGCAAATTTTTTTTAATAAAGTTCTACCTGCAGTTAAAGAGCTGTTTTCAGAGGAAGCTACAGTTTTGCAAAAATTTTGTAGTATACAACCTCAAAAAAGTCAAGATTATATTGGAGTTAAAAAAGGCAGAGGAATTAGAGTGAAGAAAAGAGTTCGTAAAAAAGTTAGGAAGAAAGACTGGAGACGAGGAAAATAACCCTTCTTGGTGAGATGATGGTCCTCAAAAAGTATTGTTTAAGTGTTTAAAGACTTTGAATCTTGGGAAGAAAACATCCAACAGTTTAATGCCAGCTATCTAAGTGATGAGCGACGATGAGAGGCAATCTATAGCTGTAATGGAATATTTTGAGAAGAATAAGCAGATCACTGCAATGCTGGTATTTTGGGTTGTTAAGCAAGCCTTGGCCTGAGTGATTTGGAACATTCTATTAAAGACTGTAACTAAACTGGACTTAATTGTAATTGTAGAAGTCTTATTGAATATAGCAAACTGGAGCTTTCTGTTTGAAGGTAATAGTCACAAGGCAAAAGGACTATGGGCCTAGGGCAATTGCAGCTGACTTGGTGGTTTCCCTAATACGATTGATGAACTCAATAATCTAGTTTTTGGCTGGATTTGACGGATACTATTTGGTATACAAATATAAAGTCACTCGGGGTTTTTTTTTATATAAAGAAGTATCTTTTATCTAGGTGGGTAGACGCAAATGAAGACATCTTAAATACTGTTAGAAGATGTGAATTATCAAGAAGATCAAGAACTGGTTTAATCTAGTATGAAGAAGGTTTAAACGCTTGATATAGCTATTAAATAATGTTTTTAGATGATTTGCTAATATGTACTGTTAAACTAATAAGAGGTTTGATTATTGTTTTTTAATTAGAAAAAGTTTTCATTAAAGTGTTTTAATTATAACTGGACCTTAATGGTTTAAAAGTGGAGGACGGAAGGGTTTATATAATATCTTACTTTAAATTTAGGGATTTATAATGAGGGGTTTTTTTTATGAAAGAAGTTATAAAATATTTTGTTAAGTTTTACGGAGTTAATAACTTGCTAAGTATGTATTGGTTAAATTGAGTAACGATAGGTTGGATTATGTAATATTGAACTGTTTTACTAATTGCTTCAATTATAAATGGATATTAATTGTGTAAAATTAGATGGAAAAAGAAGAAAGAAGATTTGCTTTCCTTTTACTTAATTGTTTTATGATTATGAGATTATGAGAAGTGTGAGATGGAGTTGAATTTATAGATAGTTTCCTTAGCTGTTTCTATTAAGTTATATTTTATATCTTGTATTTGCTCTGGGAAGTCGGGGGGGGGGATGGTTGGGGAGGGGGGGAAATTTTTGTAAAACTTTTTAAAAAAACTTTTTCAATAAAAAAAAAATTGCAGCCACTCAATTTGCCTCTGATGCCATGCTCAATGCAGCCAAGTACACTTCTCAAGCGATGGTGGCTTCGGTCACCTCGAGGCGACTTTTATGGCTACACCAATGGCCAGCCGATCTCAAAGCCAAATGGCATCTCGCCGCAGCCCTGTACACGGGGTCTAAATTATTTGGTGACTCCCTCAAGCCTCTACTGGTTGAGGACAAGGATGGGAAGAAGGTACTGCCTTCTGCCCCTAGACGGGCAGACTGCAGGGCCACCCCCTACTACCGTAAGCACCCTTCCCGATTCTTCCCTCAGGAGACCACAGGCCAGCTCACTTACTGTCAGGGTTCCTTTCGCCACCAGGAAAGGGGTTCTTTTTGGGACAAGCCAAAGTCCTTCAGCCCCCAGAAACGGTTGTTTCGTGGAACTGGCAACTGCCAGTTCCATCGCCAGAAGTGACTCACCCCTCAATGCCCCCATAGGAGGCAGGCTGAACCTCTTTGTAGACAGGTGGGCCCATATTATGACCGACCAATGGGTCCTCCACACCATCGAATTTGGACTTCCATTGGAATTCCTTTCCAACCCCCTGACCCACTTCATAGCATGCCCTGTCTCCAACTCCCATCACAAGCACAGGCTCATGGAGCTTGCCAAACAACATCTATTAGACATCAAGGCTGTGGAGGAGGTTCTTCCCGACCAATGGAAACAGGGATTTTACTCAATCCTATTCATGGTACCGAAACGCTCTGGGGCTGGAGAGCGATACTAAACTTAAAATCACTAAACACCCACCTCGTCTACAGGAGGTTCAAAATGAACACTCTAAAGTCCATTCTGGAAGGGATCAGGCCCGGGGATTTTCTAGCCTCCATAGACCTCTCCGAGGCCTACCTACACATCCCGATATCGCTGGCCCACTGGCGTTACCTCAGGTTCAGCTACGTGGGGCGCCACCTTCAATATCGTACCCTTCCATTTGGCCTGGCATTAGCCCCACACAGCTTCACCAAGGTCTTAGCAGTCCTGGTGGCCCATCTACGGTCCCTCCCAGTACGGCTTCAAGCCTACCTGGACAAGATCTTGGTCCAGGCCCTCACCCTCCTGAGGGTGCAGGCCGATTTACACCTGACCTTACAGGTCTTACGAGAACACGGGTTCTTAGTCAACTTACCCAAGAGCCAATTAGAACCCCAAACCTGCCTAATGCATCTCAGGGTGATAATCGACACCCAAGTGGGGCAAGTCTTCCTCTCTCATGAAAGGAGAGACAATCTAAGGCTATTCATCCGTCAAGTCCTCCTGGAGCCGACAGTGACCACACTCAACCTCTCAAGGCTGTTAGGGAAACTGGCATCATGCATAAACATCGTGCCTTGGGCCCGGCTCCATGCACACAGTCTCCAATGGTTTCTGCTACCACACCAACGAACCAAAACCGCTGCTTCCCAGACCAAGATCAGGGTCCCTCTGTCAGTTCGCCGATCATTGCACTGGTGGCTCTCCCCAGCCCTGGACAAAGGGTGCGTATTCACAGACACTCAACCAATCGTCATTATGACAGATGCCAGCCTGCATGGATGGGGAGCACACTTGGGTCTGCAAGTAGCTCAAGGTCGTTGGTCCTCCAAGGAAATCTGCTGGAGCTCTGTGCAATCTGCATGGCCCTTCTGACCTTCCAACAGACAATTCAGGGCCACCATATTTTAATACTTACCAACAATGTAGTGGCGAAAGCCCACGTAAATCGTCAGGGAGGGACGAGGTCCAGGACACTAATGCAGGAGGCTCTCCAGGTCGGAAGGTGGGCGGAGGCTCACCTCAGTTCTTTGTGGGCGGATCACATCGGCGGCAAAGACAACCTTCAGGCAGACTTCCTCAGCCGGACCAAGGTGGATGTGTCAGAGTGGCGCCTCCACCCCAATCTCTTCCAAGACATTTGTCTCCAATTTGGGCAACCTCTAGTGGACCTGTTCACATCGCCAGCAAATGCTCAACTTCCCCGCTTCTTCACTCGCTACCCATCTCTGGGAGCAGAGAACATGGATGCCCTTCACTGCCCCTGGCTGCCAGGGCTCCTTTATGTGTTCCCACCCATAGCACTAATACCACAGGTGATATGCAAGATTGTAGTGGAGGAAGCAGAAGTCATCCTAGTCGCCCCTCACTGGCCAAGGAGACCTTGGTTCTCAGACCTAGTGGCGCTCTCAACATCACAACTTTGGAGGATCCCCCCGGAGCAGGTGTCACTCAGCCAGGGGACCATCAACCATCCAGAGCCCCAGTGCCTTAACCTGACCGCCTGGCCCTTGAGGGGCTCCTCCTGAGGGAAGCGCTCTACTCCGAGGACATCATCCTCATTATGCAGGTGGACAGAAAGCAGTCCACCATTAGACTCTACAACATCACCTGAAAGGTATTTATCTCTTGGTGTTCTGCGTGCGAGATTAATCCTCTCTCAGTTTCTGTCCCACAGGTCCTTGATTTTCTGCACACTGGTTTCCATAAAGGACTGGCGCTCAACACACTCAAACACCATGTCGCTGCCCTCTCCACGGTTTTGTCACCTAGTGGAGCGCCGCTGTCTCATCACCCATCCATCTACAGGTTTTTACGCGGCGTCCGCAATCTCCGCCCCCCTGTAATCCATCGCTATCCCACCTGGGATTTACCACGGGTACTGAAGGCCCTAACCGAACCACCATTCGAACCTTTATGTATCTCGAGCCTCAGGTACCTGTCTCTCAAAGTTGCCTTCTTGATGGCCATTACTTCGGCCCGTCGCATTTCGGACCTTGCAGCCCTATCCATCCGGCCCAACCTATGTGTCATCCACATGGACAGAGTTGTCCTTCGATTGGATCCATCATTTGTCCCTAAAATTAACTCCCGATTTCATCGGGAACAAGAGGTTATTCTTCCCAATTTCTGTCCCCAACCAGCCCATCCACTGGAACACAAATAGCATACCCTGGATGTCCGCAGAGCTATTAAAATCTACATCTCGTGGACTGAGTCTTCCAGGCGGTCAGAGGCTCTATTTGTGTCATTTCAACCCGCCTCGTTGGGTACTAAGGTGTCCTCAGCCACTATTGGCCATTGGATCCGGGCCCTGCATTGCCCGGGCATATGAAACACAAGCTGTTCCACTACCGAGGTGTATAACTGCACACTCAACACGCAGTGCAGCTACCACCACTGCTTGGGCCATACAAGCCTCCCTCAAAGAAATTTGCCAGGCAGCTACCTGGCCTACCCTTTACTCTTTATCAAACACCATCTGCGGAGGCCTCTTTTGGCAGGGGAATCCTCCAACAGGTACACTTGGCATTGAGGCCTCCTAGTTCGCAGGCTTCCCACATCCACTATCCAGACTTTTTTGTCTTTTTTATCAACAATTGTTAAGTCTGGGGTGTTATGTGGCAGGTGCCTGTCTGTTTGAATTCTAAAGTCCCAGAACAATTTAGCTTCTTCATTTTCTATGACTTTCTCTATTTTATGGTCCTGCCAGTTCTTGCTTACAGGCAAATGATATTGCTTGCAGATTTCCCAGTGCACCCTTGTTGCTACTTTGATGTGTTATTTCTTATAGTTAGTCTGTGTGACCTTCTTGCACCAGTTTACCAGATAGTTCACTGTTTCTTCAGCTTCTTTGCATAGGCACTTAGTGTCTGTTGCTGTCTTCTCAATTCTGACTTTGTATGCATTTATCCTTAAGGCTTGGTCTTGTACAGCCAGAATTAGTCCTTCTGTCTCCTTCTTCAACTTTCCTGCTCTTAACCATTGCCAGCTTTTGTTATTATCTGCTTTCCCTGCTATTTTTTTAAAAAAATGTTTTGGCCATGTAGTGCTTTTTCTTCCCATGCCTCCATTCTGTTCTTCATTTTGTCTTGTAGGCCAGTTTGATCTCTCCAATAGTCCTAAGCCTTCCTGGTATACTAACTTCAGTGCATCCTCCTCATTGTCCTTCAGATAGTCTTCCAATGCCCTTTTTTCTTCTTCAATCATCTGATGGACTTGCAACATTCCAAGCCCACCTATTTTCCTTGGTTAGGCAGTCAATGTTGCAGTGAGGATGGTTCATTGTCATTATTTTTCTGTTATTCTCAAGCAGATTTTAGTTCTGCTTGAGTCCAGTCTACTAGTCCAACTGGTATATAATGATTGGAATTGCCCAGGTGTTGATTGCTGTGATTGTATTCCTCCATTATGTTTGGACTTTAAGATCTTCACTCACTTGTCTCCATTATTATTTATTTTGTCACTGGAAATATTGCTGAATAACATTCGAGATTTGGACGCAATAAAGGGAATACAGATTAGGCAACAAGAATATAAATTACGTGCATTCGCGGACGACCTGGTTGTTACCTTAACTCAACTATTACAATCTGTTAAAATATTAATGGACATAATTAAAGAATATGGATCAATATCTGGCTTTAAAATAAATGCAGCCAAAACGAAGATTAGCTAAAAATATGACTGTTACACAGAAACAAGAAATGGAAAATCAAACAGGATTTGAAATAGTTAAAAAGGTCAAGTACTTAGGTATAAATATCCTGACAAGTAATTCTAAATTATACCATCACAATTATGAATTATTGTGGCAAAAGATGCAAACAGAGATTCAAAATTGGCGAAAGTTACAGTTGTCATTGTTAGGTAGGATAGCTGCTGTAAAAATGAATCTTTTACCGAGGTTTTTATTCCTTTTTCAAACAATACCAATATTAAAAACTGATAAACTAATTAAAGAATGGCAAAAAGGCTTAAATACGTTTGTCTGGGCAGGGAAAAAACCTCGAGTTAAACAGAGAATAATGCAAGATTCTCGAGAAAGAGGAGGACTTAAAATGCCCAATTCAGGGCTATATTATGAGGCAGCTGTACTATCATTAGTTAGTGATTGGATTAATTTAACAGAGGATACGATATTGAATGTGGAAGGGTATGGTCTGGTTTTTGGCTGGCATGCATATTTATTGTATGATAAAAAGGTAGATAATACATTTAAAAGCCATATATTGAGAAGTTCCTTGTTACAGGTATGGAAAAAGTATAGTTATAAATTAAATGATAAAATTCCGATTTGGGCGATACCTAGACATACGATTGAAAATATTAATATAGAACAAAAGCAAGATGGGACTTCTTATGAGCAACTTTTGGTTAAGGAAGGATATGAGTATCAACTAAAAACTATTCAACAATTAAAAGAACAAGGAATAATTAAAACTTGGTTTCAATATGGCCAGCTACAGGCCAGATGGAAAGAGGACCAAAAGAAGGGTATTTTTTTTTAAAAATTTGATTTATATGCCGCCCTTCTCCGGAGACTCATGGCGGCTTACAGTGCATTAAGCAATTTTGCATTTTGCAACATGAAGAGAATTTGATTAAGCAGATAAGAGATCAGAGCCAAATGCATATAAAAAGGTTATATAATGTATTACTGGAAATAGATTCTGAGACAGAATTAGTTAAGGACTGTATGATAAAGTGGGCACAAAATATAGGTGAAACAATAACATTGGACACATGGGAAATTATATGGGTTAGAAATGTAAAATTTACACAGGCTCAAAATTTGAGAGAAAATTTTTACAAAATGTTTTATAGATGGCATCTAGACCCAAAAAAATTAGCTTGTATGTATCCGAATATTCAGCCCAAATGTTGGAGATGTGGATGTCAAGATGCTACTTATTATCATATATGGTGGACTTGTAATAGAATTAAAGCATTTTGGATAAAAATTTGGTGGGTAATCCAAAATATATTACGGAAAAAGATTAAATTTACGCCACAGTTTTTTTTGTTAGGTATTATAACAGATTGTACAGGAATTGAAATAAAGTTGATTTTAAATTTAATAACAGCGGCAAGACTACTGGTGGCACAATATTGGAAGAAACAAGATGTGCCTACAATTCAAGAATGGACATTAAAAGTAGTGCACTTGGCAGAAATGGCGAAGATTTCCGCATATCTTAAAGACTATCCAAATGAAAGATATATAAAGGAGTGGAAAAGTTGGATAGATTATATTCAGAACAAATATGGTAACAAGAAATTTCAATTAGCTTATGAATGAAATAATTTGTAGAAATAGTTATATTAATTAGAATATTGCTGTTTTGTTATTAGGAGTTAAAGTTCAAGGTTAATGGTGTGTTATTATATTGTTAGATAATTTTAGTTTGGTGTTTGTACTTGTAATACCCTGAGCTAATCCTGGGAAGTCAGGGGGGAGGGGGAGGGTTGGGAAGGGTGGGATGGGGGGGAAGGGGGGGGTTGGGAAGGGGGGGATGGGGGGAGGGGGGAAAATTAATTCTGTAATTTGTAAAACTTTTTAATAAAAAAAAAAGATCTTCACTCACTTGATGTAGTCCACCTCCAATCTTTTCTTTGACTTCAGTGTGCTTGATGTTGTCGGCTTGCAGGATACCCAGGTATTTGTAGTAATTTTCTTCATCCAGACCCTTGATGTTATTTTCATAGGACATCTTGATTCCTTCAGTTTCACTATTTTTCCCTGTTTGATTATGAATATGGTGTTTTTGTCATGTCTAACCTCCATTAAAATATCTTGTCTGTATACATGAAAAGTGTGAAGCAGCAGTTCTATTTCAGGTGGTGTATTTCCATACAGCTTCAAATCATCCATGTAAAGGAGGTGGGATAGTCTGGCAGATGTTTTTGATGTTTGATAGACATGGCCTGAGTTATTCAGTATCCATATATTTCTGCATCTTTCTTTTGTGTTGTTTGTATTTGAATATATGGCCACCAGTCCAGATCAATTCCTTGATTTTTTAGTTTCTGTTTTGATTTTAAGTCCCCTTGTTCATTTAAGATGTCTTTGTACTTTACAATTTTTTCCAGTTCTAGAAAATTAGGATGTTAGAGCTTCCATCATAGATAGCCAGACTATCTATGATAGCCAGACTATCATTATATTTCCATATAATGATTCTGTTTGATTTTTTCCCATACTGAAATCAGAGCATTCCTGATATAATGCCTTTGGAAGTATCTGTGTATTTTACTTTTTCCATACTATACAAATATGTGCCACCCCAATTGTAAGTCATGTCCTTCTAACATCAATATTCTTTTGTTCCTCAGATTTATCTATTCCTTCACCCATGTGAGCACAGACGCCTGGTAGTACAGCTCCCAGTCTGGTAGCCCAACCCCCCCCCTTATTTTTGATGTCTTGTAGTATTTTCAGTTTGATTCTTTGTTTTTTGCCTTGCCAGACGAACTTTAGGATCAATTTGTTTAAGTCCTCAAAGAACTTTTTCCCTAGTTTTATCAGGGTTGCTTGAAATAGTGGGACCGAAAGTTGGCAAACAGGCCGTTTTCAGCCCCTGGAGGGCCTCCGGGGGGGGGGGAGGCAGTTTTCACCCTTCACAGGCGCCTAGAAAGGCTCCCACAACTGAAGGCAAGCTGTTCCATTGGTTGATTATTCTCACTGCCAGAAAATTTCTCCTTATTTCTAGGTTGAAATTCTCCTTGATCAGTTCCTGCCTCCTACCTACTGAGCCAGTACATCTTAAGTTGGGAACCCACCAAGAGACCATTCAATTTGAGCTGGAGAGAAGAAAGTGAACAATGGTGGAAATGGGGGAGAGGATTCTTTTTTTGTTTTAAATTGATCCCAAGAAATAACCAGATTCCTTTGCCCAGAATTGAGTGTTAAAGCGGTGCCTAAGCATTTTGGGATGTTTTGAAAAAAAAAAAACCTAACCAAATGAGAGTTGTAGGAGAATAAATGACAGACTATACAATAAATAGACTCCTAAACTGGGAAGAAATGCTACTGGGAAGGTATTTTTAAACATTGGATTTATTTATATATATAAAAAACTTATTCTGCTTTGACATTTGCTGTATAATTCAAACAACAACAGGCAAGTAAAGTAGCAATCTGAAATTTAAATGGAGAGGGCCATTTGTTGTTGACAAAAGAGGAAGTGATTTAGGTAAAAAGACATTTGAATATCATATTAGAGGATTGAATTTGCAAAGAGGAGATAAAAGGTTTTTCGATAACTTCTGAGGACTACTTGAATGGAACTGAGTGTTAACAGATATAAAGAATTGGGACTAATGCACTTCTTGAAGGGCAGCTTAAAGACTAAATAAATAATTCTTGGACTGTTGGATAAAAATCAACCTTCTTACAAAATAAAATAAGATATTGAAGAAGCAGATACGAGGGAAATTGTCCAGGAGATAGGACTACTTTATCAAAATATAAAAGACATTATGGACAAAGGATTTAAGGATATTATGGAAAAAAATTGAAAACACTATACAAGGGATGATGATCACAGACCGAAACTCCCAGGAAAGGGAGGAGCTAAAAGAATAAACAAAGAAGGAATAAGACAAGGAGGAGATTACAACGAAAATAATAATGACTGATGAATTAAACCAGGGGGAAAACATATTAAGAGAATTGGAAGATATGTTTGAAATGGAGACAGGAAACATGTTAGAAAATAGGCAGTGGAAGAGAGTAGAGGTGGGAGGAACACTTAGATTGGACATCCAAGAAATAGAAATAAATGGAGACTTAAGAAAGGAATGGGGGGGGGCAAGTAAAAAAAAGGATAGCAATTGTGGTATTGAAGAGGGCAAGAGACGGTGAGTAGATAATTTCTCTTTTTTCTTTCTCTAATGTTGTTTTGACTTGCTTTCCCTCTTACCCCTCTTTCTTTTAACGTATAGCAATTAAAGTTCAAAGCAGGCAAGAGATGATGGTTAGATGATTCCTTTTTTTGGTTACTGTATTGAATTGTCTTTTCCTGTCTCTCCCTTTCTATTCTTTTTCTTTTTTCCTCTTTTTGTAGGTAGGTGACAAGATTAGAAGTTAGACAGGAAAGAAAGAAAAAGCTTTTTAATATAGGGTGATATGATTAAAAATTAGAGTAAGAGATAGAATTAAAGGGAATATTAATGTATTACATTTTTATTTGTTAAAATGAAATAATAATGAGAAATAGGTGGAACAATTGTATAACGGTAGACTGTAACCGAATATAGATGTGTATTGTTATGGGAAGTTCATAAATTGATAGAATGTAATAATAATGTTTAATCTGATCAGTTTTGTTTCTACTGGAATGTATGGTGCCCAGTTGCCACACTGTTCACGCATTGATTTAACATTTTTATATTTAAAAAAAAACAGGGGGAAAAGAGACAGTTTGGTTCGTGGTCACCCCAAAGATGGCAGAAGCTATGATATTGGGTTAGTCTAGTTTACCAAATGGAAACCCATTGTGTATTGAGGAAATGAAAAAAGATGTGTAGCAATGACAGGGAGGGGCCAAAACTCCTGAAAAGGAAGCAGGGTGAGCCCAACCAGCAGAAGAAAGAGAGGGGAGGACTCAAGTGCACAAAAGTGGCATCCGAACTGATGCCAAAAGTGCAAACCATCCCGAAAGAATACCAGGATTTAGTGGGGGCATTCAGTGAAAAGAATGTGATGTCCTATCCCCCACACACACCCCATCATCACATGGACTGTACTATTGAGATCCTACAAGAAGTGAAACTCCAGAAGTCTAAGATGTACTCAATGACCCCAAAGGAGATGGGGGAGTTGAGAGACTACATGGATAAAAACCTGGCCAAGGGCTTTATCCAGCCCACAAAATCCTGAGTACAAGCCCCTGTGCTGTTCAAGGAGAAAAAAAGATGGATTATTGAGATTATGCATATATTTTAGGGAGATAAATGGTGTGTGTGTACAAACCATGTACCCACTCACCCTCATGAAAGATATGCTGGGATATTTAGCCAAAGGGAAGGTGTTCAACAAACTGGATCTCAGAGAGGCATACTACCAAGCAAGAATAAAAGAAGACGACGAATGGAAGTCCACCTTCAATTGCCTGTTAGGATGCTACCAGTTTAGGGTAATGCCGTTTGGATTACAGGTAGCCCCAGCTGGATTCATGCAGCTGGTAAATGAAGTGCTGCATAAGCACCTATACAAAGGGGTCCTAGTGTATCTGATTGACATTCTCATCTATTTGGAGATGATGGATGAGCATGTGAACCTAGTATGTAAAGTAATGGAAAACTTCCTAAGAGCTAAGTTGTATGCCAAACTCTCAAAATGTGAATTTCATAAGACCAGCCTAGTCTACCTAGGATATAGAGTGCTGTGAGGGGGTGGAGATGGATGGTGAAAGTCAATTTAGAGTGGCAAACTCCATGGACCCGCAAACAATTACAAAGTTTCCTGGGCTTCACAAATTTCTATAGGCAATACATCCCCTCATTGTGAAGATTGCCTTACTGATCACAGAACTACTAAAGACTGGGGGAGGGTGGAGGAGAAATCCCAACCCAGTCAGCCACTAAACTGGACAGTGGAATTCCAAGTGGCCTTTGAGAAACCTAAGAGACTGTTTGCGGATGACCTGGTCCTAAAGCACCCCAACCCCCAAGGAACCATTTGTGATCCAAGCAGATGCCAGTGATGTGGCAGTAGGGGCAGTTCTCCAAAATAGGGGAAACTACAACCAGGCACCTACACATTCTGAAAACAGAACGAGATGGAGAGACTTTTGGTGGTGTGCGAGAAAGATGCGTTTGTGGTGTGGGTTTTTTTTTTTTAGCTTATGGTACATGTTAGCCAGGGATCACCGAGGTGCTGGCTGCCTCTGTGAAAGGAATTTTTTTCAGGCAGTGTTATCTTTACTCGCAGGACACCTGAATGTCAATAGGCAATTGGAGGAGACTCCTTTCTTGTCCCAATGTGGTTTATTCGCTCACGGGAATCAAACCGCTGCCTCAATGGTGCGCAGGCCCAGCATCTTACCACATCAGCCACCGCGGCCCCCTCATGGTGCGGTAGGTGCTGCTGACATGAAGAGAGTTCTTAGAGGGCAGAAAAATACCTTTTAAAGTATGGACTGACCACAAAAATCTAAAGGCATTAAGAACCTCCTGCAAACTTTCCCCGAAGTAGGTGTGATGGGCCATGTACTTCAATCGGTTTGAATTCACATTGAAGTATATCAGATATATTCAGCAGTGCCTGAGCTACCAAGAAATCTTGAATCAATGTGTTATTCTGGATTTCTGTCTTTCAGAGTTTCTCAGGGCTACCCACAACACTCAGAGGTTTGCAGTGCAATAAGAACTCTTAGATGCATTTCAGAAAGTATTGTTCATAATCTGAGGCAAAGCCATCAACCTTACTTTTAATTCCTTTTTCCATACTTCCCTCCATCTTCCATTAGGGAAATGATTGAATATTCCTATCATCAAATATGCAAACCAAACTATCTCTTGGCTCTAAATCAGACCTTCATTTTTTTAAAAAAATGTTGCTTAGTTTGAAATTTTAAGCACATTTCCAAGAAGTTTTACTTTGCTCTAAGCTTTTATGTGGTTTGTCTGCAGCTTAACATACTGCAGAAACTCAGTTTGACTTGTTCAATAGATAATGTTTATAGGGATCATGGCTTAGTATAATTTGTGATCCTCTTGTCAGTTTGAACAACAACAAATTGCAAATGAATAAAAACGGAAGTGTTTTCCCATGAAGTGTTTCTGAAAGCCTTGCTGTAATAAGAAAGAGAAGCAAGAATGTGCAAAGCCAAGACTGATTGTATTCTTATTTACCATGCAAAATTGCGTTGAAGCAGGTTTTTAAATTTATTTTATACACATTTTCTCTAAAAAATTTTCATCTGCCTGAGATATTGTTCATGTCACCTAAAGTAGCATTTTTAACCTCCAGATGAGTTGGACCAGAGCTTTTGTTATTCCAGTTAGCTGCTATTGACAAATTGGAGAGTACAAGTTGAATGGTCTGAATTAATATATTCTTCTCGGGACTTCCCGGGGTGATGCCATGCTGTTGCGGTTCAGGAAAACAGAGTCCCATTCTCCTGGAGCGAATTTTCATGTTTGGAAGCTGGTGGAGGCGAGACCTGACCTTGGAGTGGTTGGCTCTGTAGAGGGGACATTCTTGGGGTAGCGGGGAGATGTGCAATCTCCCGCTATGGAAAGAGGAACCCCTTGAATTTTGGCGTGAAAGAGACTGGCTGTAATGGCCGGATCCGGAGTCTTGGCGGCTTACCTGAATGGTGAAGGAAGCAAGGAGTGAAAAGCAGCGAGAAGTATCGGTGGCTAGAGACAGGATAGAGTGAGTTACTGGCTGCTTCCCCAATCTGTTGGAATTTACAAACTGATTGTCAATTAAGGCTCTAGAAAGGAAGAAAGCGGCGTTTTGGCGGTGAAGTGAAAGTTTGGGAAGAAGACTGATAAGAGGAAAGAGGTGATTGAAGAGTTGAAAGGAAAGAAAGAACATTGTAATTGGTGAGAAAGAAAGATTGTATTTGAACCCGTGGTGACTGGGAGTGAATGGCTGTAGACTGTGGACATTAAAACTGAAAGGACAAGGTTTGGAGAATGAGGTGAAGTGAAAGTGACAGTGCATATTAGCAGGAATGGACATATTGGATTTAAGACCGGGAAAGTAATAAATGGAAGAGCAGTGGACAGTGGAATGAAATAGAAAAACAAACAAATTGCTCAAAACCAACAGAAGAATTTGGATTGGGAGGACTAGAAGCCAGATTTGTATATTATTTATATTGATTATCTAGTAGTAAGGTGTATACTTAGACTTTTTTCCTTTCATTATTTTTATTGTCATAATTCAACATCTAATTGATTGATTTAGTATAAATAGATAAACAGATTAATGTATTAAATCTATAAAATATAGAAATTAATTTTATTGTCTTGATAAAAGTTAGTTTTAAATAGTGTTGATTAATTTATACTGTGATTTTCTTTTTCTCTTTTTGTCTCTGAGGTATTATATTTTAGTCTATTCAGGTATTGTTAAATAAACTTAGAGTGAAATTATTGGTGGAATAGAACCATAGGATCAACTATATAATTAATTATATTATTTAACAATTTGACTATTTTATTTAACTAACTAAAATTTAACTGATGGTAAACTAGGTGAGTAAGGATATAGAAATAAGAAATACTTAAGAATTGTTATTGGAAAGGTAACTTCTGGAGGAGAAAGGAATTAGATATTTTATGGTGTTGTGGAAGAAACTTTTTGGGAAACTGGATATGACAAATACAATGACAACTACAAAAACTGCAAAAAAAATCACGCAAATGACTGCCTTTCCAGCAGGGCAGAAATTGATAGGAGACATGCTGGAAGGGGAGAAGGCAGGGCCAGCAATAAACTTACAAAGTATGCAGACAACTCTAAATATGATTCAGGAGGTGATGCTGAAAACCCAAGAATTGATTGGAAAAAATCTTGAAGAATTAAAGAACGACATGGGGGAAGTAAAAGAGGACATTAGAAAACTAGATGACAGAATGGGAGACAATTGCCAAGAATAAAAAACATGGAAGTACAAATGGAACAGAGAAAAAACTAGAGGAGACAGAAATTTTTTTGATGGCAACGAACTGAGAGCTCGAAGAGGCGATAACATATCTGGAAAGGGATAAATCCGTGTTCTACTTAAGATTCCAAAATATCTTAGAAAACAAAGACTCCTGAATCTTATGATTGAGTTGTTGGATGATAATTTGAGAATGGATAGTATTGATTTGCAAAATGGTACTGATGAATTGTATAGGGTGCATACGAACTATGCACGGTGACATAAGTTGCCACCTGAGGTACATGTACAATTCACCCAAAAAAACCCAAAAACAAACCAACAATTGGGATGAAATTTATAGGAGAACACGGGACACATCAGTGATATATAAAGGGAAAGAGATACTGACACTCAAACAAATATCTAGAAGGGTAAGGGAGCAAAGGCGAAACTACCACTTCCTCTCCTCTCAATTGGTGAAATATGAAATAATGTTCCGCTGGCTTATCCCTGAAGGCTTGCTGGTGATGTGGCAAGACAAAAAAATTAGGTTAGATACATCAGATAAGGCTCAGGAATTCTACGATCAATGTATAGATGAGGAGAGGGAGAGTGGGGAGGAGATAGAAGAGAAGAGTCAGGAAGAAAAAAAGGAATTGGAAACTGAATCACAGGAGAGGGTTGAAAGAGAACAACAAGAAAGAACAGGGGTGAGATCAAAGACACAAAGAGAAATGAGACTAAGGAAAGGAACTAGGGCCACCAATAGAAGATAAAATGGAAGAAGAGATCAAACTAATTTTGATCAACATAGATGGTTTAAACTTTCCAGCCAAAAGGAGGCAGGTACTATCTAGACTTCAAAAATACAAGACAGACATTGCATGTTTGCAAGAGGTTCACATTAAAAGAGAACAAGGATATCTATTAGAAGCCCCAAAACTAGGAAAATTTTATTCAGCTCCTGTATCACAAAGAAAGAGAGGAGTATTAATTTATGTCAAAGATTGGTTACAACCGAGACAAATTTTTGCTGATGAAGAAGGAAGAATTTTATTAATTGAAATAAAAATAAGTCAAAAAAAGATTTTATTGGCAGCTATTTACGCACTGAATACCAAACAAGGGGAATTTTATCATAATTTACATAAAAAATTAATAGAATTGGAGAGCAAAAATGTGTGTTTACTGGGAGATTTTAATGTGATCGTAGATTCAAAACAAGACTATCGGGGAAAAAAAGTAAGAAAAAGAGGAAGATACTACCGGTTACTTTCTTTGACATGATGCAAGAGTTGAATATAAAAGATATCTAGAGAGAACAAAATCCATATAACAAACAGTATACTTTTTATTCTAACCCACATGATTCATGGTCCAGGATAGATATGATTTGGATGGATTTGGAATTAAGCAAAAATATAGAGGAGATAGAAATAGCACCTAATTCATGGGCAGATCTTAGCCCATTGATATTAAAATAGAAAGGGAGAGCAAAAACAAAGGAAAGATGGACTATGAATCAAAGGGTGATAAAAGAGAAAAAGTATACACAATGAATGGAAAAAGAACTGGACTTCTTCTTGAAGGAAAACTCAAATGAAGATATGACTTTGCAGAATCTTTGGGACACAGCTAAGGCCTATATTAGAGGTCTAACAGTAGCATATGGGGTGAGGAGAAACAGAAAAAAGCAATTGGAATTATTAGAGAAATTGGAAGTATTAGAGTGTAGGATGCAAGATTCCCCAGATAAGAAAATTAGAGAGGAAAAAGATTTGGTCAAACATAAAATAAATTTGCTTGCCCAGGAGAAAATGGCCCAAAAGCTTAGAGCAGCGAAACAGGTACATTTTAAGCACACCAATAAACCAGGGAGATGGCTGGCGTATAAATTAAAAAAGGACAAAGAAAAAAGATTAATAACACATCTGCAGGACTAAGAGGGGAACATCCATCATCAAATGGACAAAAAAAAGAGAATAGCCCAAAATTATTTTGGAAAACTATATAGTCAGGAGAAAATAGAAGAGGAAGAAATAAAGAACTATTTAAGGGATAGAAATCTCCCGATAATAACAGATGAAATGAATGAGATGTTAAATAGCAAAATTACAATGATGGAGATGATGGTGGCTTTGGATTTAGGGCAATCCAAACTACCAAAGACGTGGATGGAGGCGCTGATATCACTTATCCCAAAAGACCCCACAAATACACAGCAAATCAAGAACTATAGGCCAATCTCGCTTTTTAATGTGGACTACAAAATATTCATAACTATAATTGCTGAAAGAACAAAAAAAAATTAAATGAATTTATTGATTCGGACCAGAATGGATCTTTGCCAAACAGACATATAAGGAACAATACAAGAATGATCATGAATTCATTAGAATACTATGAGGCCCACCCAGATAAGCAGCTGGCATTAATATTTGTGGATGCTCAAAAAGCATTTGACAATCTAAACTAGAACTTTATTATTAATCAATTGGAAATTATGAATTTTGGGGAGAAATTTGCAAATATTAGAGCAATTTATTCGAAATAATTGGCTAAAATAATAATAAATGAGGAAACAATGGAGAGGATTAGTATAACTAAGGGGGTAAGACAGAGATGTCTCTTGTCACTCCTCTTATTTATACTATCACTGGAAATATTATTAATACAAATTAGACAAAATCAAATGATAAAAGGGTTGAAAATTAAACAGGAGTAATACAAAGTTCAAGCTTTCACAGATGATCTGGTTTTATTATAGAAGATCCTTTGGAGAAGGGAACCATCTTGATTCATGAAGTGGAAGAATTTGGTAAAGTAGCTGGATTTAAAATAAATAAGGAAAAAACTAAGATATTAACCAAGAATTCTACCAAAAGGCAAGATGAGGAATTGGAAGAGAAATTGGGGATTCAAATTGTTAAAAAGATAAAATATCTGGGAATTTGGCTAACGGCAAAATGTTCTACATTAAAAAAGGATAATTATGAGAAATTGGTACAACAAATACAAAAAAGATTTAGACATTTGGGCAAAATTACAGATATCTTTAGTTGGTAGAATTGCCGTAATAAAAATGAATATACTACCAAAATTTCTATTTATTTCAAACAATCCTAATAAGATTAGGAAAAGTATTTTTCGATCAATTGAACAGAATAATAGGCAAATGTATTTGGTTGGGGAAAAAAGCCTGAATAAAGCACAAACTTCTTCAGGACTCCAGAACCAAAGGAGGCGTCAGCCTACCCAATTGGGAAGTATATTATCAAGCAGTGGCAATAACGTAGCTAAAAGATTAGATTCAACTAAGAAACAGGAGAGTATTAACATTGGAAGGCCATGATCTCCAATTGGAATGGCACACATTTTTATGGGAAGGAAAAAATAAGATCCACACATACTTCCAGAGACATCTAGTGCAAAATGCTTTGTTAAATATTTGGGACAATATAAGGAAAAATCACTATATGAAAGTTCCAGTTTGGATTTCAACAATGGAAGCCATAATCTATCTCAATGAGTTGGACATAAACAAAGTAGTGAGATACTCGGAACTTTTAGATGAATTTGGAAACTTAAAATCAGAGCAGGACTTAAGAAATCAGGGGATAAAAATTGATTGGTGGCCATACCTGCAAATTAGAACAAAATACAAAAAAGACCGGGAACAATATGGTATATATACAGAACAATTGGAACTTGCTAAGATATTATTACGAACAGGGGGAAAAATGATTACAAAAATGTATAATTTTTTGTTAAAATTCAAAATGGAAGAAGAAATGGTGAAAGAGATTGGGCGAGAAATTTTGATCATAATATTCAATTAGAGCAATGGGATAAATTGTGGGAGAGAAATTGCAAACTAACGATTTCAGCTGCTTACATAGAGAATCTCTATAAAATGTTTTACTGATGGCAGCTGCCACCAGTGAGATTGGCCAAGATGTTCTTGAACAGGTTCCCGGAATGCTGGAGGTGCAGTCATAAACAAGGAACGTTCTACCACATGTGGTGGACCTGCCCAAAATTTCGAAAATACTAGTGTAAGATAAGAAAGTGGCTGGAGGGGATAACAGAATAGAAAATAGAGTTGAAGCTGGAACTTTTTCTCTTAGGCATTCTTGTAGGGAAAATGGAGAAAAAATTACATTATATAATAATACACATATTAAGTGCAAGTAGAATTGTCCTAGCACAGAACTGGAAACAACCAGATATTCCTCCAGACCAAATTATAATTAAAAAAATCTATGATTGTGCAGAAATGGACAATTAACAAAACTTAGTACTATCAAATTTGGAACAGATGGTATTCCTGGCTTCAGAGGAGATGGAAAAAATAAGAGATAACTTGTTAAATATAATATGCAGAAGGTAAAATTGTTGAAGAAATATAGGATATGAAATTGATTTACGAATAGAAATAATTTTAAATATAAATAAAGATGTAATTTAAGATAGAGATATATAGAATTAGAAATTTTGTAAATATGTACGTTATGATGGAGATACCGATATAGAAAAGCTGTTATTAGTGGAACATTTTTGTTATGTTGTTTTTCTATGTTTTTTCATTTTTTCTTTTTGTGTTGTATTTTTGAATTGTGTTTTTAAACATTGGAATTTCAATAAATATTTTTTTTTTAAAAAATATTCTCTTTATTGTGAATACATTTATCTGCTCTTTTTCTTCCCAATGCATTTAGTTTTCTGCTTCCATATACCCTTTCTCTGGGCCTTGTTATCTATTTGCCTTTGTAGAAACTTTGTTTTTATCCGCATCATAAATCACAAAATGACTTCATCCCCTGGCCCCTCATTTTTTCTGATGTTTCCTGCATCACTGGAACTCCTGGTTCATTTTGTTGGCATGTTTACATTGCTGATATTCACCCTCACACCAATATTTTCCAGTTGACTTTTCCCTTCACTGAATGTCCCGTTTCTGGGACACATTAGTGTTGACTGTTGCTGAAAACCAACTTTAGCTATAATTCAGGAGATTCTCTCATATCACACCTAAATTAACTCTAAATCTTACTTTCAACCAGATTATAAACAGATTATAGTCATTGATTATAAACACTCACTTTAGAAACAATAAGATAGTACTGTAAATTTTAGTTCAAAAATCCTATATTGAGAATCTATAAAATCCTAAATCAATTACAGAAATGTTTCATGATTCCAAAGAGGAACTCAGAGGTCTCATACAGGTGAACAGAAGCCCATTTTTAATGCATCCAGATATCCTCAAATTGCTTTGAATTAGCAATATCATCTCTCGACATCATAAATGCGCGTAGCTGCAAGGAATGAATAGTGTATAACAAATCATTCATCATCTCTTTTTAGCAACTCAGATTAAGATTCTAGCACAGCTGATTTTCTAGTTTGTGAGTGGTAATTTTTTTAGCAGGATTGTTTCTAGTTTAATTTTCATCCTTAGGAGCACAAGAGGCAAGTGTCTCATCTCTAGGCTCCTCTCCACCACCTCTGTTACAATGAATAGGACAGAATAGAAGGAATGCTTCTTGATAAAATATTTGCAATTTATTTTCCAAGAATGCCCAGAAATTTATCGACCTGTGCAATCTCTCAAGTGTTTTTGGGCTCTCTTGTGCACAGGGTCTATATTCATTTCAAATAGTGAGAATATGGAAAAGCTCTAGAGAAGCTGCAATCACTCCAAAGTGACATTGGCAGTCCTCTTAGAAACCTACAGAGCTGAAGATTGGAAATTCTGGAAACTGCAGCCCAAGTTATCTGCAAGCTCTCTAGTTGGCAAAAGATATCTTAAGCAAAATCACAAAGCTAAGTACCTTGTTTCCCCGAAAATAAGACCCTATCTTTTTTTTTTGAATCCCGAAATAAGCACTTGGCCTTATTTTTGGGGAGGTCTTATTATTTTGGGGCACGTGGAGCAAGACAGTGCTCCTCTTGCCATCTTACCTGATTTCCAGCTCTGTCTCCCTAACCCTAACCAGAAGAAATGGTGGGAACTGGCTGCGCATGCATTTAAGTATTTTCAGGGAGGGCTTATTTTCGGGGAGGACTGATTTCAGTGCATGCACTCAAAAGCGCAATTGGGTTTATTATCAGGGGATGTCTTATTTTCAGGGAAACAGGGTATGGACCTTGCATATTTAGAAGAAAAATATCACTAAGCAACATATGCTGGGTAAAAATGGGAACAATCATCACCATTAGCGTTTTCAACCTGCAATCCTCCAGATGCACAAGAATACAATTCTAATAAAGTAAGAACTGAAGTTCAGCAAAAGCAGAGAAGATTGATCCTTATCAATTCTTCTAAGCTTCTTAAAAGCATCTGTCCAGTTTCTCATGAAAGTCTCTACAATTAGGTGCACCTTTGATCTGACCTGTAAGACTATTCTTATTCTTTTTCAAAGATGGAATTGTTCTTTTATCTGATCTAGCTTTTTTTCCGAAAATATGCCCAGAGAATCAGCATAAATTGTACTCCTACTTCCTAAAGAGGAGATTGGCTTGATTTCTGGCTGGCACCGCAGGTGCTGCAGACACCTTTTCAGGAGTGCCCGTTCCCCGATCGCGTAAAGCTGTTAGAACAGCCGAAAATCAGCTGTCTAGTGGCTTGGAAACTTTCTCCCCGGGCAAAGGGGAGAGAGGAGAGTAGACAGATTCAGGTAGAGCTCCCCAAGTGCCCCAGGAATAGTTCTGGGGCGCAAAGGGTGAGAGCCCCCTGGAAGACTGTCAAAACTCTGGATCTGGGACGCCTCTGCTTAAAAAAGCAGAGCAAGACACCGCGACCACCTCTGCAGACAACGCTTGTAATAAACATTTTAAACTGGAGCAAACAGAGCAAAGCCAGGAGAAATCAGACTGCAAGTATCTAAACTTAACTCCAATGTGTATTGCTTCCTTCTGAGTTATTAAGAAATGAAAGTGAGAACAAGATGGCGATTGAGACTTAATGGGGTGTGGAAAGTGAAAGTTAACAAGTTAACAAGAAAGTATCGCTTAGCGCTGAGCCCCTGGTTAAAATTGATTTTGGTACTGAAAGAAAGAGGATTTTTTAAGGTTTTAAAGGACTGTGGAATTTGAGCAATTTTTTTGTTCTGGTTGCTGTTTGAATTTTTTAAAAAAATAAAATAAATTGAAAGTAAAAGATGGCTTCAAAATCAATAAAGACTGTTTATGTTAAAGGAACTGGCAGTGCTGGGAGCTCCCCTGCTCATACTTCTAAATTGCAAGCTCTTGTCCCTGCAACAGAGCCACAGATTTTAACATCTGAAATGCTGCAGAAAGCCTTGAAAGGCACAGAGAGCAAGATTGCTTCTGTGGATGAAAAAATGCAGAATGTGGCAGAGGAAATGATTGGCATTAAAGATTTGATTTCTACTAGGAATCAGGAAATTAGAGAAGATATAATTTTGGCATTTAAGGGTCTGGCAGGTCATATTGAAATTTTGGATGATAAAGTGGAAGAAATAAAGCAATTTAATGAGATTTTGGAAAGCAAGCTGGGAGAGGCTCAGAATAAAATTGAAAAGGCTGAACTAGATGTAACAATGATACAATACAGAGACATGGAATTTGCCTTAAGAATAAGAGGGGTGAAGGAGAACAAGCAAGAGAACCGGAAAGAGATGATGTCAGAAGCACTGGCCCAGATGTTGGGAGATCAAAAAGCTAATCTTGGATGGCAGATTGACAAAATTTTTCACGTTAATTCGTGGGTGGCAAGACAGAAGCGTTTACCAAGAGATAATATGTTTTACTACATTATATATATATATGTTATATATTTTACTACAAGGAGAATACACAATGAAATTCTACAAGCCACTTTTAAAAATAAGCTTCAAGTGGAAGGCCAGGAGGTTATGACAATGAAAGAAATTCCCCCTAAAATGCTGAGAGCCAGAAGGGAGTATTCCTTTCTGGTGGATGAATTGTGAAATCGCCAGATACAGTACAGATGGGAGGTACCAGCTGGTTTAGTGGTGAACTATTCAGGAGAAAGATATCGTCTTAATTCATTATGGAAAGAAAGGGATTTTTATGTTAATGTACTGAAGGCTGGACCCCCGAAATCTCCAGATGTTAGAAGAAGTAAGGAAGAGTTGATGGTAAGAGTTGGTGGTAAGAAGAATTGGTGGCACAGGCTCAAGGGGGAGCTTCGAACATCCAAGAAGATTTACTGCAAACTTTGACTATTGTTCAAGACCTGGACATAATTGAGATAATAGAGGAACCTAAGGTTCAAAGACAGAAGCAGCAGCAGCTAAACGCAAAGAAGAACTAAGACTGCAGCAACTTCAAACGGTAATCCAAGAAACTACAAAAACAGAAGCAGTGGGAGGAGCGAGACCTAAAGGTCAAATGAGACAAGACCACCAGCAGATGCTCCAAATGTTTCAGAGGCCCAAAGATGGGAACTAGATTCCTAACCTGGAATGTTAATGGCTTGAATTCACCGCAAAAGAGGAGGAAAATATTTCATTATTTGAAACAATTTAAAAATGATGTAATTTGCTTACAAGAGACCCATATTAGAACTCAAGATCAAAAATACTTAATTAATGTGAGATTAGGAACACACTTTGCAGCATCAGCACAAGATAAGAAAAATGGTCTAATGGTATATCTAAAAACAGATTTAATTGCTAACCTAATTGAAGCAGATGACCAAGGACGATTTATAGCAATTGAACTTTTAATAAAATGAGAAAAAGTACTTTTAATTGGACTACACGCACCAAATCAGCAACAGAAAATTTTTTATAATCTATTACATACTAAGTTGTTACAATGGGATTATAAATTGTGTATTTTATTGGGTGACTGGAATGGAGTTTTGGATATTAAAAAAGATAAGAAGGGACTTAAGCAAAATGCTTCAACATGTGCAAGATTGCCAAAATCTATTTTTGAAATGATGGAGGATATGGAGCTGAGAGACATTTGATGAGAGAGGAATCTAGAAGAAAACGACTTCACTTTCTTTTCAGACAGGCATCAATCCTTTTCTAGGATTGATTTTATATTAATTACTAATGACCTTTTTTTCAGGGTGAAGAATACGAAGATATGCCCAAGGATTTTAACAGATCACAGCCCAGTTTGGATGGAACTGGAGTATGGCAAAGGACATAAGAAGTCTTGAAGGTTAAATGAAAATTTGTTCAGATATGAGGAAAATATAAATGAATGTAAAAAATTTATGAAAGAATTTTTCACCATGAATATGCATAAGGGTACACCTATGGAAATGGTTTGGGATGTGAGTAAAGCATATATGAGAGGTATTTTGATTTATTGAACAATAAACACAGAAAGAAACAGAGAAAGAAAAGGAAGGAATTAGAAGAAGAAATTAAAAAGAAAGAACAAGTTTTAATAGCGAATCCAGCAGATAAGAAAACAAAAGAGGTAATCAATTTATTGAAAGGGCAATTTAAGATATTAATGGCAGATCAAGTAGCAACAAACTTACAGTATGCTAAACATAACACTTTTTGTAAAGCTAACAAACCAGGTAGATGGTTAGCATACTTATTAAGGAAGAAACAAAAATCACAGACGATAGAGAAAATTAATTATAAAGGTAAGGAAGTTTACCAGCAAGAGATGATTAAAAAAACATTTTTGGAATTTTATACTAAGTTATATACTAGTGATAAAATTCAGGATATAGATATAGATAGTTATCTTCAGAAGGAGAATATTTGTATAATTTCAAAAGAGCAAAGGGGGAGTTTAAATCAACTGATAACTTCTGAGGAAATTTGTTTGCAATTAAACAGTTAAAGGTGGGTAAAGCACCAGGGATGGATGGCCTGTTTATTACAAGAATTTACAGCAGGAAATGGTGGAATCACTTAAGGAACTATTTACTAACATACAACTTGGGGGAGGGATAACTCTGTCATGGAAGACAGCCTTTATTTCTTTGATTCCAAAGGAGGAACAAGATCACACATAACTAAAAAATTATAGGCCAATATCACTTTTAAATACAGATTATAAGATCTTTGCCAAGATACTAGCAAATAGATTAATGACAGTTATGCAACAGATGATCCATCATGATCAAACGGGCTTTATAAGTGGTAGACAAATGAAAAGTAACGTGAGGCAAATTGTTAATCTGTTAGAATATTTGGGGAAGAACAACCAAATCCCTGCAGTACTAATATTTCTTGATGCGGAGAAAGCATTTGATCAATTGAATTGGCATTTTCTATTGAAATTAATAGAAAAGATGCAGTTTGAAGAATATTTTACACAATCCATCAAGGCAATATATCAGAAACAAACAGCACAAATAATAATTAATGGTGGTTTAACAGATACTTTTAACATAGAAAAAGGAACAAGGCAGGGATGCCCTTTGTCTCCATTGTTGTTTATTTTGTCACTGGAAGTTTTGCTGAGTAAAATATAGGGGTTAGACAAAATAAAGGGAATTAAAATTAGACAACATGAGTATAAATTAAGAGCATTTGCAGATGATTTGGTTGTTACTTTGACGCAACCAGTACAATCGATCATAGGTTTAATGGAAATAATTAATCAAAATGGACAAGTATCTGGATTTAAAATAAATGCAGGTAAAACAAAAATAATAACTAAAAATATGACCATGAATCAAAAAGAAGAAGTAGAAAGACTTACAGGATTTGAAATAGCAAAGAAGGTTAAATATTTAGGGGTTTATATTACAACTTCAAATGTGAAATTATATAAGTATAATTATGAACTGTTGTGACAAAAAATATAGCAAGAGATGGAAAACTGGAAAAAACTTCAATTGCTGGCAAACTGCTGGGAAGAGTAGCAGCAGTAAAAATGAATATTTTATCAAAGTTCCTATTTCTCTCTCAAATGATTCCAATATTTAAAAAAGATGAAAATTTAAAGGAATGGCAGAAGGGTATTAGTAATTTTGTTTGGGCAGGAAAGAGACCTCGAGTTAAGCAAAAAATAATGCAAGATACACGTGAAAGAGGAGGTCTCAAAATGCCCAATTTAAGATTATACTATGAGGCAGCTGCCCTAGTAGCAATTAGTGACTGGATGAACTTGACAGAGGAAAGAATATTAAATATTGACAGGTACGGTTTATTGTACGGTTGGCATGTTTATTTACTATATGATAAAAGAGTGGACAAGAATTTTAAAAGCCATATATTAAGGAATGCGTTATTGCGTGTCTGGAAAAAGTATCAATACAAATTAAACGATAAGTTACCAATTTGGACAGTACCCAGGCATGCAATAGAGAATATAAGTGTTGAGCAAAACCAAGATGATGTTACCTATAAAGAATTTATTTATAAAGAAGGAGGTAGGTTATAACTAAAATCTATGAATCAGTTAAGGGAAGAAGGAATAATTAAAACATGGCTTCAGTACGGGCAGCTGCAAACTAGATGGAGACAAGATCAAAAATTGGTATTCTGCAAGGGGATGAAAACTTGGTAAAACCAATTAGAGATCAAAGTTAAATGCATATAAAAAGGTTGTATAATGCATTGGTTGAAATAGATTCAGAAACAGCTAGTTAAGGACTGTATGATAAAATGGGCACAAAATATCGAAGAACCAATAATGATGGAAACGTGGGAAAGAATGTGTTAAAAATATAAGATTCACGCAGGCCCAAAATTTAAGGGAGAATTTTTATAAAATGTTTTATAGATGGCATTTAGATCCTAAAAAACTAGCCTGTATGTATCCAAGCTTACAACCTAAATGCTGAAAATGTTTGTACTTTTGAAAAACTTTTTAAATAAAAAAAAAAAAGAGGAGATTGGCTTCACTGCATACTTATTGTCCAGATATTGTGGGATTTGTTGGAGCTAATCTGCATAGTTAGAGTAGAACATTTGAACAATCAGTTGGTTTCTTTTAGAATGTGTTTCCATTGTTAAATCATGACTTTTTAGAGTGTTTGCAGATTGCACTAAGTTGTAGTTGTTGATTTAACTACAGTTAGTTGGGCTCAGTAATTGCATCTGCTATGGTTTATAAACTATGATGGCTTGATTAACATACTAAAATAATTACAGATGCTTTGTATGATATCTTAACTAGACTTTATCTGAAAGATAGAGAATTTATGTTTCATAGTATGGGAAGCCCTCCCCTCCTCCTAGAGAATGAAATATTTTTGGGAATATTAAGATGCAGAACATTATATTTCCCCAAAGGAGAAATGGAGAAACATGTCCTCAGAAGCAGAAAGCAGCCCCAGTCTTTCTTAAAGTGCTTATTCACAAACAATCTTTACCTCCAGCGATGGGATTAAAATTTACTTCCTTCTCTACCCAAATTCTAAGAACAGGATGTGACCTTTAGGACATAATAGGATTAACCCACCACCATTAGAATAGCAAAAGACATAGAGCTCAGTACATTGCATAACCCCTAGGGGCATTTCAGACATTACATAACCCACAGCAGCATCACAGAAACCTATAAAGATGCATTCACTCATTCAACAGTTGGACAGCTGTCCCAGAACCACATGCTGTTGGCTGTTCTGCTCATCAATAAACAGACCTTCTTTCCTAAGCAGCTAGCCTCTATTTTCTTTCCAGCGCCTCTCTCCTAGCTTGGAACTGAACCAGATGGATTTTTCTTTCAACAATCGGTAACATCCTATGTTAATCCAAGAAATCTATGTGAAAATTTAAAGGAAAAACAGTTGATTGTAAATGAATGAAATTGTATTTGGAAGCAGCCCATTCGCACAATTTGGGGCTTCTGTTAAACTCTACAGAAAGCATTAAGAAATTGGAATGTTTCAAAATGTACTGTATTAAAAATCTGTACGAATTGAAGAATTCAGCCTTTGCAAAATAAATTATCAAGGTTTTCTTCCCTTTCTTCCTAGGTAACTGAATTGTCATTTTCACAGCTAGACCCTTTAGGACAAGGCTGTCAAACTCTTGGCCTGCAGGCCGGATGTGTCATGCACTGGCCACACTCACGCCAGGTTTAGCCAAGGGGGAAGTCCCGATATGTCATGTAATGCTGTCGTGACAATGTGAATTTGACACCCCTGCTCTAGGAGAAAAGGAGCTCTTGTGTGATTTTAACATGGAGAGAGAATAGCAGATTATTGACAAAGATTCTGTTTCCTTCTTGCTGATCTAGAAAGGTATCCTCTTCTCTCCTAACTATTTCGGGGTCACTTTTGCTGTTACTGCTTTCCCCCCCCCGAGTTGTCATTTTCAATATTCTCAATGTTTATGTTTTTAGATTTACCATGCGTACCGTATATACTCAAATATAAGCCGAGTTTTTCAGCACGTTTTTCAGGCTGAAAAAAGCCCCCCTCGGCTTATATTTGAGTCACGAAAAAAATGCCTTTTCCCCTTCAACTGTTTTGGCTCCCGGGGTTGCAGGGAAGCTTGCTAAAGCCAAATGGGGTGCGTGTGTGTGGGGGTGCGGCGCCCCTCCCCCACACCCCTTTTTGGCTCCCAAGTGGTAAAGCAGAGCGCAGCCCTCGCCATCCCTGCCATCATCGCTCACCTGGTGGTGGGGAGGGAAGGACGCTGGGGATGGTGCAAGGCTCTCCGAAGCTCAAGCCACGGGGCAGGACTTGCCTGGATCCCGCTCTGGAAAGTCCCAAGGAACTGTCACAATGCCGGTTTTCCTTTAAGAGACGAGAGCAGCCCTCGACCCCTGGGGCAATGTAAATTTCTGCCAAGGTGCTTGGTGAGGCTGGAGGAGACGCGAAAGTGGGAAATCCAGCTTTCGCCCGTTTTCAGGGCAAAGGGTGAACATCCGCGAAGCAACTGTAGATCTCTGGGAGCGAGATCTAGCCGGCTAGCTGGAGAAACCAATCCGCCACTGAAGAACCCTAATTGTAGCCCCAGCCCAGCGGGCGGGCAGGCAAGCAGGCGCGCTCTCTCCCTGGCTCCCTTAGACAATACGTGTTTCTTTGCTCAAGTGCTGCGGTGACCCATGCACCTACCGGATGTGAAGTGCTGGCTGCGGCGACGAGAAGCCGAGCTTGGAGAGCTAATCTGAGGTGACGCTCTCTCTCTCTCCATGCACGCTGCGATTTGAGAAGGGGGGGGAAAGAGAGGGGCTTTCTTTCCCCTCAAGTCCACGGAGGGAGATTTCAATGAAGCTCCACCTCCTTCAGAATCAAAACGGTCGGCAGGGCACCTCAGCCCAGCGCTGCTCCTATGGCAAACAGGGGAAACCCAACCCCCAACCCCTCCAGCCGGCCCGATTTCTTCCCCCACACACACCACAGGGAACCTGTTTCCCTGCCACACACCCTTTCTGCGCTGGTGCCCCGGGGGAGCGTCAGCCTCGGAAGGCTAGGAAGGAGCCTTCGCAACTGCAGGGCAGCCACCGAAGCGCATGAGGATTTGGATCCGCACTTCTCCAGAGGGCGGAGAGCGAAGGCTCTTTTGTCTCTGGTGCAGGTGCCTGTGGTGTGGCGTCTGGCTTCGGAGTTGCAATCTTCTCCCAACCGGGGGGCCCCAAGTCCTATGGTCCGAGGGTACCAGGTCGGAGAAAGTGGTTTTCCTAGCATTTGAAAGTATGCGAACTGGCTATAAATGCTGTAGCTTTGTGGGATACAATTTGAAGGAGACCTGGAATCGGAGACTGGGCTGCGGCCAGGGAAAAAAAGAGCAATGAGTGTGGCGAGTGTGAGAAGGAATGCATTCTGTACATGTATGTTCTTAGGACAACCACACACAGGCACACACACAACACACAACTCACACATGAGCGGGCCTAAGCAGACCAGGGCAAGGCACAAAGGTTCATATATAGGACATAATCAGCTTTCTCCTGTGTGAAGGTTTTGGGAAGGTAGGTATGAGGGTGAACTTTTAATTTGAACTTGGAAGCAGACAACTCTATTAGATTCTGTATCTCTTGCCAAAAAAATAATATTGCTTTCTGTCAGTTCTAGTTTCTGTTGAAAAATGACTTTTTACTTCCCTCAGAATCCCTTTCCTTTTCCTCTATTAAGAAACACATATTTTCCAACTACTGGCTACTATACATGCTATACATGCTGATATTTAGCGTTACTAAAACCTGTTTTGTAAACTTTTTACAAACTCTTTAAATTCATGATTAATATGAATAAGCTCCTCATTTGCATATTAATCAGTCCCTCTGTCTTGCTAATTAACACAAGGGTTGTTTATCTAAATATTTTCTAGAATCCAGTTTTTTATGACTGTTACTGCACCTGCTTTTGATACTTTCAACTATGAATTCTAAGGAAAAAGCAAGTGATGAAGTTTGAGTCCTGTAGTGATTATGTTGAGGCTAAATATTCGGTTAATGAAGATTATGATATGTTGATAACAATATATTTTAGTCTCAGGTAAATCAGTGAAATCAGACTGTGGTGAGGGAGCACTGTGTTTAACTGAAACAATATCTTGCACTTACAGGAGAGAGAAGAAGCTGGATTTTGCTTTGCGGAAGCTGGCGTCCGCAATGGAGAGCAAAATCCAGCTGCTCCCCAGACCAGTCACCATTTACCACTCCGAGTCGCAAGCAGCAGGAGAGGAGGGCTGCCTTGAGCCACTAGCTGGCACAAATATACCGAAGCTCCCGCAGCTTCTAGCCATCGCAAACACTGCTTCTTCCCACTTCTGCTGCCCCCCTTCCCTCCACCACAACAGCACCATTCATTCCGGATGGTGAGGGCTGAGACAGAGAAAGAGACAAAGAATGAAAGAGAGAATGAGACAGAGAGAAGGAGACAAAGAATGAAAAGGAGAGAAAGACAGAATGAAAGAGACAATGAGAGAAAGAGACAGAGAGAATCAGAATGAGAGAGAAAGAGTGGAGAGAGAGAGAAAGAGGGGGAGAAAGAAAGAGAGAATGAGAAAGTGTGAGAGAGAGAGAAAGAAAGGGGGAGAGAGAGAGAAAGAGAAAATGAGAGAGAGAGAAAAAATGAGAGAGAAAGAGGGGGAGAGAAAGAATGAGAAAGAGAGGGGGAGAGAGAAAGAGAGAATGAGAGAGAGAGAGTGGGGGAGAGAGAGAGAAAGAAGGGGAGTGACAAGATAGGGCAAAAACGTAAAATGTGAGTTCAGTCGTAAGTTCGAGGACTGATCACAAGTGCGAGGACCAGTCAAAAATTACTTTTTCAGCCCTCTGAGTAGTCCATATGCACAAAAGGACTACCCAGAGGGCTGAAAAAAGTGATTTCTGACAGGTCCTCGCACTTTTGACCGGTCTTTTTTTATTTTGAAATTTACCAGTAGCCGCTGCATTTCCCACCCCCAGCTTATACTCAAGTCAATAAGTTTTCCCAGTTTTTCATGGTAAAATTGGGGGCCTCGGCTTATATTCGGGTCGGCTTATACTCGAGTATATACAGTATTTTAAATTTCCCACAGATGATACTCATCATATAAGCTACCAGGATTTGGGTTGCCTGAAATGTGACATAAATAAAATAAATAAACTTTTGGGTGAAGGAAGACACCTGTGTGTTTCACAGGAATTTCTGTTTATCATTTCTCTGCTCTTCTCTGGATGATTATCTTAAGTGCACTACCACAGGGTATCTCTGTCCACAGTTGGAATTTGATCATGAACAGCTCAAGGTTGCCTCAGCTTTCCATCTTTTCAAGGTTGATAAAATGAGGACCCGGACTATTAAGGGCAATATGCTGACATTGTAAACTGCCCAGAGAATGCTGTGAAGCACTATGGGGAGGTATATAAGTTAAAGTCCTACTACTTTCCTTCCTCAACTCTTATCCCACTTCTTTCTAGCTATAATAATGTGCAGTAATTTGTTTAGTAGCTGGAGAATAATAGCCAGGCTTACAATCTGATTTTCCAGTGGAAACAGATGGTATTCCCTACTGTGACTCTGACCCAAAAACATTAATCACAAATATCTGAGTGATCTCATAAAATCAACTCATTATCTATATAAGAGGTCACTACCTATATTGTTGCCATGGTTTTTGGCAATTCTATGATGTCAGGAATCATGGTAAACTAAACAGCAATGGCATTATCCTGCAGCCTCCATATGGAATAACATGTGGTTGCTTGGTAACCACATAGAATCACCTCAATTGTTGGCTGTCACATTCCAAGCCATCCTTCACTTGGGTAAAATGAACCAGAGGGGAAGGGCATCATGAGACGTGTTGCCCCCTTTGCGACCAAAGTTTTCCTGGCTGGAATTCTATTGTTCTATTGTGAAAGTTTGGATGGATTCATACTTCCATGCCCAACCTCAAACATTAATTGCAAAAGAAATATCAATTCTCCTAGTTATGACAATGTGCATATTCAGGAGACAATTAGTAATTTCATTGAATTTCTTAGGTCATCAATTTTAAAATTATGGAGTAGATTAACTAAATCAAATCCTCATGAATATTTGGATGAAACAGGATCTCATGAAAATCTGCTGAAAAAACTGTACAAATCACCCACTGTCCTACAAGTGGCACCCAAAGCAAAAATAACCAAAAAGGAAGAGACTCAAGAGTTGGAAGTCCAAAAGGATTTAACTACAGGAATTTTGAAAGTTTCTAGGGACATGAGCCTGAGGAGTAAAAGCTATCTAGAAGGGTTAACTCTCAAAGAAAAAATAAGAAGAAACAAAGAGAAAAATCAGGAGTTGGAGATGCAGGAGGAAGTGACTAGAGAAATTTCAGAAGCTCTGAATAATAAGGAGCCAAAGGTGATCCTCAAAGCAAAAATAATAGGAAACAAAGAAAAAACTCAAGAGTTAGAGATTCAAAAGGAAATGGCTGCAGAAATCTCAGCAGCTCTGAAGGTTAATACATGGCCAAAGGTGACTCTCAAAGAAAAAATAAGAGGAAACAAAGAGAAAACTCACGTGCTGAAGATGCAGAAGGAAATGACTAGAAAAATGTCAGAAGGTCCGAATGTTAATACATGGCCAAAGGTAACTCTGAAAGAAAAAATAACAGAAAATGAAGAGAAAATTCACGAGTTGGAGATTCAAAAGAAAGTGGGTACAGAAATTTCAGAAGCTCTGAAGTTTAATACAGGGCCGAAGGTGACTCTCAAAGAAAAAATAAGTGGAAACAAAGAGAAAACTCAGGAGTTGGAGATGGAGAAGGAACTGACTAAAGAAATTTCAGAAGTTCTTGCTTTACATTCTGTGGCTGAAAAAACAGGGAAGCCTGTAGCGCTACTAAATCCTCATCAGGTTTCTTCCCTTAAGAGGCTTCCTCAAGCATCTGCTCACCCCCTACACAAGCGCTCCATTTTACACCTTCCAACTCAGCTGCCTCCTTTGACTTCTTCTTTTGTAGTGGGTGGTGGTGATGAGGAACAGCCTGATAAAGTGGTCTTTATTCTGAAATCTGGCAACAGATCAGCAAGGCCCAGCCATGTAAAACACCTTGTAACCAGCGAGCAGGCAAAAGAGAAAAATACTCAGAATGAACAAATCGCAGAGAATGAAGTGCATTGGGAGTATCAGGAACAAAGCACCTCTACTCCCCTTTTATCTGACTTTTTGTCAAGCACTGATAACTATTTTCTTCAGGGCGATGTCTTTGAAGCTGAGGTGCAAAAACAGTTGGCACATCTCATCCTTAACGAGCCTAGGAGGAACCTAACTGCCCACTTGATCCGAATGATAAATGTGAACTGCAGAGAACCAACTACCCAGAAGTCTTGTGATTTTCTCATCTCTAGAATAGGGCTTGTAATGAAACTCTTCAATAACAGAAAAACCATCCAGGAAGCATCTGCTCTGTTGAAATCTGACTTGTTGCTGGCTAAAAATAAAACCAATACGAATATACCAAGCTCCAGAAAAATGGAGAAACCTTCTGATGAGGTAAAAGCAACCTACATAAATAATCCTAACAGGTGCACTAATAGGAGTATTACAAGATTTGGTTACCTAGATGTCTCTTCCCCCCCCCCCCAGAAGACCCAATTGATGTAAATTGAGCATTCATTTCTGTAAAGACAGTTACTGTTTTTGAGTAAAAGCCTTGTTAGATTGTTTATAGTAATGTGCGTGTGCCAAGACCACTTCTCTGCCTGATTCCCTTCTATATTCAAGGATAAGCAAAATATAAGCCAAAGTAACTGAAACATGAAAACAAGGGAAAACCAAATGAGGTTCATTAGAATTAAATCAGAAATTATTTTAATAAAACTGAATTGATAAAACTGTTATTGCCTTTAAAGGGTAGGTGGGCCTGGATATACTTTTCTTTTGGGGAAAAGAGCTTTTGTTAAAATATGCGAAGGCCCATCTTTCACTTTACTTCTCTTTGCAGATACCAAAGCAGGGAATTCTACAAAATGGGAATGGCCTCAAATGGTGGTTGGCTGTTTCTGTGACATCTGCGATGGTGGTTATTATTGTAATAATTTGTTTGATTGAGGTAAGCTAAAATATTTTTCTAGAGGTCCTTATATTAATTTATTTACCCACTATATTTCAAAGTCCAATAAATTTCTCCAAACTCTCAACATGCTGCTTTAGTGAAGAGCCAGCATTTCCTTGAACACCGTAATTTGGAGACCACATTACTGCAGCGAGGATTCAATATAATATATTCTCACCTCAAAAAAAAAGGGTGGGATTGATTTTTGTAAAATTATTGGTGAGGGCAACAAATCATGACTAAATGAGTGTATTAAGCATGGATTCATTCCATCTTCAATTCTGAGAGGGAACG
>WNWU01013599.1:3383314-3403004 GCA_012654045.1 Ptyas mucosa
AAGTTGTCTTGGGTGCATATGCTCTCAGTGTACATAAAGAAAAAAAAAGAATACATTCATCAAGAATCATAAGATACAACACTGATAGTCGTTGGTTACTAATAAGCAATCAAATCATACCAGGAAACAAATAAAACAATATAAATTGTTTCATTGGGAAGGAGACAATCTTAGCTGCAGCAGAATTCTTTTTAACTTCTGTTCTGTTAAAATGTTTTTCTGTTCTTTGTCAGGTCTGAAAAAGAGACGCCCAATACTGAAACCACTACAAAGACTGAGTGAGTAGTACAGTCTGTCAAGGGCTGTTCTTTAACTTAGAACTCCCCCCCCCCCATTTATTTCTAATGTGTTTGTTTAAAACAACATCTAATTTGTACTGTTACTATTGCAGTTTCATTGTTATTAAAATCAACAATTTTACACACCTAAAAACCTTTGCATATATAAACTAAATATAAAATACACTGCACGCAGAATTGTAATACCTAATTCCTCTTGTAGTGTAATAGTATAAAATAATCTGGAACAATCAAGGGTCCATTTTTTAGTAGCTGAACACATTTCAGATTCTAAGAGCATTCTGAATTAAAAATTTAAATTGGGGGAAGCTGAACTGGGAAGCAGAGGATGCCTCCTAGTTCTATCACTCACTAACCTGGTTGAAACTACAAGGCAAAAAACAGGATTCTTTCCAGACTGCCCCACTCCCCAAACCCAAATGAGAGTTTCTAGCTGAGTGCAGGAAACTGGCTAAAATAATTTGCTGCCCAAATTTGAGCAGCAGAGAGTGCCTCCCCCTCTCCCAGGGAGGCTTAATTTATTTTGGTGCACATTAAGGAAGGTTTTATAAATCTTCTCACTCTCTTTAGTGTAAGTAAATGGAGTTAATAATGCTACAAAACTGATTTGTTTGCTGGTACAATAGGGATGGAGAAGTGCCTTGCCCAATGGTTTTGTGGACTGACCTCTTCTGCCACAAATTCATTTACCAGAAAACTCTGTTCCAACCTGACTGGAATGTAGATAAGAAGGCTTAAATATGGGGTTGACTGTCCTCTAGGCCCAACAGAAAAGACCACAATGTTAGATGAAAGAGAACCTTCTTACGAATAAAATAAAATCCTCATGACTGAATTTGGAGAGACAAGGAAAAGCAAGTCATAAGCAGTGGTATTTGGAAGGAAAGGACTCAAATGATAGCTCTAGTGCATGAGGAACCCATACAAAAAGCAAGCTTACATACAAGCAATAATTGATGCAGAGAACTGCTGCAACACAGGCGGTTCTTGAGGCTCCTAGAGTAGCTGGTTGCTGGTTTGCTTCTGGGTCCAATTCAAAGAATTGGTTATTATCCTTAAAGTCCTGCATGGTATAGATCCAGGTTACTTGAGGAACAGTCTTGCCCATTGAGGCCTGCCCACCCCATTCACATCAGTAGAGGAGGCAAGCTTCAGGCCCCATCAGTCAAGGAATTGTGGCTGCTAGGGTCCAGAAGGACCTTCTCTGCTGTGGCTCCTGCCCTTTGGGGCAATTTACCCTTGAGATGAGATCATCTCCCATCCTTCAGACTTTCTATAAGGTTAGACCTGAAGACCTGACTCTGTCAGATGGCTTGGGGCCAGTGGTGGGATTCAAGTAATTTAACCACCGGTTCTCTGCCCTAATGATTTCTTCCAAAACCACTTTGCCAAACTGCTCAGATAGTTAACAACCAGTTCTCCCGAAGTAGTGCAAACTGGCTGAATCCCACCACTGCTTGAGGCCCCAAAAGCATCACATTGGAAGTGGCTGGTGAATTAAGGGGCAATCCCAACTCCTCTCCCCCACTGAGCATCCTGCTTCCTCCTTCCCCATCTTTTATCTTTTAGTTATCTTTTATTTATTAACTTTGTCTTTGATTATAGCTGTTTTTAAGTTAAAATATTTAACTGCTGCCAGAACAATATTTAAATTCTGCTTTTAATTTTTCTTTTAACCAGGGCTTCAGAAGAAGAAGGAACTGAAGCTACATCAAAGAAAACGTAAGTGCAAGTCAGGAGTATTTCTCTTTAGGAATTTTTGAAGTTCAGAATGCATTATAAGATACTTAATGTCTCAAACATCTCATCATCTTATTTTATTCTTCAACAATAGAAACAAATATTTCTAGTAGGAAATAGGAAAAGGAAGGAGAAAAACTAGAAAAGAGGAGCAACTTTTTACCTTTTCCTGTTCTGGAGTACCAAACCCCTATTACAAAAGGGAGCAGATGCGCCTTTCAGTATATATTCATTGTATGTTTCTGTTGCATACATATGGGTGTAATTTCCTATCATTTTTCTATCTGTCTGATTCTAACAGATTTTTCAGTTTTGCTTTTGCATTTGTATTTAAATTGGATCCTATATTTACTCTTTGAAGAATAGTCAGAAAACCTGCAGTAACTTTTGGACAAATGGCTCTTTTTAGATATGGAAATGCTTGGTAAATTAATAAGCCAACTGCTAGAGCACTATATAATTAAAATAGCATGAAATCTAAAATAAAACAATAAAACTATTATTCTTCTCTAAAATATAAAGAAGGAATGGAGATTTTTTTCCCTAGAAGATTTGTGTGTGTGTGTGTGACTTCTTTGCTAGAATACAGGACATACAAAGCAAAGGTATGTTTGGTGGATATAAAAAATTAGGTTCAAGCTTCAATTATTTTAGGTGATTTTCCTATGTTTGTCTAGATTTCCTCAGAGAAAATTTATGTTCTTCCTGAAATATCTAGCCTAGCAACATTGCAATTCATGGAGAGAATATAACAATTTGCACAAGAATACCTGACATTCCAGATTTTCTTAATATATTTAGTTTGGGGGATCATATTTTCCAATGTATGTTAAAATATATAATGACATTTTCATATTAGCTCGGTTTAATAGAAACTGGAAATGTAGATTTAGAAGTCGATCATTGCTTTCTGTCAAAGAAGCTAGTATTTTACAACAGAATTAGCAAAAGCAATAGCACTTAGACTTGTATATACCCCACAGTGCTTTACAGCACTCTCTGAGCTGTTTATAGTGTCAGAATAATGCCCTCAACAATATGGTGGCGATACCAACCTCGGAAGCGGACGGTATACCAACCTTGTGCCAGCCAGGGTATAACTTTTGACTGTGGGAAGAGTTAGCCTGCAATACTGCATACTAGTAATTAGCTGTACTACTCAGGACAGAAAGTACTGTGATGTGCAGGATGAGGCTGAATTGGCAAACTAGAGGAAAAGATTCCAGGATTGTTGAGAAGTGAAAAATAAACAGAAACTCAAAGGATACGTTAAAATATCTCAGTAGGCAAGATAATATTATGTTCTGCCTGTTACAATTCTGGTTTGATACAAGAATATGCATCCTGATCTGTATAACCAGATCACAGATGAATCCCAGATGATATAGTGTGTTTTACTCCTAAGTACATTTACATTTGGATGCCACAATAAGAAACCTCCCAAACACTGGTTTACTAGGAATAAGCGGTACCCTGTTTTTTTAGTTGCATCCATTGTATTCCTCCTATTGAAATATTTTATTTAGCACAGATGCTTGTTTACCGGGAGATAGAAATAGTCATGCATTTCATTTCATTTATTTATTAAACAAATGTATATAATTGCCCAACTCACATATATGTAAACATTAATTATAACGTTTATTTAAAATTTAATTAAATGTAATAACATTTAATTAATTTCATTCAAACATGCCAAAAAAGAGAAGCCGGAACCCAATATTTCTTTCCTCAGTCTTGATGGAAGACCAATACGAGGCCTCTGGAAACTTACTGCTCACCTTAGGGCTTCCCTTCTCCCTTACCATAGATAGAAAGTGATGCTGCCAGACCCAAAGTAGCTATTGTGAGAAGATTCTATGGGTGGTTACCAGGGCCTTTTCTCTTAAAGCAATTGGCTGTGATAGTCTTGTTGAAATGCAGCGCAGAAATACTGAAATTCTTGCTCTTCTCAAAAAAAGTAATGTCACCTCAGTATGTGGATATTACTTTAGAAGCACCCGAGAATAAGGGTACTGGATCTATTATGAGAATAATAGCTTGACAAAAGTTGAACAGACTGATTAGAAGAATATATAGTTTTATAACCACATTGTAATATCATCTTTTATTCCTTTTATATCTACAGAAGTTCTGAAGAAGGCGATGAGGATGAAGAAGACTAATCCTACTTATGTATTGCTATATATTATTAAATACATTTCTCCATGCATCTTTTCATTGTTATCCTTATCCCGAGGCTGAAAAACATTTCAGAATAGCTATTCCCCCATCTGGAGCAACTGCAATTGGGTTGGGCTAAAGTTCTTATTACTCATGGCCCTAGTGGTTACCAATGATAAAATCTATATAGGTTTCCTGGTGCCAGAATGATGTTTTACAAATGTGTAGATCATTCACATGACATTTGTGTAACGGCAGGATTACCCTCATATGTATGTATTCATTTATTTATTGCATCTCTATAAATTCTTCAGTAATGTTTCCAGGTTCCCAAATGCAGAATACAGTATCAGGTCTTTTTATATCTATAACTATAAACTGTAACAACAGCAGCAACACAACAAAAATAGCACATAGTGAAATAAGACTCGCAATGTGACTAAGAATCCACAACATTTACAATAAAAATGAAAATGTAACGGATATTAAAAAGACTGAGGAATAAAACAATATTCACTTGATGGCCAAATAACAAAATTAGCTGTATAAGACTGTTCTCCTTTGCAGGGAAAATATTCTATTTCCCTCACTACACATGTCAGGAGCAAGGAAATAGAATAAAACAACCTTTGAAAAAGCTTTCGTGGTTCAAATTGAGAGATGTATGAGAATAAACTCTTTCTAAAATCTTGGTCCCAAGTCAAAAGAGCACTAGATGTTGAGCCCAGAAAGATACTGTGCAGCTAATAAATCAATGGAGTAGCATGGAAAATTTATTTGGCTCACTGAAATTTCAAGGCTCTTGGAAAACAATGCACTATGGAAGATGACCACAGCAGGATGAAGGGGAGACAGGATGTCACCTGCAGGAAAAGTGACAACTAGCTTATTAGCCAAAACTGATGAAGAATGTTTATTTCTTGTCAGAGAGTCTGCTCAAGTTTTTAGGAGCAACATTGGATCAGGAAGCTGTCTGATAACCCCATTCAGAACTGGATGAATACTTTAAACACATATGCATACCAGTATTCAAGTTAACTATGGTTAGTTTCAAATTTCCTAATCATTTTATTCTTTCAGTACCACATCATTCTTTATGTTTGTTGAGAAAAAAAATAAACTCAAAGTCATCTATCCTTTGTGGTATTTCTGGATCTCTCTCATCCAGAGATTGTTTGAAATATCAAAGTTAACATGGAAAAAAGAAGGAAATCCTTAATGGGACTCTGCTACCACCACTATTTGAAACTACCCATCCAAGCAAGAATATAAGTAGTTCAAGCTTCACCTCCAGCATACAATTTGTATAGACTGTTCAGAATAACAGAAGGGTCAATGGCATGAAAAATTCCAATGAAATCAAAGTGGAACCTTATTTGTTCCTGAGGTGTTGCTGTTCTTTTAAAAATGGAGCTATTGATCTAAAGTCACATGCTAAAGCACAGTGTCTGCTTTGCTATCTGGGTTTATAGTATAGTTCAACAAACATTATTGCAGCTGTAGGAAAGTTGGAAAGACCACATGTATTATTTCCTTGTATATTGGCCTAATTCGAGACAGTGATGAGTCTGCATATAGATGAGGTTGAACAACTGGCCCTGTGGTGCAGCTGGAACAATCTGGAGCTGAGCATACTTAAAACTGTAGACATGACAGTGAATTTTAGGAAGAACCCTTGTATTCTACCACTTTACTGTATTCAATAGTACCGTATCAGCAATCCTTCAAATTAAGACTTGAAACAGATATACAATATTAGAACCATCCTTAAAAAGGCACAACAAAGAATGTGCTTCCTGTGTCAATTCAAGAACTTCAGACTGTCCCAAGAGTTGTTGATACAGTTCTACAGAGGAATTATTGAGTCTGTCATTTGTACTTCTAGAACTGTATAGTTTGGTACAACAACCAAACAGCACTGTTGGAATGTTCTTGGATCGAGCCAGATAAGAAAATATACACTGACATGTGTATGATCAAGTTCCTTTATTTACATAGTGTTTCACTCTTACAAGTATGCAGCTGGAATGGTGCCAGGCCGCATGGATGACCCTTAAATACCTCAGAGGCAGAGCTAAGGTAAGGAGGGGTCAGTGGGAGAATGGGTCCCTGGGTAGTTAACCCTTACAAATCTGATCTCAGAGGTCAGACATTTACACTCAACAAATCCCCCTCTAGATGCCTGACCGTAAGAGCACAATTGGATTGATTATGAGTTATTGATTTGTGTAATAAGACACCTAGTTTTGATGTTACATAAATATGTTGTTTGTTTAACAGAGGTTTGGTTAAGATGTCAGCAGTTTGTTCTTCTGTATCGCAATGTAATACTTTAATAAAACCCATGTTAGAAAGTTGCCTGACATGTTTGTGTTTTATATCAATATGTCTTGACCTTTGACCCACAGCGTCAGCTCTAGATATTTCAATAGCTGCCTTGTTATCTTCATGTATACAGATGGGGTATTCGGGTTCGGCCCAGATGTTAGATAATAAGTCATCGAACCATACCAAATTATTTGCAGCTTTAGATAAGCATATATATTCAGCTTCTGTGGTCGATGTAGCCACTAGGTTTTGCTTACCAGTGTACCAGTGTATTGGACTGCTGTTCAAAAAGAATACCCAATGATAATTTGTGGGCTTGCCAACATGTCTTGATAGGAGGTTGACGGTTAGTGCAATGTCAGGCCTCGTCCAATTCGCTATGTACAGTAAGGAGCCTATTATGGATCTGTATAAGGTATTGTCATTAAACGGTTCTGACTCATCATACATATTTTTTAGGAAGTCGGGTGTCATGGGGGTTTCACATGGTTTGGCATCAAACATGTAACATTTATGTAACAGCTCCACTATCTTTTCCCTCTGTGACAGTCTGAACCCTTTGCTGGTTTTGGTGATCTGCACTCCCAGATACTTGTCAACTTTCCCCAGCACCTTCAAGGTGAAGTGTTTTCCCAACTCTTTTGCGAATGCTTCGCACTTTTGATCTTGGTCACTAACATACAAGATATCGTCAACATACACAAGGACGTATTCAATAGAGTTACCCAACCTTTTGATGAAGAAACAATTGTCGGCAGAGGTGGCTTCAAAACCCATTGACCTTAAAGTTTTTGACAAGCACTCATACCACCTCTTCCCAGACTGTTTCAACCCATATAAACTCTTGTTTAGTAACCAGGTTTCCCCTTTGTGTGTGCTTTTACTATGTGGTGCTCTAACATAAATCTCTTTGTCTAGCTCAGCGTGTAGATATGCGGTTTGCACGTCAAATTGATGTACTTTTAAGTTTAGAATCGAGACTATCACCAATGCACATTTTACGCTTTCAGCTCTGACAGTGGGGGAATATGTGTCAGTGTAATCGTCTGGGAAACGCTGAGCAAACCCCTGGGCTACCAATCTAGCTTTGTATAATGTTTTGCCTCCTTCTAGGGACTTTATTTTGTATATCCACCTTGTACCTATCGTGGTCTTATCACTGGGGGCTTCTGCGGGTGTGTATACTTTAAGTTCACGTAGGCTGTTCACCTCTTTCTCCATCGCTTGCTCCCACCTTTCCCTCTCGTTAATGGGTAATTTGAGAACTTCTTCGTAATTATTGGCAGTTACTTGGTTAGCGTGGAGTGATAGGACATAGTCCTCTAGTTTCTTGGGGGTTTTATTTCTAGAAGTCCTAACTGGTCTTTCTGGTGCGGTTTCTGTATCGTGAAGGTACCTGGCCTCCTTTTCTGTGAGTGTCTCTACTTTAAGATCTGGATGTCCCATTTTCCACTCTCTGATTTCTACCCTATGGCCCCTTCGTTTTGTTGCTTCTGACTTCCTACTGTGCCCTGTTGTGTTTTGCTTTGGGTACAGCTAAGGTTTTCCCCTTCTGTGATTATTTCATTTAGGTGTATTTTGGACCAATTAGAATTTTCATGAAATACTGCAGTGCGTGAAACTATGAAATTATTATTGCTGCCGATGAATCTAAAACCCTTGGTGCCTGGTTCATACCCCATAAATCTTAATTGCCTGGAAACTTTGTCTCCCTTCCTGCGTATCTGTTTGGGGATATGCACATCAGCAGTGACACCGAATATGTGAAGGTGTGCTATTCTTGGTTTCCTATTATACATGACCTCGTATGGTGTTTTATCTATTACGTTACACCGTAACCTATTTAGTGTGTAATTTGAATATAGAACGGCCTCTGACCAGTAGTGTTGTCCCAACCCAGCATCCTCTAGCACACACCTCATCATAGTCTGTAGGGTTCCGTTTTTTTTCTCCGCGACTCCATTTCGAAATGGCGAAAAAGGGGCTGACGTAAAACGCAGCATCCCTTGCGCCTTGAGCCAATTTGAAAACTTTTTAGACATAAATTCAGACCCTCGGTCTGTCATAATTTGCTTGATTTTGATATTATGTTGTAGTTCTATCTTTTTATGGAACTCCTTAAACTTCTTAAACACCTCATGTTTGTGTTTGAGTGTGTACACAAAACCGTAGCGACTGAAGTCATCTACGATAGTCAAGTAAAATCTTTTCTTATATTTGATGGATGGCCTTAAGGGCCCCACTAAGTCCATGTGTACCATTTGAAAAACAGAATCTGTGGTGCGTTCTGATTTTTTTGGTTTGGCTTTGGTTTTTAACTTAGAACATTTGCACACCAAACACTCTAAATAATTTTTGCAATTTTTAACTTTTAATCCATCAGAACAATTGACCATTTTCTGTACAACTGGAAAACTACTATGGCCCAATTTTCTATGCAATAAATGCGCACACTCGTCGTGAATTGGCTTGCCTAACAATGGCCTCTCCTTTTCTAATGTCTGTTCTAAGTCTGAATCTCCTGTGTGTGAGTGATGATCATCCTTCACTATCTCCTCAGTGTTGGGTGCAGTGTCTATCTTGTTACTAGTGTTGGTGTTTACCTTGGGGGGGTTACTACAGCTGGGCTGAAAATATGGTAAACCCCCGCTGATTATGGTTTTTCCGATTGTCTTCTCATCCCTGATCAAAAATACTATCCCTTCCTCAAATGTTATTTTCGTCCCTGTTTCCTTGCTTAGCTTCAAGGTAGCTATTATGTTATAGGGCCGTGATGGCGAACCTATGGCACGGGTGCCACAGGTGGCACGTGGAGCCATATCGGTGGGCACGCGAGCTCAGCTCCGGCACGCATGCATGCGCCACCCAGTTGATTTTCAGGCCTTTTGGGCCTACCAGAAGTCAGGAAACACACTGTTTCCGGCCTCCAGAGGGCCTCTGGGGGGTGGGGAAGGCCGTTTTTGCCCTCCCCAGGCTCCTAGAAAGGCTCTGGAGCCTGAGGAGAGCAAAAAATGGGCCTACTGGACCGACCGTGCCATCTCATGCCAAAAGCGGAGGGAGCATGGGGGGGCGGGGCGCATAGAATTATGGATGTGGGCACGCATAGGCGTGACCCCACCGCGCTCCCCCCGCTTTTGGCACATGATGGCAAAAAGGTTAGCCATCACTGTTATAGGGTATCTCCGGTACGAGCAATACCCCCTCTATTTCCCCTATCTCTGGGATGTTTATGTTGCCTTTTCCGGTTACTAGCACATTATTTTGGTTGGCCACTTTAATGGTAAATTTTTCTTTTGTGAACTTGGTAAATAGTTTTGTGTTGTAAGTGGTATGATTTGTGGCTCCTGAATCTAAGAGCCATGCATTTTCTGTGTTGATATAATCTGATACACTGTCCTTTTCTCTCAGCCCATATAATGACCCCTTGTGGCTGTCCCTGGAATTATCCCTATATCTTCTCCTGTCCCTGGGTTTGGGTGAATCTCTGCGCCTGTATCTGTTTTCATTTGTCTGTCTATCGGGGATTCTGTGTCTGTTTTCTGTCCTGTCTCTAGATTGGGAATGTCTCATGTCTCTTATTCTCCTGGGGCAGTCCCTTTTATAATGCTCCCTGGAGCCACAATTAAAACATTCTATGTCACTGTAGTCTCTGTTGTGGAATTCTACCCTCTTATTGACCTTTGGTTCTCTGTGATTCATGGATCAATCTCTCCTAAGGTTGTCTTCTGCTATGAGTTTACTGGTCAACATATCTAAGGTAATGTATTCTAGGCTGGAACTGTCTAGATGCATAATGAAATCATTCCAGCTGTGGTCTAAGGAATTTATAATTACGCTCACCATGTTCCCTTCCGTAATGTTTTCCCCTCTTTGAATTAGCTCAGCTCTGGTGGCATTGAGTGACAATATGTGTTCACTCATGGGAGTACCTGCCTTGAGTTTGGCTGAGTAAAATTCCCTGGTGATCCTTGTGGTGGTGGCTATGCTTCTGCTATGAAACATTTTATGCAAAATGGTTACTACTTTTTTTATTGCAGGTCTGTTCTGCGCATGCTCCTGGGTCATTCTGTCTCTGCCGCCGTCGTAGAAGGAGCTCGTCTGTGCTGCTCCCGGATGGAGGCATTTTTCGCTGAAGTGGATTCCTGGCTCGGCCCTGGGTAGTCTCTGGTAAACGAAAGTCGTCCGGTTCGCTGCCTGGAACGTCGGAATCTCCGTCTCGCCGCCTGGGAAGGCTGGATGGCTCGTGAAGGCCGATCGAGGATCCTGGAGGCCTGTGCCGGCTTGGAGGTCGAAACCGGGCCCCGGGCCGAGGTCCATGCCCGCCGATGGTCCTGGATGCCTTGGATGGGAACCTTGGACCAGTAAGTATTTAATTTCTTCTTCCGGGTCCTTGTAGTATTCGGATAGTGGCATGGGGAGGCCCCCAGCGTGACGCATTTGTGCATGCATCCACGCCCCGGTATTCCCCCCTCCATAGCTGGTTCTCGTAGTTGCCTCCACGCGTGTAGGTTGCCACGTTGTGCCTTTCGGGGGTATCGGGGTGAGTGCTGACTATTTTTATTTTTGTTCCAAAAGCCGCGGTGATGGTCCGCATGGCTTTGTCTACTTCAAGCTTGGTAGGCGAGCTTGTAGTTTCCTTGACTTGCAGGTATCGGTTCTCATCGTATTTTTCTGGGATCATGCAGGGGTAGGCCTCGGTTCCCGCCATGGTTTTCAAACCCCGGGATCCCATTGGTCCTTTGTCGGCCATCTTGGGTGATGTCATGGGGCAAGATGGCCACCGTGAAGAAGGTGCGAGTTTAAATTCGGCCTCTTCGGGGTGCATGTGGTAGGGATAGAAGTCGCTTACCACTTTTTCATTGTCGTGGCCCGTTTGTTTCTCGTTTCCCTCTGTCACTGTTCCGCAATCGCCGATTAGGTTTCGGAGTTCCGCGACAAGGCTGGACTTGTTTTTTGTTGAGTCGATCAGGGCCTGCAGCTTTACTTTGAAGTCATCATCTTCATTCAGTGTGACTTCAGTATCACTTTTTTCCTCGGTCAGGCTTTCCTCTGATCCGCTTGTAGTGCCCGAGTCGGCGGTTGGGAGCTTCTCCTCTGGCATCTCTGCAAGTGCAGTTCCATCCAATGCCAGCAGTTCCTCCATTTTCTTCTTGTATGCTCGGGTGTTTATTCTCTTGGTCTCTTTCTTCAGTTTGTTGTTCCTTGGCATTCTTCAGTTAGACTATTTTCCAACCATCCTCTGCTACCATATTTGTTGGAATGTTCTTGGATCGAGCCAGATAAGAAAATATACACTGACATGTGTATGATCAAGTTCCTTTATTTACATAGTGTTTCACTCTTACAGGTATGCAGCTGGAATGGTGCCAGGCCGCATGGATGACCCTTAAATACCTCAGAGGCGGAGCTAAGGTAAGGAGGGGTCAGTGGGAGAATGGGTCCCTGGGTAGTTAACCCTTACAAATCTGATCTCAGAGGTCAGGCATTTACACTCAACAAGCACGGCTACAGACTCTAGTGGATAGTTAGGACTGTAGAATGAACAATTGCAACCAGCCTATATAGACTGTATTTTGCACAGGTCAAAAGGAAAGGTAAGAACCCATCCCTGATATGGCTCTGCTTCATCAATAAACAATCTTTCTAATCAGCCTCCATGTTTCCAGTGTCTTTCTCCCAGATTAGAATTGAACAAGATGAATATTCCTTCCAACAGCACTGTAGATCATTGCATGTCAAAACAACTAGGAGCAGGGACAGTTTTATCCCTTGTGCCAACACTCTCCTGAACACCTCACAGTGCTATCTAATGTCTATGTACACTTACCCAAGTAGTATGGTTGTAATATTATTTATTCTTATTATTTTCTTTATTACCCCCTCTTATTGGTATTAAAATTATGATGATGATTATTATTGTTGATTTGCATGTACAATGAGAGTTTCTGCCCCAGAGACAAACTCCTTGTGTGTCTAATTATACTTGGCCAAATAAACTTAGCTCTCTTCTCTCCTCGCATTTGATAAAGGATCATGAATGTGCCTAATCAAGCAGTTTTGTAGTCTTTTGCGGTACTTGTGCACATTTCAGAGTATTTCGGGACACTTCGGAATTCATCCTATATATGCTGTATGAAATAGTATTTTGTGTGTGTGTGTTCGACGGATCTAAAAAAATCTCATTGGTTCACTTTCTCTACTTGAAGCTGCCGCTCTCAATCTCAGAGTGGGAGAGAAGCAGCTACTGAAACTGAGGTCTAGTTCACTCTAACCGTTTCCCACTTTTGAAGCGCCAAGTGGCACGATGACGTAAGAGGCGCGCTCCCGTTGAGCGCGGCCGCTGCTTCAGCTGACTTCCAGGTTTCCCTGTCGAGTTTCGTCGGGGTCGTGCCCGCGGAGATGCTGAGATTCCACCCCCTCTCCTGCCAAGCCCCACCCCCTGGTGGGGAAAGGAGTCGGCGTGGGGTGGGTTCTTGGGGAAAGAAGGCGCAGTGGCGTTGAAGGAACGCAAGCGGGGAAAGATTTGGGGAGGGAACCTGTAGGAAGGTGTGGGAAAGAAGGTTAAAAGGTAGGTGGTGGGAAAGAAACGTTGCTGGGGTCAAGATGGTTCTTCCCTCTATCCCGAGATACAGGGTAAGTTCAATGGGGAAAAAAGATCACAATCGGGATAGCGCTCTGTTAGTTGCTTAGTCTGGTCCCCTGCAAGTGGCTTTTACTCTTGGTGATGGGAGAGACAAATACTCGTTGCCTTAATGACAACCGGCAGCTTTCTTAGAGACATTTCAGGAATCTAAACCCGTTTTGCTAAGTGTAATCAGTTTTTCTAATCTGTCATCCTCTTGACCTTTAATTCTCCAAATTCAGTTTATACAATAACTCATGTAAAAAAAACTTGGTTCTGGGTATTTTCCACACTGGTATAATTTACACAAAGGCCTTGATCTATTCAAATCAGGCAAAAATACAGCAAATGTTTCTTTTTTCACTATTTACCAAGAAGTAAAACACTGTTATTTGAATGCAGTGCTACCACTCCAGCGAATTATTATTCATTTCTATGAGGAAGAGTAAAACTCTCTTTAGGGAGACTTTTGCTTTGAGAGCAGTCTTACTCTCTGTCCATTAAATTGGTGAGTTCATTGCTGAGACAAAAATCCCTCAGAAAAGCAACAAGTTTATGTATACAGGTGGTCCTCAGCTTACAACCATTTGTTTAGTGACCATTCAAATGTTATTGAAAAAAAGAGATAAATGACCATTTTTCATACTGATGACCAATTCAGATGCTTGACAACTGGCATGTATTTACGATGTTCCGTTGTCCTGGGGACATACGATCACCTTTTGTAACCTTCTGACAAACAAAATCTGTGGGGAAGTCAGATTCAATGAACATCTGGGTTACTAATTTAACAACTGCAGTGATCCACTTCAACTCTGGCAAGAAAGGCTGTAAAATGGGCAAAACTCACTTAATAACTGCCTTGCTTAGCAAAAGAAGTTGTGGTCATAAGTTGAAGACTACCTGTATGATGCTTATCCTACTCTATAGCAAGAGTTGATTGATAATTAACTAAGTGGCTATATATTTGTATATTGGATGTCTCTCCCTCTCAAGCAATGTTAAGGGGCAATTCTCCTTCATCGGGTGCTAAGAAATCCAGCACTTTGATGACAACTGGCAGCACCAAAGAGAAGAGAAGGTAGAAAGATGCAAGTGGCTACGCTGTTACAACACTCTGGCCAACCATATTATACAATATCTTTCATTAGGGAGGAGTGTGTAATGCACAACTCAGAAAGTAAGTAAACTTGGACTTCCGGTGTTGCCGCGGACCATCGCTGACGGTCCTTTGAAGACCGCCAGCCCAGCTGCCTGTAAAGAGCCGTTTCGGAGGTTTGAAACAGCTCGAAAAAACTCCGACCCAAGAGGACGTCGCAAGGAGAGCCGGCGGCATAAGGTAGAGTCCCCTGTGAAACCCCCAGAGCGTTTTTTTGGCGTTTCTGGGGTGTTAACAGGGTGGGACTCCCTATTCAAGCCGCTGAAGCTCTGGACAGCTGGGAAACTCTGCAAACTGCAGAGCAAGATAGCGCGGCAGCTTTTTCATCACCAAACAATAAAAGAAAAAGTTTTGGACTTCCTTTTAAACTGCAAGTATTTAAAGTTCTTCTCTGAAGTTTTTGGATGATTAAAGTAACTTGGAGAAAAGGAAAGTGTGGGGGAAAAAATGGCGCTTGCTTTTAGCGAAGAGCAGCTGAAAGCGAAAGTAATTTGAGCTGTGTATCTGGTTACATTCTATCAGTTACAAATCCGGCTGGAAGGAAAAGCTTTTTTTCTTTAAAAGAAAATAAGGGGGAAAAAAGTATCAATTGACTGTTTTAGACCTGACTGAATCTGGAGAATCTTTTGGGAAAAGTTGCTAGAATTTGTGGAAAAGGAAGAGCTGTAAGAGGCAAAATGGCAACAAAGCAAGCAGGGGGGGATTCCCCCACTCATAAGCAGAAACAGCCTCAAACAGCGCAGCTGCAAACTCAGACAAAGGAAGAAAGCTACTATGACCGCATCATTAAAGAAATTCAAAGATCAGAGCAGGAGGTCAAAGGAATTGTTCAAGAGAAATATGAAGCAGTTAAACAGGATATTCAAATAGTTGCTAAAGGCCTGTCTGAGGTAGTGTTGCAGATTGACAAAAAAGTGGATAATCTTGCCTCAGAGATGGAGACCAAATTTAGAGCCTCTGATTCAAGAATGATTGAAATTGAAGAAGTTACACAAAAAATGCAAACTGAGATTACTATGATGCAATTTCGATCAATGGAATATGCTATTAGACTGAGAGGTGTAAAAGAGAATACCAGGGAAGATCTCAGGAAAATTTGTGCAGAGGCTTTGGCAGTTATGTTGAAAGTAGAACCAGATGTGGTTTTGTGTAAGATGGACAAGGTGTACAGAGTTAATTCTCGTGTGGCGGTACAAAGACTACTGCCTAGAGATGTGGTCATATACTTTACAGACAGAAGAATGAGAAATGAAATCTTGCAAAATTCCTTTGTTACAACAGTTCAAGTTGATGGAAGTGAGATTGGAGTTTTTAAAGAATTACCACCCAAAATGTACCACCCAAAAGATAGAAAGGATTTTGGATTTTTGGTGGCAGAATTGAAAAGACAGAACATACAATTCAGGCGGGATGCTCCAATAGGTGTAATATTGAGGCTGCGAGGAGTGAGATACCGCCTTAACACTATTGAAAAAGCAGAAGAATTTTATTATAACGTTTTGAAAGCGGGCTCTCCTCCTCCACGCACATCTTCACCAATAGACAAGGAAGCTCAACTACAAGCTGAGATTGATCAAGAAACAGAAGCACAAATAAGGCAGTCGCAAAGGGAGGCAAGAGAGTCAATGGGAGCAGTAGGTGGTGTTGTGGTTGATCCTTTTGCACCATTTGAAGCTTCTCCTTTGGAAGAAATGTCTAAAACCATCACAGAGGAGGCGATGGCTCTTGAATTGACAACATCCAAAATGGAAGAGCAACGTATAACCAGAGCAATGTCTAAACAAATGAAGCAACAGCAGCAAGAATATATTAAGCCACAGCGTGAAAAAAGAACCAAAGATAAGCAACAAGCTGAAGTCATGGGAGGAGCTAAACCGAAGATTACTACCGTAGGAGAGAATCGTCAACAATTGCTCTCAAAACTTCAGACAGGGTCAAATGGCACTTAAATTTTTGTCTTGGAATGTTAATGGATTGAACTCTCCACAAAAAAGAAGGAAGATATTTCACTATTTGAGACAATTTCATAATGATGTTATTTGCTTACAGGAGACTCATAAAATTGCAAGATCAGAAATACTTGATAAACTCAAAATTGGGAATGCAATTTGTTGCTTCAAATTTGGAAAAGAATGGAGTGGTGATATATATAAATAAGAGACTTGTAGCTAAAACTATAGAAGTAGATAAAGATGGAAGATATATTGCAATTGAAGTTATTACAGATAGTGGACCAATTTTGTTGGTCGGAATATATGCTCCAAATCAACAGCAGGAAAACTTTTACAAGCTACTTCATCAAAAAATTCTGGATTGGGATTATTCAACTATTATAATAATGGGCGACTGGAATGGAGTAATTCAACCTAGAATTGATAAAAAAACTACGGCCAAAATAGGGAATAAATTACCACAAGCTTTTTTTGAACTGAAAGAGGATTTGGAATTGAAAGATATTTGGAGAGTTCGAAACCCAAATGAATTGGACTTTACTTTTTACTCAGACAGGCACAAATCCTTTTCCAGGATAGATTTTTTTCTCTTAACTTCTAACTTACTTTCTAAAGTAAAGAAAATAAAGATATTTCCTAGGACTTTGACTGACCACAGTCCGGTCTGGATGGAAATTGAGATGAAGATCAAAAGAGAAAGAAGATCCTGGAGAGTAAATGAGAATTTATTTAGATATGAAAAAAATATAATTGAACTTAAAAAGCATCTAAAGGAGTTTTTTAAACTGAACTTGAATAAAGGTACCCCTATTGAAACAGTTTGGGATGCAGGTAAAGCATATATGCGGGGAGTACTAATTCAAATGAACTTTAAACACAGACAGAATCAGCAGAAGAAAAGACTACAACTGGAATCTGAGATAAAAAAGAAAGAACAACAACTGATACAAAAACCAACAGATGGAAAATTGCAAATGGCTATAAAACTTTTGAAGGATCAATTTCAAATGCTTATAGCAGACCAAATGGCAACTAACTTACAATTTGCAAAGCATAATACCTTTTCCAATGCTAACAAACCGGGCAGGTGGTTGGCGTATACTTTGAGGAAACAAGCATCGACACGAATTATTGATAGTACTGAATATGCTGATAAAGAAGTTTATCAACAAGATCTAATTAAAAAAGCCTTTTTGGAATATTACACTAAGTTATATGCTAAAGATGATATACAGAATATTACTATAGATGAATATTTAGAAAACAAAAGAGTTTCAAAAATTTCAACGACTCAAAAGAAAAGTTTGGAACAATTGATAACAGTGGAGGAGATCAGTTTTGCTATAAAACAATTAAAAACAGCTAAAGCTCCAGGGACGGACGGCTTAACTGCAATTTATTATAAAACTCTACAAGAAGAAATGATTGAGCATCTTAAAGATTTATTTTGTAATATACAATTAGGAGGTAAGATACCTTCCTCATGGAAAACAGCTTTTGTTTCATTGATCCCGAAAGAAGAATCAGGTCTTAAGAAACCAGAAAATTATAGACCAATATCTTTATTAAACACAGACTATAAAATTTTTGCAAAAGTACTAGCCAACAGATTGATGCCAGTTATTCAAAAGATAATTCATCATGACCAAGCAGGATTCATTGAAGGCAGATATATGAAAGAGAATGTTAGGCAAGTTATAGACTTAATGGACTATCTAGATAAGAATAAACAGATCTCTGCAGTGCTGGTTTTTTTGGATGTGGAAAAAGTCTTTGATCGAGTGAATTGGAACTTTATAATTAAGACTTTGGAAAAAATGGATTTGGGGGAGCGGTTTATACAAGCGATTGGTGCAATTTATCAAGAGCAATGTGCACAACTTATCATAAATGGATGTCTAACATCGAATTTCAATATACAGAAAGGCACCAGACAAGGTTGTCCATTATCCCCGCTATTATTTATTCTAACTTTAGAAGTCTTACTTAATGCAATACGGGACTCGAACTCTTTGACTGGAATAGCTATAAGGCAAGAGGATTATAGAACTAAGGCATTTGCAGATGATCTGGTTGTTACCCTATCACAACCTATGAATTCAATAATTCAGATGAAAAATATTATAGAAGATTATGGCATGGTATCTGGTTTTAGGCTGAACCAGAAGAAAACTAAAATGATTGTCAAAAATCTGACAGAGAGCAAAAAAAAGGAACTGGAAAGAATGGCAGGTTTTGAGATTGTCTCAAAGGTCAAATATTTAGGAGTACAAATCGCAGATTCAAATGCTAAACTGTTTCAAAATAACTATGAGGTTCTGTGGCAAAAGATACAAAAAGATATGCAAAACTGGAAGAAACTGCAGCTATATTGCTTGGAAGAATATCAGCAGTAAAGATGAATGTTTTACCTAGATTTATCTTCTTATTTCAAATGATACCGGTGCTTAAATCAGATAAACCATTGCTAGAATGGCAAAAAGGACTGAATAAATTCATTTGGAATGATAAAAAACCAAGAGTCAAACTGAAAATAATGCAAGATACTCGTGAGAGAGGTGGTCTTAAACTCCCAAACCTTCGACTATATTATGAAGCAACTGCATTGATACAATTAAGTGATTGGTTTGGGAAAACTAAGACTGATTTGTTGAATATAGAAAGTCATGACCTTGTTTGGGGATGGCATGCGTTTCTATTTTATGATAACAAAGTGGACAAAGTGTTCAATAGTCATCTACTTAGAAATGCCTTGTTGAGAGTCTGGAGGAAGCACTGAATTAATTGGGATTACAAGATTCCGTTTTGGCTGGATCTTGCTGATACCATGTGGAATACAAATATTAAGTCACTCGGGGGTTTCTTATATAAAGAGTTACTTTACTTTGAAGAGGGCAGGTGGCGATTGAAGACTTTGGATATGCTGTTGGAAGAAGGGAAATCGTTGACTTGGTTGCAGTACAATCAATTACAGATGAGATGGAAAGAAGATTAACAAACTGGTTTAATGGAATATGAAGTAGAATTGGTTGAACAGATAAAGCGGACAGGTCCAATGAATATTAAGAGAGTTTATAATGTTTTGTTAGAAAGGGATTCAGAAAATGAGCTAGTTAAAGATTGTATGATTAAATGGGCACAAAACTTCTCTCAACCAGTTATGATGGAAACATGGGAAAAAATATGGGTTCAGAATGTTAAATTTACACAGTCACAAAACCTACGAGAAAATTTTTATAAAATGTTTTATAGATGGCATTTAGACCCCAAGAAATTGTCTTGTATGTACCCTAATGTGCAGCCAAAATGTTGGAGATGTGATTGTTTAGATGCTACATATTATCACATCTGGTGGACTTGCAGGAAAGTGAGGGCTTTTTGGATAAAAATCTGGTGGGTTATGCAAAATGTTTTAAAGAAAAAAATA
>WNWU01013599.1:3403104-3423894 GCA_012654045.1 Ptyas mucosa
TAAAGACTTTACACTGGGTGAAACTAAATTGATTTTGTATATGGTGACAGCAGCTAGGTTGTTGATTGCCCAACATTGGAAGAGTGATGTCTTACCGACTGTTGACCAATGGACTCAGAAGATGGCTGGATTTGCAGAAATGGCAAAGATTTCAGCTTTTTTAAAAGATCAGACGCATGAGAAGTATATACAGGAATGGAAATTATGGATTGAGTATGTACAGAATAAGTATCAGACTAGAAAATATTATATCGCTTTTAGTTGAGAAGGATTGATGATTATGTTAGTAAATATAGAAAAAAGATATGGAAGATTGAATAATATATATATTGTTTGGGAATATTAACATTGCATATAATGGAAGTCAAGGGGGGGAGGGAAGAGGGTGGAGGGGGAGGGCTAGGGTGGGGGTGGGATGGAATTATATATTGTTTTTTATATGTATTTTATAATGTTGGGTTAGGGTGGGGGGGGAAAAGGGGGAAAGTTTGTATTTGTAAAACTTTTTCAATAAAAAAAAGAAAGTAAGTAAACTTGAGTAAATAATGATTTAATGATTGATGAATATACTTTTGATGTTAATTATGATAGTGTCCATTTTCTTTTCTCTTTCTCTGTCTCACTCACACATACTCACCCACACACACCATCTCAGATATTCACCATATGCTAAATTATCTTTTTGTTAGATTCCCAACAGCGATTCAGCACAACCATTCTTAAATTTAGGGTGAATGCTTTGGACAGAGTTATTCTTGCTTCCTGCAGTGAACCAAAGGTTTAATCTGCTATTCTTTTGCTGTCCTCAGAAACCACTATCAGATGGAACAGATTCATCCCATATGCAACATTCTAGATTACAAGCCTCCAGATGCCTTGGAGGAGAAAGCAGAAGTTGAAGAAAATGTGAAGAATGATCATCCAGAGGTAACCCTGAAAGTATCATGGTCAGAAAACAAGCTCTGCTCATCAGATTTTCAGATGACACCAAGGTGGAATGGGGGGAATAGCTTAATACTCTGAATCATAGACTCAAGACTCAGAAGGACTATGACAGACTTGAAAACTGGGACCTATCCAACAAAATGCAGTGGGTGGTGAGAACTGTAATGACTACACTTGGGCAAGAAAATCCAAATGCAGAGATATAGAATAAGCGGTACCCGGCTCAATAGTAGCAATTGTGAGAGGTATGTAAGTGTCCTAGTAGACTACCACTTGTATGAGTGCTGTAGCTGCCAAAAAAGCTAATGCAGTTCTAGGTTGCATCAAGAGATAGTTTGAAGATCACATGAAATGATAGTATATTGCACTGGTTAAGACCACACTGGGAATACTATGTCCAGTTCTGGTCACCATGATACAAAAAAAAAAGATATTGAGATGCTAGAAAGAGTCTAGAAAAGAGCAACAAAGATGATAAGGGGTCTGGAGGCTAAACCATAAGATGAATTATTGAGGGAATTAAGTATGTCTAGATCTTCCTGATCCTGCCTTCTGCCACCAAACAGGCAAATATATAAACAAATATGCAATATGGAATAACATCAATCATATTATAACATATATTATCTTCCATTATAGTATGGATTTTATAACCCATCAAAAATATTTACTCATCTGTTTTTCTTTCCCCTATAAATTCTCTAATTCCACTCCTCTAACCTCAATATCTGTCATTTAACCATTTATAGAATAGTTTCCATGTTATGAAATAGTCCAAATCTTCTTTTCCTTTAATTTTTAGGGTTAACCTATCCATCTCTGCACATTCCAGATTTTTTTTTATTATAATATCGTCTGCAGGGGTTTCTGGGTTTTTCCAACCTTGTGCATATGTGATCCTAGCTGTTGTTAGGATGTGTAGAACCAAATATATGCTACCTTTATTATAATTTCCTGGAAGCATGACCAAAAATGTCTCAGTTTTCAGATCTATTTGTTGTCCTATCATATTTCCCAGCCATGTGTGTATTTTCTTCCAGTATTTTTTGGCTTTGGGGCATGTCCAATATGGTAGTGTGAGCCTGGTGTTTGATTGCATTTCCAACATTTAACCAGTTTGTTTTTATACATGTTCACTAATCTTGCAGGTGAGTAATTCCATCTGCAAAACATTTTATTTCTCCCACCTGTCTATATCTATTGTATAGCCAAAATTCTTAGGCCAAATTATCATTGTTTCTTTTACTTGTTCTTCTTCCAATTTGCAAGTTAATAAGTAATTGTATATCCTCTTAATTGATTTTTTATCTGTTCCCATTAATATCTGGTTCAGCTGATTTGGTTCGTTGTAAAACCCATATTCCTGCCTGTCTTTTATATACCTGGATTGTATTTGCAACTGTGGCCACCATGATCGGTCAATCCCTAATCTTTTTAATTTTTGTTTTATTTTTAGTTGTCCCCTTTCGTTTAATAAGTCCTTGTATCTTATAATTTTATCCATATTTATGACATTGGGATATATCCAAGCCTCCATTATAGATAACCATATTGGCACTTTGAAATAGTGTTGTTTAATTTTGGTCCATGCTAACAGTAGTGAATTTCTAATGTGATGCCTCTGGACGTAGCTGTGTATCTTGCCCTTCTTGTACCATAAGAAGGCATGCCATCCCAGTTGCAGATCCTGACCTTCCAATGTTAATAGCCTTATATTCTCAGATTGACCCACTCTTCCACCTACGAAAGTGCTGATGCTTGGTAATATAACTCCCAATCTGGAAGACCAAAACCTCCTCTATGTTTAAGATCTTGTAACAGTTTTAATTTTATTCTCGCCTTTTTCCCTTGCCATATAAATTTTAACATCAACTCATTTAGGTTTTCAAAATATTTTTCCCCAATTTTATTGGAATCATCTGAAACAAGTATAATAATCTCGGCAGGATGTTCATCTTAATCGTAGCTATTCTCCCCAATAGGGATAGTTGCAGGTTTTGTCAGTTTTCCAAATCCGTTTTCATTTGTGCTTTCAATTTGTCAGAATTGTCTTCTTCGAGAGTTACACATCTTGCCATCAATTGGATCCCTAAATTTTTAACTTTTTTTACAATTTGCATATTCATTATTCTTGTAAATTCTCTCTTTTGTTTATCTGTAAAAATTTTAACCAATATTTTTGTTTTCTCTTTGTTTATTTTCAAACCTGCAACCACCCCATGTTCTTCTATCTTTGTAATTAATTTAGGTCCTGTTTCCTTCGGGTCTTCTAAAATAAACATCAAGTCTTCGGCAAAAGCCTGTAACTTATATTCCTCCTTCTTAATTTTCATACCCTTTATTTTATTATTTTGTCAGACATTTCCGGCTAATACCTCTAAAGTTAATATGAATAGCAGTGGGGATAAGGGACAACCTTGCCTTGTGCCTTTTGTTATGTTAAAATTCTCAGTCATGTCACCATTCATAATAACCTTTGCTGTTTATCTATGATATAGTGTTTTGATAATATTGGTAAATTTCTCTCCAAAGTCCATATATTCTAATTGTGCAAATATGAATTGCCAACTCAAATTATCAAACACTTTTTGTGCGTCAAGAAAAATCATAGCCATCTGCTTTCCCGAGTGTGTCTGATAATATTCCAGTGTATTCAGGATTGTCTGCATATTATTTTTGATTTGCCTCTTAGGTGGGAAGCCATTTTGGTCATTGACTCCTGATTGATTGGAACATTGCTTTTGTTTCCGCCTGCATTGCATTACTTACCTACACCAGAAAATTATCCAAGGATCTCTGGCTTGCCGGACTTGGGGCAGCAGATGGTGTTGCTGCGGGAGTTGAAGTAGTTTTTTTCATCTTCCAATATTACCACATAGAATAGACAATAGTTTCGCAACACAATCCCAAGTATTCCACTATTCCCTCCCAGTTGTCACCCAACTGCAGTAAGCTTTTTGTAACACTCTCACTACCAAATTTCTCTATCCATCTTATTACCACTTCTGTCCAAACAGTCCATAATATATCAGTTCAAGAGTACCGTTAAGTATAGTTTCACGGCAAAGAAGCTTTTAGAAGACAAAGAAAAGTTTACTATTTTGCTACAAGAAAATGTGGAAGAGATAGAAAGAAGAGACTAAGGGTTTATTTGGGGTGAAGCTCTGTAGTCCCCTTTTTATTAAAATCAGGAAACTTTTGATTGTAAAAAAGAAAAGCTTTAAATTTAAATCAAGAAGTGACAGGGCTAAAATAGAGGAAACAGAACAAGTGCGCCATCTACCGGTACTGGCTGGCAGAGAAAGTGTTTTAAAAGATAAAGGACTTTTGAATAGACATGACCTTGAGTTGTGTAGTATAGCAAAAGATTATAGTAAATGAAACAACAATCTTCTCCCCCACCCCCAAGTTTTTTATTTTTTATTTATTTTATACATCTCATTGTGTGAATGGTGTGGTATCTGGATATCATACATTTCAATATAAATAAACATAACATTATTATTCCTAATATTTCCATTTCACTTTCATTTTCTATTTTGTTGACACATAATCTTTACTATCATCCTTCAGTTCTAAACCTTCTCATAGTTCTTCTATACATTGTAACATTTTAGTGTCTATTTTTACTATTATTCCCCTGTTATTTCTACCTCTATTTTAACCTTTTCCCCCTCCAACACTATTATTCAAAGATGTGGTCTTCCTTTTTTCATTATTCAGTATTTCAGTATACACTTCCAGTTCCAGTCACAGTTATTCAAGCATTTAATGTACATCTACTCATTTTCATATTCTTTCCAATCCTTCAATCCTTATAATTCTACTATCTATACACGTTTCAATGAATATTGAGTATATTCTTTCATTGTCTGATCTCAAATTATTTAATTCTAGCTTTTCACTGCTAATCACATTTATATATATATTTAATAATACCCTCATACATATTCTAGTTATCTAATTTACTAAGTAATTTTCCCACTTATATAATTCTAATAATTGTGTACATTATTAATATATATATTCAAAAATAATTTTTAACTCTTTTTACCCCTCTTATTCATCATCTCTTGGCCGCTTCAAATTTTTACTTATTTTTTTCCTAACTTGCTTGTGTTGTTCTTTTAAGACTTTTTCTCCCTTTATTTCAAAATCTGTTCTGACTACATAATCTAGGTTTTTTCCCCTCCCTCTCCCTTTTCCCTTTGTCTAATTTCAAATATATATATTTCGTCCCCCTTTCTCTTTTCCCCAATTCTCTTCCTGTTTCTCTCATTCCCTCTTTAAAACTTTTACATTATTACCTTCCTGTTTTAATTTCTTAATCATTATTAATTTTAGTATTATCTCTTCCTTGATATTATCTTCATCTTGTTTGCTTCTCACTTCTGCTTTCTCTCCCATTTCTTCTGATAACTCAATTTTTCCCTCATTGTCCAAATTTTATCTCTTTATCTCTTGCAGTATATTTTCCAATCTTTGAGCTATGCAACGCTTTGAGCTAAGCTCAACGATTGGAAACATTTGGTCCATGTGATCAAGTATTTCCTTGGTGCTTTGAGATGACTCCATTCCATTTAGCTGACAAGATTTCCAAATCACAGTTTTAAGTATTTCCTCAATACACAGTCTATTCAATTTTGGTGCACCAGGGAGTTTCCACCCTCTTCAAGTCACTTTTATATGTTCAGTAATATTCAAGAGTCTTTTATTTAAATCTCCAGTGATCTTAAGGTAGAAGTCTATCCAGCAAATATTTTCAGTCTTTTTAAGTATTTATTTCCAGAGTTGCTTAGTTCATCTTTTATCAGCCAATGGCACTCTCACTTCTGCTCCAGCCTCTCTGCTATATTGTTAAAAGATCCAATTTCAATTATTTTTAGTTGTAAATCCAATAAATGATCAATAATAATGAAACAAAAGTTTGAAGTTGTAATTCCAGCATTTAAAATGCCTTCTCTACATCACATCTTTTATCTTTGAAAATCCAAATTTCTATTTGTATTGAATATATATATATATATATATATATATATATATATATATATATATATCTTTCTTCAGTGTCCAGGTATTTTTCTAGATGCCTCGTCGCTGCTTTAAGAAATATCTCTAAATATATATTCCCCTTGGTTTCCTTGGGGTCAGATTGCAATTAAAAATATATCTCACCCAGTTCATTCATCATTCACTTTCTCTGCTCCAGCACAGTCTTAGGTGTTCTGACTGTCCCCAGCTTTGTGGCAGCCATTTTTCTGCTGCTGTTCTTTGGATGAGGGGGCTTTCCTGATCAGGGAGGAGAGATGCAGCTCTCCTCGGCCTGCCAGGCAGTCCCCCTTTACTTCATCACTCCCCCAGAGTGGTTATGGCTCAGATTTGAGGCCTCCGACAGAGAGCTCAGAATGGGACCACCTCAACAATCTTCTGACACCTGCAACTTGTTTAGTTTGGAAGGCTGGAGCAGAGAGTGGAAGAGCTATGATTGTGCAAAATCAGTAGCTCTCTGGTTTTAGCAGATAATAAATGTAAGCAGGCTGGAACTGGAAACATTTGGACTTTCCCTCCTCCCCACCTCTTTTGTTTTTTTCTTGCTTTCCTTTAAGATTTTTCAAACTTAGAAGTTGGGAAAGTATAAAGTCTTGCCAAATTGGGCTGGATTATAAATTACATTGATGGAATATAATTAATTTTTGATATTACAATTGGAGAAGGAGAAGAAAAGAAGAAATTAAAATAGTTATACAAGAACTCATGGGACACTCTGTGAAAGATTGTAGGGGTCACATGTGGGCCTAAATGGATTACAAATAAACTTTGATAGCCTATTCACCAAAGAGAGGGAGAAGAAGGATCAAAGATGACTTGTGAGAGACATTTTGGTTTGCCTTAAAAATTTGTGAGAGACATATTTTGGACCCTGTGGACTTTAGGAAACATAGTATTAATATTTATATTCTATTTCTATAAAATTTCTATTACAATATTGTGAGGGAAAAAAGTAGAGAAGGGTGAAAAACTATACTCCCCCTCCCTGCATTCCTGATCCTGTCTTTCTTCCACCAAACAAGCAGTTAGGCTTCTTTCTTAGGGGGAGCCTGGAACCTCCATAGAGTGTGTCCCTGGGTGGCAGATTGGGGGCCCCTACCCAGGATAGCTTTTATGCTATAATGGTGGGTTGGAAGGAATCAAATATCTCCCGTGGACCAACAGGCCAAAGCTGAGTCTTCATCTTGAGTAAGTCAGACTATCCTCAAGACATTGTTCAGAATGTAGTACTTGTTCTGCAATCCTCCTTGATAAATGATAAGTGTAGCACCAATTAACTGCAAATAATATCCAACAAGATTTATCTTGTTGATGATTTAGATTTTTTATAGGAACAAACTATTATGGTTCATTAAGTGGCTAATAAGCAGTTGGGTAGAATTTTATCAGCCCAACCAGTAATATTCTAAGAAATTAAGAAGCGATTACGGCAGCACCTCAGATGGTAATTTTCAAATTCCTTGTGGCTATTTGCAACAAGCAACTGTTTGCTTCTGGATCAGTTGTACAATAGTGTGGAGTCAAAATCTAATGGGCATGATAGGATCTCTGGACACAGAACTATCTATTTACCTGAGAAGCAGGTAAATAAAATATTTCAAGTACACAAAAATGCACTGCTGAACAATTATTTTTTATAATTCACAAAATTATTTTTAAATGGTAGCATATGTTTTATGGGAAACACCGGGAGTCCTCAACTTACAAATTTTCATTTAGTGATTATTCAAAGTTATAATGGCACCGAAAAAAGTGACTTCTAACCATTTTTCACACTTATAACCATTGCAGCATCCCCATGGTCTTGTGATCAGAATTCAGAAGCTTGGCAATTGGCTCATATTTATGGTGGTTGCAGTTATTATTATTTATTGTATAATGAGAATATAACAGAAGAGAATATACACCCACAGTCCATGTAAGCATAAGTAAAATGTCTGTGGGGGTATGGCAGGGGCCTTATAACTGATTGTCCAATTCAGCTCTTCAGGCAATTGCTTCATGCAGATCTTCTAGAGAAGCAGAGAACACAACGTCATGGGCAATCTTGAACAATATGTTTAATAGTTTGCATATCAGCACCACAATCGCAACAAGGGGGATCTTTCCATCCCCACTGATACAGGACAGAAGCATGACTTTCAATATCACACCTAATTCTGATCAATTTTGACCAGACAAAGCAAGGCAGATCAAAACTAGGTGATTTGGTAAAGGGATGACTAATGGTAAAGGGCAGGCCACAGGAAAGTACCTTGGATCATTCCTCTCTCCAGGCATTCTAAGGATTAAAGTGGGTAGATGTTAAATGAATAGCTGTTTTCCAAGATGGCTTATGAGATTTCAGTCTGGGGATGGGCTATGCCAGTGATGGCTAACCTTTTTGCCATCGCGTGCCAGGAGAGGGGGGCGGGGGAGGGTCGTGCGCGCACGTGCCCGCACGCATGTGCACGCCACCCCCCTCCCCCCCTCCTGGCACATGATGGCCTGGTAGGCCCGTTTTTCTTTCTTACCTGGCTCCAGATCCTGTCTATCCCAGATCCTGTCTGGGAAGGGCGAAAACAGCCTTTCCCACTCCCTTGGAGGCCCTACGGAGGCTGAAAGTGGGACAGAAAGTGACATTTTTTGCTGTCCCCAGCCTCCAGAACCTCTCTAGGAGCCTCTCTAGGAATCTCTAGGAGCCTCTCTAGGAGTCTTTGGAGGCCGGGGACAACAAAAAACGTCACTTCCTGTCCCACCGGAAGTCAGGAAATGGGCTGTTTCAGCCTCTGTAGGGCCTCCAAGGGAGTGTGAAAGGCTGTTTTTGCTTTTCCCAGATAAATAGACAGGATCTGGAGCCAGGTATGAAAGAAAAATGGGCCTTCCCCACCCACCCCAGTCCCTCCAGAGGCAGGAAACAGCCTGTTTCCCTACTTCTGGTGGGCCCAGAAGGCCCAAAAATCAGCTGGCCGGTGGGCGCATGCGCCCCAGAGCTGAGCTGGCGTGCCCACTAATATGGCTCCGTGTGCCACTTGTGGCACGCGTGCCATAGGTTCACCATCACGGGGCTATGCATTGCCCTGGTGAATAGACAGGGCCTTGGTGTTTTGACCATAGACAAAGGAAGCTTGTTGTCTTTTAATGTGGGGCAGTATGATATTGCTAAGTACTGGTAGCCATTGAACAGGAGTGAATGCAATGTACCAGAGATGATACGCATTGGCTGGTGGATTGGACTTGCCCTGGGAGCGTGCTACTGCTCGGTGGCTTTCTTTATACTATTCGGGCTATGTTTGGGAGTCTGAGAGTGACTACATGCAGGGTAGTGTGGGCATGGAGCTTTACAGATTGTTGGAGGGCCTTTAGCTGGAACATTTGTTAAAAGAAATAAAGAACTCTTTATGGAGGCCTTCACATAGAGCGTTTTCACATAGAGACGCTGCTGAAATAGCTGCCTAAGGCAGTGATGGCTAACCTTTTCCGGACTGAATGCCCAAAGCGTGAGTGCAAATGTGCATGCGTGTGCCCAAAGACCCCAACCCCCCCAAATGTAATGTGCATGCAGCCCCTGTACATGTGCCCCCTGTGCATGTGCACGCTCCCCCACACCCACCCTGCCCCCATGCATGCAAATGTGGCACCCCAATACATGCCCCACCCTCAAGCATGCACGCATAGCCCCCTTCATGCACAGGCCCCCTGCACACGTGTGTGTGCCCCTGCATGCGCACACATCCCATGCATGCGCACATGACCCCCTGCACACCCCTGCCCCCACACATGCAAGCATGCCCACCACACGCACCCCCGTGCATATGCACATGGCCCCCCCACAGTCCACCCCCACACGTGCACAGCAGAGACCCAACAGCCAGCTGGCCAGTGGGAAGTACACGCGCATGCGTGGCTGGGCTGAGCTGGGGCGATGGCTCATGTGCCCACAGAGAAGGCGCTGCGTGCCATAGATTCGCCATCATGGGGCTAAGGTCTACTTCATCAATGCTTGGTACTGGCTGGACTTCCTTGTTGTAAGTTGCAGCTTTCTGGAAGTAAGCAATCTGGGAAAGATTCCAAAAGATTCCCTTGGTCTTGCATTAAATCTGATTCATCATGTGATTCTATTAGCTTCCATTTCAAATTATGGCCCCCGAAATATGAGAAAACAATTTCCTTCTGATCAATACTTAAGGACACTTGACATGTATTCAAGAACCAGATTCTTTCCCCGTAGCTGAATAAAAATGCTACTGACCCACCACTAAGTTGGCAGAAAACTATGCTACCTTGTAATTTGATGTTCCTATTGCTGATCCCTATACTCCCTCTATGGAATCTGTTCTGAATGGCTGCTGAATGGTGTTGAGTTTAAGTCTGGCTTTACTGCCCTCTTTAGGATCTTATCAGGGGCAGAAAATCTTCCACTAATCATAGGACTGCAGCAGAGATGGGCTGGGTCTGATTGCAAGGCACCATCTGGTGGAACAATAGCCACTAGAATGCTAAAAACGTAGTTTCTTGGCTCTTGCATAGAACTAAAAGTTTTTGATTCAGTGCTGCTGTTCAGTGTCCAGCTACTGAGGGAGCAACAGAAATTTTCAGTATAGCTAACCTGGAAAGGAGATGATGTATATGGATGAATCTGAACTAGCCAGTAATCATCCTTCTGAAAGAATCTACTCCTGATCACTCGTGGATCTCCATCCATCAATGTAACAAATGGCAAACTGTTGAGAAGAGGAGGTGGTTCTTTGACTGGCCTCAAGCCAGATCCCCAAAATGGTTTTAATAGACTGCAGTGAAATACCAGATGAACTTGCCTGAGGCTTCTTAGCAATTTCAGTTCCACTATCACTGGATTCATAATCCAGGTGATCTGGAGAGGGCTTATGAATGTGGGACTTAACTGTTTACAAGGCTGTCTCAGGTTTAGATACTTGTTGGACAAATACATTTTATCCCCCACTCTAAATTCCCTTTGCACAAGCATTTTGGCTGGGGCCTGGGCAGAAGGAACCTTTGGAAAAGCCACAAAGTGTGCTTGCTTCGAAAACAAGTTGATGACAGTCCAAATTATTTTGTTCCCAGCACTAGCAGGCAACTCCACGATAAAGGCCATGGATAACTCCTCCCACGAGCTAGATGGGTTTGCTACTGACTATAGAAAGCTTGGAGGCTTCCCAGGTAGGCATTTCATGGAGGCAGGCAAGGCTTCTTTGTCCCATTTCATCTTCAGCCATCAGAACTGTCTCTTCACCAGATGTAGGGTCTTCATAAACCCAAAATGCCTTGCAGATTTTGCAATGTGGCTCCTCTGCAGGACCAAAGTTCTCTGGCTGGCTGGGACCTGTCCCCTTCCACGCCAAGCCCTTCTTCATCAACAGGTCATCCTTTTGTCTCTGGAAGCATTCATCTGTTCATCCGCCACAAGGAATCTTTTAGCAGCTGCATCACTGAGTCCCAGCCATCTGCAGGGGGACTGTTCTCTGCTGCCTCATGAGCAGTAGCGCTGCAAGCTGTCTGGATGGGATAATAGGATTTTTTTTTAATTTCTTTTTTTAAAATTGATTTATATGCCGCCCTTCTCTGGAGACTCAGGGCGGCTTACAATGTAAAGCAATAGCTTTCATACTTTTGTATATTTATACAAAGTCAGCTTATTGCCCCCACAAACCGGGTCCTCAATTTACCTACCTTAGAAAGGATGTAAGGCTGAGTCAACCTTGAGCCTGGTGGGATTTGAACTTGCAATAATTGCAGGCAGCAGATGTAAGTGGATGTTAATAACTGCCTTAGTCTACTGAGCCACCAGAGCTCCATGATTAACTACCTCCTCTCGGGTACCTCTGTACTGGGGCATACAAGAAAGAGCATCAGGTAAGAAATTTTTTCCACTTGGCAAATAGCGAAGGGTGAAATTGAAGCAGTTAAAATACTGAGCCTATCGGACCTGCTTAGGAGATGAGTTTCCTTGGAGTCTTTAACGCCTCCAGTTTCTTGTCCATCCACACTTCGAATGGAATTTTACTGCCCTCTAAAAACTGTCTCCAGGTGAGAAGAGCCCATCGGACTTCATATGCTTCCTTCTCGCAGATGACCCACCACCTCTCAGTATCAGACAACTTGCACGATACATAGGCACATGGTTGCAACTTTCCCTTCTCATTCCTCTGGAGTAAAACTGCCACTGCCACATCTCTGGCATCTGTCTGGATCACGAAAGGCTCATCTGGGTTTGGGTGCTTCAAGACCTGCTCAGCAGCAAAGAGCCACTTTGAAGTTTTTCAAAGGCCACCTGGCATTCAATGGACCAATTTAACGGCTGACTCAGTTTGGGCTTCAATCCTCTTCCTGTCTTGAGCAAGTTGGTGATGGGCAGGGCTATCTGGGCAAACGTGATGAACTGCTGGTAAAAGTTTGCAAATCCCAGGAAACTCTGTAACTGCCTCCTGGTTTGTGGGGCCTCCGATTCCAGTATCGCTCTCACCTTGGCTGCGTCCATCTCCACCCCATCCTTGGAGATGCAATATCCCAGGTAGTCTAGACTGGCCTTGTGGAAGTTACATTTATATAGTTTTGCATATAGCTAGGCTTTGCAAAACTTCTCAAGTACTGCTCTGACTAGCCTGATGTGCTCTTCCATGGTTTCAGTATTAATCAGAATGTCACCAGATATACAAGCACTCTTGTACAGGTGTTCATGTAGGACCTCATTTATTAATTCCATGAATACTGCCGGGAGCCCTTGCAGCCCAAATGGCATGACCCGTAATTGGTAGCAACCCAGAGGTCAGTTGAATGCAGTTTTCCACTTACCCCGTCTTTAATCCTCACTCGGTAATAGGCTTTCCTCAAGTCCAGCTTAGTAAAGCTGACTTCCCCTTGGCTAGGCAGTCCAGCATGTCCCTCATGAGAGGGAGGGGATATATTCTTCATACAGATGCAATTTAATCTCATGTAATCCACACTTAATCTGAGAAATCCCACTTTCTTCTCTTTGAAAAGTACAGAGGCAGCCATCCTTGACTTTGCTGGCGGGCTAAATCTCCTGGCTAAGTTCTTGTCTATGAACCCTCGAAGTTCCTCCATCTCCCTTGGTGTCATGGAATACATCTTTCTAAAGAAAGCTATCTTTCTTCTATTTTGGAGTGTTGGCTAATTATTATACTTAATGTAAAATGTGAGTCATTAATGAAATAGCAGTGTGTACTTCTCCCTCATCAGTGCTGGATGTTGTGGTCTTCCCATTGATGCCAGCATCAGCCTCTATATAGCATCTGTAGAAAGAGGAGCTTCATACATCCCATGTCTGAAATTAGGCTAAGAGCTAGCTCTGGTTCAAGAGAATGCAGTTGCAGTCCCCTTGAAAAACTCACCCATATGGAAACCATCAGGTTAAAGGGAATTCTATTAACGATCTGCAAGTCAAGTAGGGAAGGCTGCATCTGTCAAACCATTGTTTTTCAGAGTCTTCCAAGAAAGTTTACACACACACACACACGTTTTCATATTCTGGGCTTTCAGAGTCTTCCAACAAAGTTTCTCGAATATGCTGATTTGCTAATCCAGTGAAATAACTTGCTTCTTTCCTGTCCCATGCAACTTTTTGAGAATGAAAAGGGAGAATCTAACAAAGTATTTCCATTTTCTTTCCACTAATTTATGTAAATTTTTCATAGAAATAAACTAGAAACTAATGGGGAGTTTTATTATTTTTTATTTTACCTAGACCATTCTAAGGAAGACACCAACGTGCAACCGTGAGATAGAAAATTACCAAAATGCAGTGAAGGCTATCAATCTTTTGTGGTAGGCATTGCTTTCATATTTGTGTGCTTTTTGAAAATGTTCCAGGATGCTGTAAATGAAATATAATGAACAATAGGAAGAAGTAAAGGGGGCCTGCAGATTCTCAGTACAGTAAATAGAGGTTTGAATAGAACCCAGTAAATACAGATTTTAATATATAATGAATACATATAACTTTTTACCATAAGAATAATAGCAACGGCTTAGCTTTTTAAAAAAATGGAAATTAGAAGAAATGTTCAGAAGATATAGATGGATAAAAAAAGCAGGCATGACAAGTTTAAAACTAAAATTAGTGAAAAAGTCTTTGACTTAATGTCATTAGTTTTGTCTTGTTATTTCCACAGTATCTTTGTTTGATCAAAATGATTTTTTAAAAAAAATATAATTCATTATTGAATGATGGAATGTGCCAAATTTCACAGTACAGATAGTCCTCAAGGTACAACAGATCACTTAATGGCACTTCCAAGTTACAAAGACAACCCCCTCCCCCCAAAAAGACACATACGACCCTGTTGCAAAGTTACAAATTCTGCAGAGCCGATCCGGTCACTCGCCCTTCGGACCATTCAGCACATCCACCTATCTGTTCCTTCCCCCATCCTGCCCTACCAGATGCCTAAAGATACTGGGCCTGCTTTACCCTCCACCTGATTCCACCCTGAGTTCTGGGCAAAGCAGAGAACCCTCCCCTCCCTGTCGGCTTACTTCTGCCTTTTGAAATCTGAGCTAGCTCTGCCGACAACAGAGAACAGAAACCATGCAGAGGGCTAAATAATTCTGCTCAATTCCCAAACATGGAAGTACATGAGAGGGACAAGATGTCAGCCCTGGATCCATCTTTGGTCAGGGCTGCCACAGTGGGAATGGGAGAGTAGAGAAGGGAGTAAATCATAACAACATTCTTTCACATGAGATCAAGGTTGGGCTGCTGGCACCCGGAGGGGAGTGAACGAAGTTTGGCGGCAGTGGAGACAAGGGATTGATTGGGCTATGTGATATGAATGTCACTGGACAGGGCAGGGTGTGAGTTTTAGTGTGGGTGGGGGAAAATGCGGGATTTCAGATTCAAGTTTTCCCCAGATGTGCCAATATGACTTCCCTAATAAAATCTTACTTTGATGGACTTTGTCTCAGAGTGCTGAATTGCAATGAGGAAGTCCATGAGAGGGACAAGAGAGAAAGTGAAATACGCAGGGTGTCCCTGCAAGTTCCTAGTTAAGCAGTAGATTTGCAGATGATACTGTGATGTGTGTTTTATCTTTCTTTATCAGATCCCTTTGTTCCTAACTGCATGTGGTTCCAAACTAACAGACAAACTTGTCCTTTTCTGCTAGGACCTAGGAGGATCTACAAAAGGAAAAGAAACTGGGATACCGGATTTATGTATCTTCAGCCTCATGAAGCTCCATCCCTGTAATTTCTTAGAACATCAGGCAGAGTCTGCAGTCAAATTAACAGGACAGGTTGGTATTAATGAGAAAGCAGTGTCATTAATGAGATAGCACTGTGTACTTCTCCCTCATCAGTGCTGGATGCTGTGGTCTTCCCATTGATGCCAGCATCAGCCTCTACACAGCATCTGTAGAAAGAGGAACTTTCATGGAGGATTTAACAAGGGTTTAATTGTTTCCTTTACTTTTCCAGCAGGAAGAACAGCCTCAGTATGACGTGAATCTCTACATGTAAAGATGTATTTTGTTTTTATTATCTTCATTATGAAATTTCAAAAGCTTCTGGTGACATCAGCTTGACTAAAAGCCCCCCAGAAAGGTTAAAGAGCCATAAGAAAACAGCAGAGGAAGATCATGAGTTGAAAATCCAAGGGAAGAAGACTTATTTCTTTGGTTGCTAACAATAAGAAAATTATTTGGAAGAACCACTGGAAAACTTGCAGGAGGACAGGTAAAACCCGATACACATGCAGTGGCTGAACAATGGTGGATACTAGATCTTCAGTCTCATGAAGACTCATCCCTGTGATTCCTTAGAACGTCAGGCAGTCTGCAGACAAATTAATAGGCAGGGTGGTAGTAGATATTAAATATTTCTCGTTTTTCAAGTCCACAACTTCGGGGCGGGGGGGGGGGAGTAAAAATACTGTGACAAATATTCCTTGTATGTTATAATGGAATAATATAATGCATTTGCATGTGCATGGAAAGTATTTATTTATTTAATAAATTTATAGGTCACCCATCTCTTGGCAACTATAAAAGACCCCAAATGAAACTCAGGACTTATCATATCACTACCATTATTTTGAGATGGTTAAGAGATCGGTAGCAACAATAACTTTTCAAACATAGAACAATATAGCAGAATCAAAGAGAGCCATGCTAGACTAGGTCCTAGGCCCATTTGAATAAACAAGTATTCTTGCAGTAGCAAATAAAATTCATATAGGTAGCCCTCGACTAATAACAGTTTGTTTTCTGACTGAAATTATGACAGTTGCAGTGTCTTGCAATCATGTAATAACCTTTTGCAACCTCTGACAAACAAAGTCAATGGGGAAGCCACTTAACAACCATTTTACTAGCTTAACAACTGCACTGATTCACAAAATTGAGACAAAATTCACTTACAAACGTTTCACTTAGCAATAGAATTTTGGGGCTCAATTGGAATCATAAGTCGAGGACTACCTGTATAGGTTGGGAAAACACAAAGGTGACATGAGGACAGTCCAATCTTCTGCATGAGATATCTAGCAACTCTTGAGGCCTCCTATATTGGACGTAATATAAAATTCTCCAGTGTAGCTGCGGAATAGTCCAGGAATGGGTTGCTACAGTTGGATCTGCCTAGAGACTGAGTCTAAACACTCAACTTTGTTACTTCACAAGGTTTCCAACCCAGGGAGCGGAGGGGATCAATGCTCTCCAGTGCGCCTGGCCTTTTGGTCTTCTCTATGCATTTCTACCTCTTCCCCTGACACCGGGGGTAATCTGTAAGGTCATTTCAGAGGGTGCAGAGGTTTTCTTGGTGGCTCCTCACTGGTCCCAATGACTGTGGCTCATGGACTTGGTCAGCCTATCCACATCAAGACCTTGGAGAATTCCCCCAGAGAGGATCTCTCTCAGCCAGGGAGTCCTGGTACATCTGGAGCCTCAGTGGTCCCAATTGACGGCCTGGCACTTGAAGGAGTCCTCCTGAGGAGGGATAATTACTCCCAAAAAATCATTCGGACTATCCAGGCGGACAGAAAACAATCTACCATCAGGATTTACAACAACACCTGGGTGATATTTACCAGATGGTGCGCCACGTGCCATATTGACCCTGTCTCAGCTTCTATTCCACAGGTGTTCAATTTCCTGCAGGAGGGCCTGGACAAGGAGTTGGCTCACAGCACTATTTGATGACACATGGCAGCCTTGTCTATTGTTTCATCAGATACTGAAAGTGAGCCTTTAGCGCACCACCCTGTCATTCACAGGTTTCTGCATGGTGCAAGTAATCTGCAGCCTCCGACTATTCACTGCTGTCCCACCTGGGATTTGCCAAAGGTGCTGTAGGCTCTGACTGAGACACCCTTTGAGCCCCTGCAGACAACGAGCCTCAAATATTTGACTCTTAAAGTAGCCTTCCTGGTTGCTGTTACTTCTGCATGGCGCATATCCAAGATGGCAGCCCTATCCCTCAGAGCAGACCTCTGCATTCTGGATAAGGTGATCCTGAGGCTCAACTCCTCTTTCATCCCCAAGGTCAACTCCTGGTTCCACAGGGCCCAGGATGTTATATTGCCAAACTTCTGTCCAAGGGCATCCCATGCCATGGAGAAGAAGTGGCATATCTTGGATGTAAAGAGGGCCCTCAGGATCTACATTAAGAGGACAGTGCCCACCAGGAAACCTGAGGCTCTCTTTGTCTCCTTTCAGCCAACATCTTTGGGCACCAAGGTGTCTTCCTCGACTATTGGTCATTGGATAAAAGTGTGTATTATCAGAACTTATGAGATGCAATCATTGCCTGTATCCATGCGTATCACTGCGCACAAGAAGTGCAGCCATCACCACTGCGTGGGCCACACAAGCCTCCATTGAGATTTGCAGGGTGGCTACCTGGACTACTCCTTCGCCTTTCATCAGGTATTATAAGGTGGATGTCTTCGCATCCATGGAGGCCTCCTTTGGAAGGAGGGTCTTACAACAGGTGCATTTGGCCTTGGGGGCTCCAGACCCAACAGCTACCTACCCTTAGGACAGCCAGGCTTTGGTATGTCCCATTCCTGGACTATTCTGCAGCTACATTGGAGAAATGGTGTTGGTCCTAACTGAATGCCTTTTCTCAGTGGCTGGGAAATAATCTAGCCCCATCCTTGTACTTGTGAGCCTGGAGCCGGACTTGCACTAATCTTCTGGCAGAGCTTCTCTTTCAGCTGTGACATCGCCAAATACTGGGCCTGAGAGAGAGGCGGGAAGGTGTGGCCAAAAATCTATGACTCAGTCTCTAGGCAGATCTGACTGTAGCAAACCATTCCTGGACTATTCCACAACCACTGAGAAAAGGCGTTCAGGTAGGACCAACGCCCCTTTGCTTTTTCCAGTTCACTGTCTGCTGTAAGGGTTTGTTTGGGTTGTCCAATGCAACCCAGATTTCTTTCTTGCTCAGTTACCATCAACTGACAGCCCACAGTGGATTTTTTGTCCCAAATACACATTGCTTTATGCTACCCAATAATGAATTTACCACTTAAATATCTCCATTTCTCCAGTTTGGATAAACCATTTATAGACTATTTGTATTCCCCTTTTCTTTGATGTTTCTAACACTCTAAGGAATTTGGTAGAGTCCTGAAACACGATCAACTAATTTCCTATTTCTTTTTGTAACTACCTTTTTTTCACTTCCATACTCCTTTGTTACAGAGGTGTTGCTCCATCACTTGCAAGGCAAATTCTCAAATTCTCAGGAATCTTTGGGAGTGGCAGATGGATGAGGCACTACCTGAACAGAATAATCACGTCATGAATGAACAGTTTGTAGTAACATGTAAACACTTATAATCCACTGTTCCTATGTTAACCAGCATTATTCTAGTTGTGTTTTTACTGAAAACATACTAAAGAAAATTTAAAAAATAAATTTAAATTTAAAAAGCTTAGAGAAATGGCTTCTTTCTATAGTAACAATGCTAAATTACTGATAAGATCAATGTAATTTTTCTATTACTGATATATGATTAAGTATTCATAGAGGTTTTCAAATAAATCAAAGAATACAATATACCGACATATAAGATGTAAAAAAATCTGCATTATCCTGCCTAATCATAAATCATGGTTTATGCAGTATACATCCATACAATATGTGAAGCTAAAGCCAGAGTAGGCTATAATTTTGCACAATATCTCAGTTTATTTCAATCTGCTTTCCTTTTTATTTCCATCTTATTATATCCGTTAGAAATCCTTCTTTTGTTTCTCACTAGTTGCTAAGCAGATTTCACATAACAACAATTTGAAATTTTGAAAGAAACAAATTTTGCGCTTACAAATGGAAAAGCAACAAGAACAAAATTATTGCAGCTGGTGAATAAGAATAAAACACAAATAAAAAATCTTTCATGAAATAAAAATAATATTTTAATTATAAGAATTATAATTTCCCTTAATTATAAGTATTTTTTTAAAAAAGAAAGTGAAAAAATAACAAGATAATTACCCATAACATCTATTAAAAAAAGATAATTGTCTTTAGTTTTCCTAGGCTTTGGGGAATTGGCTTACATTGCCTTGCGTGAGAGAAAAACTTGTTGCCTGACTCAGCTGCTTCGAATATTTAAAATGCAGATCACTTCTGAGGTTAGTAGGTTGATTGCCTAGCAGGAAGCACCTTTTTTTTTACCCATTGATGAGATAGGCTATATATTGCATTCCAAAATTACAGCATTGTATTCATCATGTTCCTGTCTTATGCCGCAGGCGAAGCTGTCAATCTCACACAAGGGACACTTGATTGGCCTGCTGGTTCCTTTCTGCTTGCACATAGAACCTGCTCCTCAGTACTGGGGCCCAGCTTCCACCGCTTGGCTACTAAATATGAAATTTCCAACTCCCAACAGTTTCCTTCAAATTCTTGTCCTACCGGTAGTCTTCTGTTGTTGTTTATGGATATGAATGCTATACGAAAGCAGGTTAAAGAAGGTTCAGGGGTTGATAAATGGATAAATATTGGTCAAGATGAGGAGCAGCCATTGGAAAAATACCATCATTTTCAAAACAGCCACATCAGGCTGTCCATCTGTAACATTCCTTCTGGACTTTTCTGACCGCTCTCCATGTGCGCCCCTGGAAAGGTTGCATACAATCAGGACGTTATTTGTGCGAGGTCCCTGTCCAGATAAGGGAGGAAAAGATGGAAAATGAAGAAAGCAAACATTTTGGATCGAAACTGTTAATATTGGTCAAGATGAGAAGCAGCATCGGGAATATACCATCATTTTTAAAACAGCCCCTGGGAAGAACAATTATGTTTATAAAGATGTTCACTGATCAAGAATATTTGTCTTGGGTCTTAGTTTGTGATATAGAAATTAATTTGATTTGTGTTCAATATTCTGTTTTATATAGCCTACAAGAACAAAGAAGTGCTTTGCTTGTCCCCATGGTCCTTGCTGCTTAACTGCTTAACTGTAACTGTAACAGAAAACTATCCTTAGAACAAAAAGACCATGAAGTATATAGGCTAGATTATACCTAGCAGACTTAAAAACACTGCCATCTACTGGCTGAATACTGTTGTAGTTGTTGCAAATTATACATTCCAAAAACGTATTCCAACAATTCGACAGGGACCCGATTTGAAAATCATCTAATTCGACTGTGGGCCAAATCAGAAACATTTTTAAACACATGAAACACATTCTAACTTTAATTAAATATCCTGGGAATTCCTCAAAGAGTTATAACGAATTTAAAACTAAATAGTAAAAGATGACTAGTGTCAACATGTACTTGCATTTTTTAGAGAATTTATAATTCTCTAAATTATAAATAAATA
>WNWU01013599.1:3423994-3459112 GCA_012654045.1 Ptyas mucosa
AGTGATAATCAGCTTTTATTTCTAGCTAGAAAGCAAAAACTGGGCAACCCTTTTTAGTCTCCCACCTTAACAGCAGGTAGAGAGAAAAGCATGCATGCGCAGAAAAACCCCCAAACTTTTTCTAAACGTCTTATAACTCACACAGCTTGTACAGAACGTCATTGCTATAGAAACATAATTTCACATCACGCAAACCTCACCATTTTTCTCAGTGCTCTGAAAGCAATGGACCTTAGAAGGGGAAAGAAATACATTTTCTGCTGTATAACACAGAGCTTTGTTAGGGAATGCTGAACACACATTTTAAGTTACAAGCAAGGCTACTTGGCAGAATCCACATTTTGTTTTTCCCAAGAAGTTACTTTGCTAGGCTAAGCTTGGCAATTCGCCTAGAAGTTTTATCTATGCAGTTGGCACGTTAGGTTACAATGGAGTTCAGCTCACAGCAATTAACAAAAGCTGAATTAGGTTACACTCTGTGTATGCTCTAATCCTTTCAATTCTAATCATTCAGGAACCCTTTCATACACTGGATAATTGTTCCAGCCCAACAAAAAACCCCCCAACACCATCCTCACTGACTCTGGCTGGGAAAGACCCAAGAAAACAAACGGGGAACAAATCCCACTCCTTCATAGCACTGATGATGTTACGTAGTCTGGCAATGAGACATCTGTCAGGAAACAAGCCCAATCAGTAAGCACAGCCCTTGATCCGTGTTCTTTGATAATTTGGAAGGTATACATGTGTGTATGACAGAAAGACAGCAGGGTGCAAGACACATGGACAATGACAAACATGAAAACGAAAGGGAAGAGAAATGGAGAAAAACTCAAAGAATAAAGTTGAAATGTTTACCTGACATTAAATAAGACATCATAGCAGTTGTCATAACTCTAAAGGATTATGTGTCGACAGATGTATTCTTTATTTTTATGTTCCCAAGAGTCTAGTACAGTATATTCTCAATTTATTAGACTAATGGGAGAGGGGGAAACTCTGCTAAAGCAAAAGCTCCATTAAATCCAAATGGGATTTTAAGCATGTGCTTAAAATCACACATGCTACTAGAGCTAGATGTATCCAAAATTTGCCCAGCAAAAATCCATTAAATCAAAGGTTGACTGTGCTCCTTTATTTGCTAGAGAAAGTTAAACGGACAAGGTTCTGGGGAGGAAGCCGTTTCCCTCCCCCAACAGCTGGACAGGCCTGCCCTCACCAACGCCCAGCTTCAATGGGCAATCCTGAGCTGCCATCTGCATCAAGCTAGACTGGGGAGGGAGAGTGCAAGCAGCAGGAGGAAGAAAGCCGGGCAAAGGGGTGAGTGAGGGCATCCACAGCATGCCGTAGGACATGCAGTTTCCTTCAGCCTAGCAGACTTTCTACGCCTGCCTAAAGCAGGGAGGGAGAGAGAGATCCGATCCAACGTGTGTGTGTGAGAGAGAGAGTGGGGGGGAGATCTTTGATCTCGGAGAGTTATGTCAGGGCTGGCAGTGTGCTCTTTGTCTCTCTCTCTCTCACACACACATACACAGTCTTTCTTTCCTCCCGTCCCCCTCCCTGCCCACCCACTGGAGACACCTGGATTTCCTCCCCAACCCTGCCTGGCCCATACAGGCACTACCGTCTTGTGTGATGTAGATATGACCATGCCCACTCACTCACATGACTCCCCAGTCATGCCGATCCAGCCGTTCATTAGGAAGAACCGACTGTTAAATTATTTGAATCCCACCACTGGATCATTAAATTCTAGCTTGTTCAATGAGAAATACAAATTTTACAGTGACTAATGAGTTTGTTATTCTCCAGCGTGCTGTTTGGAGAATCCAAAGCATGGGTTATTCTTCGTCTGTTTGCTAGAGACTGAGTGTATGTTCCTCTAAGAACTTCATTGACTACGCCTCCTTCGCTCGGCTGAGCTCCAGTTTATTCACTCAGTCGAGCGAGAGACTAGTTCTTTTCCTTTGCTCTAACTGGAAGCTTGCGTCAGTTCCTTATAAAGGGTCCTTTCTCTTTGGAGAGACCTTGGACCCAATTTTAGTAGAGGACAAGGATAAGCGTAAAGTTATGCCATCCTCTTATCGGCGGGTGGATAGGAGATACGCTCCTTATTCCCAGCGACAGCCCTTTCAGACTGAGTCCGGACCCAGTGGATCCTACTTCCCAAGACAATGCTCCCAGAGCTTTGACCGGCCTTCTGACAGATCTACCTTCTGTGACCGGGGTAGAGGCCAGCATTCGACCAAGCATTCATTCTGAGGTGCGGCCGGTAGGTCATCCAGAAGGGGCAAGTGACTATCATGCTGCTATGCTCATTGGTGGCCAACTTATACATTTCCAAGGCCAATGGGAATCATCCACGACCAAAGCTTGGGTCCTCCAGATGGTGAGGCTCGGCTTCACATTGGAATTCCACTCCAGCCCTCCGAACCGCTTCATCTCGTGCCCGGTCTCGAGCAATCCAGAAAAGAAGAGATTGATGGATGCAGAGATTCAACATCTACTAGACATGTGCGCCATTGAACCTGTACCTGTAGAACAAAGTGGCACCGGCTTCTATTCATTCCTCTTCCTAGTGCCAAAAAATTCCAGAGGCTGGAGAGGGATCTTGGATCTCAAGGCTCTAAACAAATTCATAATGTACCACCAATTCAAAATGCAGTCCCCCAAATCGATTTTGGGATGCATTTGAAAAGGGGACTTTATGACATCGATAGAGCTCAAAGAGGCCTATCTGCATGTCCCGATTCAACCATCTCATTGGAGGTTCCTATGGTTCAAGTACTCCAACCGTCATTTCCAATATCGGGCCATGCCATTTGGCCTGTCATTGGCCCCCAGGACCTTCACAAAAATGTTGGCAATGGTAGTGGCCTCCCTCAGACAGATACCCATCAGGGTGCTGTGCTACTTGGACAACATACTAATTCTGTCGTCCTTGTTATGTCCTTATAAGGACATCCGGCCGGGGATTGGTTAATCCTCCGGGCGGGAAATTTAAACCGCTGTCATTGGACGGCTGGTCTGCCGGAGCGCTATATAAAGGGCTCCGGCAGCACAGCCGTTCGTCTGTTCTGACTTAGTTGAGAGCTGAATAAAACTTGTTGAACAGACCCCGCTGGTCTTGTCTTCTTTCCTGCGCCTGATCTAACACTGGCGACGAAGGAATCGAAAAGAACCGCCACGCGGAGCTAAGTCGCTCATCGAGAATTCCTCACTGAGCTGAAGTCACTGAAGATGGAGGCGTCACAAGCCGCGATGGCTCCGATCTCCAAATTCGACCCCAGAGTGGAGAAATGGACCTCCTATCTGGTTCGTTTCCGCCAGTTTCTGTGGGGAAACAACTATCAAGACCTCTCCGATGAACGGAAATGAGCCCTGTTCCTGGCGCATTGCGGCTCCGAGGTGTTGGAGATGGCCATCGACCTCGTGTCCCCAAGGAACATCGAGGAGATGTCTTGGGCTGATTTGCAAGACGTGCTCAAGGAGCACTACGCTCCCACTGGGACTCCCATTGCCAACAGATTCACCTTTCAACAGAGGAATCAGTTGGAAGGGGAGCCCATCAAGGACTTTGTGGCAGCTCTGCGGCAACTCGCATCAAATTGCGAGTTTGACAACGTTGAGAACGCCATCAGGGACCGTATTGTCTTCGGCATGAGGGACATTGGACTGCAACGAAAGTTCCTCAGCCGAAAGTAAATCTTGTTAAAAGACGTTGTCGAGGAGGCGATCGCAGCCGAGATCTCAGAAAAGGCAGCTGCCGCTATGAGTCGGGCTAAAGGGGTGCACAAATTGCAACGCCACCCCAAAAGCTCGTCTGAAGAGTCTTCTGCCAGCTCCTGCTCCGATGACGAAATGGCCGTCCACAAGGTTTCCCGCCAAAACCGTCGCGAGCGCAACCAAGATGGCACCCGGATCGAGCCCTGCGATAGCTGCAAAGGAAGCCATGCCAGGGCCAAGTGCCGCTGGAGAGACGCTATCTGCCGACGCTGCAACAAGCGGGGCCACATCGCAGAAGCCTGCAGGGCCGAAGCACCTACCCCGGGCCCGTTTCCCCCCGGCTGGGGCGAGAAACGGCAAGACAACCAGAGACCATCCAAACGGTCCTCTGCCAGGTCTCAGCAACGAGGCAGCGGCTAAGCGGCAGCCAGAACCGATCAGCTGTCCTCCGGCATCCACACCATTGATGACGCGGCCGCGAAGTTCCATGCCACCGTGATTGTGGAAGGAACACCCTGTTCCATGGAGGTAGATTCGGGCTCGAACTACTCCATCATGGACTGGCACCAGTTAAAGCGTCTGAAACCAGACATCTCCAAAAAAGACCTCAAGCCCCTACGGGCCCGTCTTGTCGACTTCGGCGGCAACCCTGTCGAGATCCTGGGGAGGACTTCGCTCCGGGTCACCTACCACGACTTCCAGGGCATCCTGCCCATCACCGTTGTGGGGCACAGCCGCCCGAGCCTGCTGGGGATGGAGTGGTTCAAGCCATTGGGGCTGTCTATCAGCGGGATCCACCAAATTCGTAGGGACGAACTCGACGCCATCATCGAAGAGTTCAAGGAAGTCTTCGATGGTAAGCTGGGGAGATTTGTGGGGAAACCTATTTCCTTCAATTTGGACAAAAATGTCACTCCAATCAGGCTAAAGCCCCGCAGGGTTCCGTTCGCCTTGAGGCTCAAGGTCGATGCCCAGATAGATAAGCTTGTCGCCCAAGGGGTCCTGGAACCGATCGATCATGCTGCATGGGAGACCCCCATTGTGACCCCAATGAAGCATGATGGGTCTGTGCGCATCTGCGCCGACTATAAGTGTTCGATAAATAAGGCCCTCCAGCAGAGCGCATATCCGGTTCCAGTGGTGCAACATCTGCTGCATTCACTTGGGAGCGGATCAATATTCGCGAAATTGGACCTGGCCCAAGCTTACCAGCAATTGCCAGTGGACAAAAAAAACTGCGGAGGCACAAACCATTGTCACCCATAGAGGGGCTTTTAAATGCACGCGCCTCCAATTTGGAGTCAGCGCAGCCCCAGGAATTTTTCAATCATTTATGGAACGCCTTCTCCAAGGCATTCCTGGGGCGGTCCCTTACTTCGATGATGTCTTGATCTCCGGCCACTCCAAAACCCAACTGCTTGAGCGTCTGTGCATGGTTTTACAGCGGTTCAAGGAAAAGGGTTTGAGAGTCAGGAGAGACAAGTGCATCATTGGGGTCCAGGAAGTCGAGTTCCTGGGTTATCTCATTGATAAGAATGGCATTCACCCCACTAAATCTAAGGTTAGGGCTATCCATGAAGCTCCAGCCCCCCAAAACAAGACGGAGCTTCAGGCGTTTCTGGGACTACTGAATTTTTACAGTGTTTTCCTGAAACAGAAAGCCTCCGTGGCTGAACCGCTCCATCGCTTGCTGGGGAAGGCGGTTTCCTGGAGGTGGGGGAAGGAAGAGGAAGCAGCATTCAGAGCTGTCAAAGACCTGCTATCTTCCGAGAGTGTCCTCATCCAATACCACGAGACACTCCCCCTGCTGTTGACCTGCGACGCATCTCCCTATGGCATCGGAGCAGTCCTCAGCCATCAATTCCTGGACGGGAAAGAAGCGCCCATCGCCTATTTCTCAAAGACGCTGTCCAGCGCTGAGAGAAATTACAGCCAGCTGGACAAAGAGGCCCTGGCCATCGTTGCTGGCATCAAGCGTTTCCATGAATACTTATACGGACGGAGGTTCACGGTCATCACAGACCACAAACCCCTGCTGGGCCTTTTGTCTGGAAGCAAACCCACACCTAACTACTCATCACCCAGGATGACACGCTGGGCAATTTTTTTGGCCGGGTACTCTTACGAACTTTGCCACAGGCCGGGCAGTAACATCAGCAACGCTGATGCCTTGAGCAGGTGCCCGTCAAGAGACTTGGTGAAGGACCCTGCCCCCACCCTGGGACTGCATCACATCGATGGTGACCAGGCTTGCCCAGTTACATCCGCAGACGTCGCGGCACTGACCCAGAAAGACCGGACTTTGAATCAAGTAATGTCTTGGGTACTGCGCGGCTGGCCTTCGGGACAGTTGACCGACGACTTCAAGCCGTTTGCAAAGAGGCAGCAGGAACTGTCAACCATGAAAGGCTGCCTGCTGTGGGGTGATAGGGTCGTGGTTCCCCAGGCCTTGCGCCTAAAAACTTTAAAAACCTTGCACAAGGGGCACCCTGGCATCGTACGCATGAAGGGACTGGCACGGAGCTACGTCTGGTGGCCGTCACTGGACAGAGACATTGAGGACTGGGTCTCCAGATGTGATCCGTGCCAAGAAGTCCGCCCCGCCCCTCCGCAAGCGCCTATTGCGGAATGGGAAACACCGAGCAACCCGTGGGCGCGAATACACATAGACTTCGCGGGCCCGATGCAAGGGAAGTTCCTTCTGATAGTGGTGGACGCATTTTCCAAATGGCTTGAGGTCATTCCCCTGGCATCCATCACTACTGAAGTCACCATTAGAGCCCTCCGGCGCCTATTTGCTACCCACGGGCTGCCGGACGTCCTTGTTTCCGACAACGGCCCGCAGCTGACCTCGAAACCCATGGAGGAGTTCCTGGCCAGTTTGGGCATTCGCCATGCCCTCTCTGCCCCCTACAGACCAGCTGGCAACGGGCAAGCTGAGAGGATGGTGAGGTTCACTAAGGAGGCCCTTGCCAGGATGGGACCGGGCGATTGGCAAGAGAAGATTGACAACTTCCTCTTGATACAGCACATTACGCCGCATGCCACCACAAGAAAGAGCCCGGCCGAATTGCTGATGGGCAGGAAGCTGAGGTCACCCCTGGACCGACTACACCCCCTGTACCACTCCGAGGTCACCGCAACCACGAGCCGCCCCCCCGAGCCTTCTCTGCAGGAGATCCGGTTTTCGCGCTTAACTTCCACGGCCTGCCGAAATGGCTTAAAGGGAGAATCGAGAGCGCAACCAGCCCGAAGTCCTACACTGTTGAACTGCAAGACGGAGTGGTCTGTAGACGTCACATCGACCAACTCCAGAAACGGTGGGAAGGGGATGGCGAAAACCACCCTGACGAGGTAGGACAACAACACCCCTACAAGGCAGGACAAAACCACCCCGACGAGGTAGGACAACAACACCCCTACATGGCAGGACAAAACCTCCCCGTCGAGGTAGGGCAACACCACCCTGGCAGGGCAGGACAATACCACCCTTTTGAGGTAGCCCTGCAACACCCAGTCAAGGTAGGACCGTACCACCCCGACACGACAGGCCAGCCAGCAGACCCGCTACCGTACTGCAAGTGCCGAGTAGACAGGGGACTCCACGGCAACAGAAACTCACGCCTCCCCGGCAAGGCAGCCCAATGCCACCTCGACGGCGATGAACTCCAGGGAATGCCAGTAGACCGGGACATGCCCAACCGAGGGGGCCAACAACAACCCTGTGAGGGAGGCCTACGACACCCCTGCACACAGGAACTTAAACGCCCGTTGGAAATTCCCCGTCCAGCTGACTCCCGACCCCGGCAACAACAACAACGACCCGACCAGGTCGACCTGCACCACCCAGACAGGGTCGACCATCACGAGACTCAACGAAATGGACAATTATCAAAAAACAAAATTAAACCAAGGAACTTACCGGCCTACGATCGTCCAATGACTAACCAGCACCACGATGATCGGCACCCAGGCCAGGGAAGAGACCAACCGGACCAGCAGATAAAATCCAACATCAGGACCGGAGGCGGCCCACCGGAGCCGGTACCTGCAACGACCACTTCGCAGCCCAGCAGCAAGGCCGGAGGCGCACAGACAGATCCGGCACCATCAACGACACAGCTGCAGACATTCCGGGAGCGAGGGTCGGAGGACACCGGAGCGGCCACCTTCCAGAAGGACGACAGAGCACAGAATGAACTGCGCAGGTTGAGCAGGGCTTCCCGACGTCCCGCCTACCTGCGTGACTACGTTTGTTGATTGGCACAAGCTGAACCATGTTTTATCTAGGGGGGAGGAGTGTTATGTCCTTATAAGGACATCCGGCCGGGGATTGGTTAATCCTCCGGGCGGGAAATTTAAACCGCTGTCATTGGACGGCTGGTCTGCTGGAGCGCTATATAAAGGGCTCCGGCAGCACAGCCGTTCGTCTGTTCTGACTTAGTTGAGAGCTGAATAAAACTTGTTGAACAGACCCCGCTGGTCTTGTCTTCTTTCCTGCGCCTGATCTAACAGTCCTCAAGGGAGCAAGCTGTAGAAAATCTAACTACCGTAGTTCAGGTCTTGCAACAACACGGGTTCTCCCTGAACTTGGAGAAAAGCCATTTACTACCTACCACCCACATCCTACACCTGAGAGCGATGATAGATTCCAGCAGCAGCTATGTGTTTCTGTCTCCCGACCGACGTCTCAGCATCCGGACACTGGTTATGCAGATATTGACACTCAGGTCTGTTCCTCTAATCCTGTTGTCCCAGTTACTAGGAAAATTGATCTCATGCATTGCAATCGTGCCATAGGCCTGGCTACATGCCCGTCCATTACAGTGGTACCTTCTGCCGTACCAGAGATCTTGCCATGACAACTCCAAGGCCAAAGTTGTTCTCCCTGCGGCGGTCCACTTGTCCCTCCGCTGGTGGATTTCGCCGGCCATAGAAAAGGGTTTTCAGGAGCCCAACCGGGTTACTATCACAATGGATGCGAGCATGTTCAGCTGGGGCGCCCATCTACAGACAAATGTCACCCAGAGTCGTTGGTCTCCGCAGAATCTAAAAAACGACATCAGCTGGTTGGAGCTGCAGGCAGTTCATCTGGCCCTGTGCCATTTTCACTCAGCAGTGATGGGGTGGCATGTGCTTGTTCTCATGGACAATGTAACAACAAAGGCACATGTGAACCGAGAGGGGGGCACTCAGTCCAGAGCCCTCATGGCCGAGTCGACGAAGATGCTGACGTGGGCGGAGAAACACACGCTATCCCTGAAAGTGGAACATATCTCCGATTCAGCCAACATTCAGAGAGATTGGCTGAGCAGGACTCAAAATAGATCAGGCAGAGTGGTGTCTTCATCCTTCACTCTTCCAGGAGTTGTCGCGGAGATTCGGTCACCCAATTGTAGACCTCTTTGCACACCCGCTGAACGCCCAGCTACCATGGTTTTTCTCCTGGTTCCCGTGACTGGGAGCCGAAGGCTGCAACGCTCTTCGCTGCGCTTGGCCTCCAGGCTTGCTCTACGCATTCCCTCCTCTCCCGCTCATCCTGAGAGTGATTCACAAGATGTTGATAGAGAAGGCGAAACTACTGCTGGTTGCCCCACATTGGCTGCGTCAACCTTGGTATGTAGATCTAGTGAATTTGTCTGTGGCCCGCCCTTGGCAGATTCCCAAGAAATGGATCTCTCTCAGCCAGGGGTCATTCTGCATCCAGAGCCTCAGTGGCTCCAGTTGACCATCTGGCGCTTGAGAGGATCTCCTGAGGAAGGACAATCTCTCAGGGCATGTAATACACACTATACAGGCTTCCAGACATGCATCTACGAACCGTATTTATAACGCCACCTGGAGGTTGTTCTGTTTCTGATGCTCGAAGAAACATTTCGACACAACTTTGCTGTCTGTCTCGGAGGTGCTAGAATAACTGCAGGACAGTTTGGACAAAGGTCTAGCATCTAACACTCTCAGATGGCAAGTGGCAGCCTTGCACATTATCTTGTCTGATGGCAAGGATCATCCGTTAATATCCTCGAATTCGGAATTTTTAAGAGGGGCTTCCAACCTACGACCGACTGTTGTCCATCGGTATCCAACGTGGGACCTTTCCTTCGTACTCAATGCACTTATGTTGCCCCTTTTTGAGCCACTGGGGTCCATTACTCTCAAATTCTTAACAGTCAAGGTCGCCTTCCTAGTAGCAATCACTTCGGCCAGAAATGTTTCAGAACTTGCGGCGCTGTCAGTACGGGAAGATCTTTGTATCTTCCATTCAAACAGGATGGTCCTGTAGATGGATCCCTCCTTTCTGCCCAAAGTAAACTCCTGGTATCATCTGGCCCAGGAACTGATTCTACCAGATTTTTGCCTGAATCCAACTCATCATTTGGAACAACAATGGCATACCTTGGACGTTAGGAGGGCTCTCTGCAGGTACATTAAATGAACTTCATATTTCCATAAACCAGAGGCCTTGTTCTTATCCTTCCATCCCTCAACATTGGGCAAGAAGGTTTCGTCTTCCACCATTGGGCGCTGGCTAAAAGCATGCATTGCAACAGCCTATACCCTTCAGAAGAAGCCCTTGCCGGGGAGAATTTTGCCTCATTCAACGAGAAGTGCAGCAACCACCACTGCCTGGGCCACCCAGGCTTTCATTGTGGACATCTGCAGGGCTGCAACCTGGATTTCCTTGACACAGTTTATCTGCCATTACAAAATTGACTCATTTGCCTCAGCTGAGGTAGCATTTAGACGGCATATGCTGCAGTCAGTTCATTCCTCTTCTACCACCCGGGACCACACAGCCGCCCTCCCAACATCTCTCTAGCTTGGGTATATCCCATGTTTTGGATTCTTCAAGTAGCGCACTGGAGAACGGGCGTTGACTTACCTGAATGTCCCTTCTATGCGTGCTGCTGGAGAATCCAACCCACCCTTCGGCTGCAGTCTCTTGGGCCGGGCGGTTCCTTCTCTACACTGTTTTCCTTACGCCTTTGTGAACAAACTGGAGCTCAGCCGAGCGAAGGAGGCATTGTCAAGGAAGTTCTTAAAGAAACATACACTCAGTCTCTAGCAAACAGATGAAGAATAACCCATGCTTTGGATTCTCCAGCAGTGTGCATAGAAGGGACATTCAGGTAAGTCAACATCCGTTCTATTGTATCCTGTTGTTAACAGTCTCTCAAGATATAGAAGAGACATGAACTACTGGTTTTCCAGAAACTTCAAGGAAAGGGGAAGCTCATTTGTGATATGCTTTCAAATGCGAAGGCATTTGAAGTAAAATTGGACCTCCTCATTAAACAAGTGAAGGAGGAAAACATCTGCCGTCTCCCTACTACTCTGTCAGAATATTCATGACTTGGAAGACATGGTAACAAGGTCAGCCAATGAATAGGCATAGCAACTGGGTCAGCCAATGAGGGCTATTGTGGAAACAGAAACTTGAGCAAGAAGTCTGGGCGTGGCTTAGTTCTGTGTTCAGCTCTAAAACCAAACTAGTCTGCTGCTGAAACTAAAAGTAATCTCTCCTCTCTATCATGTTGGAAGAATCAGCTATTGGTATTGTACATTTATCTTCATGTGTTATATGTATATAAAGAAGTTAATGAATCCAACTGAATCAGTTAGCTGTGTGCTTTCTGGATTTGATTATTTCTGCAACAAACTGACATACTCAAAAGCTGATGGCTGAAAAACCAACAGGAAATTATGGATTGAGTATGTACAGAATAAGTATCAGACTAGAAAATATTATGTCGCTTTCAGCTGAGAAGGATTGATGATTATGTTAGTAAATATAGAAAAAGATATGGAAGGTTGAATAACATATATATTGTTTGGGAATATTAGCATTGCATATAATGGAAGTCAAGGGGGGGGGGGGGAGGGGGGGGGAGGGGGAGGGTTAGGGCGGGGTTGGGATGGAATTATATATTGTTTTTATATGTATCTTATAATGCTGGGTTAGGGTGGGGGGGGGGAAAGGGGGGGAAATTTGTATTTGTAAAACTTTTTCAATTAAAAAAAAAAACCAACAGTTGTATTCCCAAACAAAAAGTGTGTGGGTTCACTGGAAATGTTGCAAAAGCAGTTTCAAATTAGATTTGAAGAACTTTATGCACATGAACAGGACATACAGCTTTTCTGGAACCCATTTTCTGTTGACATTGAAATTGTTGTTCTGATTTACCAAATGGAACTGGACGAACTACAGAATTGTGATTCTCTGAAAGACACATTCAAGTCAAGCAGCCTTACTAATTTCTATGCATTTCTCCCTTCTGAGACATATCTTAAATCTCCGGAACCATCCACTCAAAATGGTAACCATCTTTGGCAGCACCTATGTCCGTGAACAGACTTTTTCTGGAATGAAACAACTGAAATCTCCAACCAGATCCAGACTAACTGATGAACACTTGATTCACTTGCTACGACTGGCAGTGACAAATATGGAACCGGACATTGACTTTCTCATCAGCCAAAAGCAGGCCCACACTTCCAATTGAATTAGTAGTATATTTATGTTGGTTAAAATTGTTCTTCATTTTAAATATTATATTATTTCCTGTTTTTTTGCACTACAAATAAATATTTGTACACCATATTTTTCAGAGTATAAGATGCACCTTTTCCCCCCCTAAAAGGGGGAGAAAATTTAGGTGCAACTTATACACCAAATGTAGCCCCGCCCACCCACTGGCCTCCACCTTTGACCTCTGCCTCATAGCAGTCACCTCCTTGCAAGCAAACAGCAAGAAAAACAGCTCCTTTCAGTTCAGCACAGCCTAATTAGCACAAGTTGATTGGATTGGCCTCCCAACTCTCAGCTGATTTGCTCTCAACTGTTTTGCGCAAGGCTCTGCTGCTTGGTGCAAAGAGGTAAATTGCTGGAGCAGATTTTTTTTTTCCCCTTGTGCTAATCAAGCTATGCTGAAAACGAAAACGAAAGTAAAGCAGGCTGTTTGCTGCAATGAGGCAAAATTGCTCAGAGGCAGTGGGAGATTTCTTTTTCTTCTTTTCCTCACCAAAAAAGGTAGGTGCGTCTTATACTCCAGTGCGTCTTATACTCCGAAAAATACAGTATGCGCAGTGTTCATAGGAATTTGTTCATGCTTTTTTCAAACTATAGTCTGGCCCCAAAAGTCTGTGGGACTGTTATCCCTCCTTAATGCACTACTGGAGGTTGCGGGGGGGGGGGGGGTAGTTGTGTTGATTCTCACCTTCTTCCGCCTGCTTCCAATGTCTCTTAATGCCCATCTTGGGGGTTTTAGTTACAGTTTTAATTGATGCAGTTCTCAGTCTGGTTTATTGTGAGGTCATCTGAAATATATGATCAGGAGTTATTTTGAAGGAAATACTATTTGTTTTGTTCTTTTTTTTAATGGACTATTTTAAGAAGCCTGAAGCTGCTGTTGTAATGAAGTTAGGCAAGTGGCAAGAAAGTTTGTGCTCTTTTTCCCTTTGGGGAGGTCTTTTTAAGTAAATAGATTCCTTGGGTTGAGCAAGTACAGCTTAGGAAGGACAAAGGCAAAATAGACTGCCCCATCCAGTCTCATAACCACTCAGCCATGCCCACCCAGCCAGTCCAGCCCCCATAACAGTCTGAGGGACCAGCCCTCTGTTTAAAAAGTTTGAGGATCTCTGATCATGAGCTCAGAAAGATTTATTTCTTAGATTTCTAAGGAGAAGATTTATTTCTTAGATTTCTAACAAAAAGGTGACAATTTGCAGAAAGCATAGGAAAAATTGCAGGGGAGCAAATAAAACCTGCTTCACATACAATGGTTCAACAATGGTGGAAGCGACTAACCCAATTAAACCAGATGGGTCAATCCGCATCTGCACGGACTATAAATGTACCATATATAAGGCTTTGCAACAGAGTGCCTACCCAGTACCAGTCATCTAGCATTTACTGCCCTCATTAGGGAAAGGCAAAATATTTGCAAAACTTGATTTAGCACAAGCCGATCAGCTGGTGGATGACGCCACCGCTGAATCACAGACTATTATAACACACCGAGGAGCATTTAAATGCCGCCAGTTACAATTTGGGGTGAGTCTGGCACAAGGGCTTTTCCAAAGCATAATGGAATGCCTCCTACAGGGCATTCCAGGGGTAGTGCCTTACTTTGATGATGTCCTCACGTCCAGAGACAACAAAGAAGAACTAATCCATCGACTAAAAGAAACATTGAGTTCCAAGAAGCCGGACTTAAAGTTAAAAAAGAGAAATGCAAATAGCCGTGTCACAAATTGAATTTTTGGGATATTTAATTGATGGCTCAGGAATACACCCAACCCAAAACAAAGTTAAAGTCATTAAGGAAGCCCCCACACCCCAGAATCAGACAGAATTCCAGGCTTTTCTCAGACTGTTAAATTTTTACAGTATTTCTCTGCCACAGAAGGCAACAGTTGCTGAACCCTTACACCAGCTGCTAGACAAGAAGGCCAGTTGGACCTGGGGATGAAAGGAAGCCTCTGTCTTCTCTGCTGTTAAGAATTTATTGTCATCCAATAGCATCTTTGTGAGACTTTACCCCTCATATTAACCTGTGATGCAGCCTCTTTTGGGGTTGGCACTGTCCTCAGCCATCGACTGCTGATAGGACTGAGGCTCCAATTGCATTTTACTCTAAAACACTATCTTCCACAGAAAGGAAGTACAGCCAGTTGGACAGGGAGGCACTGGCCACTGTAGTGGGGGTCAAGTGTTTCCACAACTACCTATATGGAAGGGACTTCAAACTTATTACTGATCATAAACTGCTACTGGGCATCATTGCAGGAGACCACCCCATCCCAAACAAGTTATCCCCGAGAATGACTAGATGAACAATTTTCCTGACAGCTTATAACTACAGACTAATACACCACCCAGACAAACACATAGGTCATGCAGATACCTTCAGCTGATGTCCTCTCCCAGACTTTGTTGAAGACCCTGCCCCCATTGCACCCGTCCTGCTCATAGATGGGTGAGCTGCTCATTTTGCAGCCAGTCCAGTCACAGTGACTGAGATAGGGGAACAGTCAGTGAAAGACAAAACTCTGTCAAAAGTTCTGAACTGGTTGTGAAAGGGGTGGGCAGAGGGGGTGGCCGGAAGGGCCAGTAGGGGATGATTTTAAACCATTCATAAAAAAACAGTATGAATTGTCAGCACAAAAGGGATGCCTATTACAGGGGGGGGGGGTGATTATACCACTCAATTTGAGAAAGCAGGTATTAGAGGCTTTACACAGGGCGCATCCTGGCATTGTCCGGATGAAGGCACTAGCCAGGAGTTATGTGTGGTGGCCAAACATGGATAGGAACATAATGGAATGGGTTGTGATTTGTACGCCATGCCAGGAATCCAGACCAGCACCAACCAGAGCACCCACAGGGGAATGGGAGAAACCCAAAGGGCCCTGGTCATGAGTCCACATCGATTTCATGGGACCAGTCTAGAGTCAAACATTTCTAATAATTTTGGATGCAAATGGCTCCAAATGGCTTGAGGTAATTCTGATAACCACAACAACAGCCAAAGTGGTCATCAGGGTATTAAGGAGAGTTTTTACCACTCACAGGCTACCGGACGTTCTGGTCTCAGACAACAGAGCCCAATTCACAGCAAAACAATTTGAAATATTTTTAGCAGAGCAGAGAATCTGACATGCCCTGGTCGCGCCTTTTCATCTGGCCAGCAATGGTCAAGCAGAATGGATGGTGTGGTCCACCAAGGAAGCCTTAGCTAGAATGGGACCCAGGAACTGGCAAACCAAAATAGACCAATTCCTGCTAGCCCAGCACATAACCCCTAGTACCACCACAAATGGGAGCCCAGAAAAATTATTAATGGGTCGCAAGCTAAGGTCATAACTGGACAGGCTACATCTAAATTACAAGGCTCCCATCGATTCTCCACAACAGGCCAAGGCTCCCATCGATTTGACCAATCAGCCCCGGTCATTTAGCCTTTGATCAAAAAGCAAGTGGTTACCAAAATTTCAGCAGCTTCTAGTGAAATTAGCCTGAGTGTTAAAAGTCCTATGGAAAGGTTAAAGAACCATTGGACAAAGGATAACCCAGTTAACACCTGCAGAAATTTCAGAAGCATCTGGTGAAATCACCCTCAGGATTATAAGCCTGGAATGGTTAAAGAGCCCTCACAAAATAGTACAGGAGGCTCATCTTGTTGAGAAAAATACAAGAGAAGATGACTTCTTTCTTCAGTTGGTAAAATAAAAGGCAAAAACTTGAACGAACTACAGGAACATGTATAGGGGAGCAAGTAAAACCAGCTTCACATAAAATGGCTGAAAAATGGAGGGAGATTGCAAGGTGACTAGTTCCTCTGAAGAAGGATTGCTCAGGTTGCTACCAAAGCAAAATTAACAGAAAACAAAGAGAAAACTCATGAATTGAGAGAGAAGTGGCTACAGGAATTTCAGAAGCTTCTGGCGACATCAGCCTGAGTGTTAAAAACCTTATGGAAAGGTTAAAGATGCATTGGACAATGGTACAGAAAGTTCATAAGCTTGGAAATAAACTAAGAGAAGAATATTTATTTGCTAGTTTCCTAACAAAAAGATGAGCATTTGCAAAAACTCCTGGAAGTCTTGCAGCAGAGCGAGGAAAATTTGCTTCATATTCCTTGGCTGAAAAAACAGGGAAGCCTGTAGCGCTACCAAATCCTCAGCAGGTTTCTTCCCTTAAGAAGAAACATCAAGCATCAGTTCACTTCTTACAGAAGCTATCCATTTTATACCTTCCAACTCAGCTGCCTCATTTGACTTCTTCTTTTGAAGTGGATGATGGTGGTGGGGAACAGCCTGATAAAGTGGTCTTTATTCTGAAATCTGGCAACAGATCAGCAAGGTCCAGCCATGTAAAACACCTTGTAATCAGCGAGCAGGTGAAAAATACTCAGAATAAACAAATCACAGAAAAACTTTTAGAGAAGGAACTTGAGTCTCAGCAATCAAGAAAGGAAAACCTTCTCAAACACTTAATAATTGGAGGAAGCAACTCCAGAATTGGTTCTGAGGAGTCTGAAACTTTGAACGAAGTTTTTGTCAAGCAGTTGATAGACTGTCTGCTAAAATAAAGCCAGGTCATGACACACACTTGAAAGTAAATCAGGAAGCCTGTAATTGTGGAGTGTGTCTGACAAGAACAAAGACTGTTTATTCACAAGAAATATGCTCCTGTAATGCTTGTAACAATTCTGGATAGTTAGAAAGCTGATAAAAGTAACAAAAAGTTAGGCAACTTGCAGACCTCAGCTAAAAATTAGGAATAGAGATGGCCTGCAGCAAATAAAATGTGTATTAGATAACTATTAGCCAATGTTTAGGAATTGGGACAGCTAGAGACAAATAGAACAAATTGTAGAATTATTACTAAAATGTTTATTAGATGATATCTCTTATTATTCTGCCTTGTCCCACCTTCTTCTTTAGTGAAAAAGTATAAAGCTTTCTTAAACCTTTGTTCTTGGTTCTCTGGGCATTTTGGCCAGGAGCTCTTTTCCTTGGGATTATCCCAATAAAAAGCAATCAAAACCAGCACCTCGTGTCTGGCATCCTTCATTGGCCTCGGCATCAGGCTCAGACCCGAACTGGGGACAACACAGTGTTAACTATTTTCTTCAGGGTGATGTCTTTGAAGCTGAGGTGCAAAAATAGTTGGCACATATAGGAGCCTAGGAGGAACCTAATTGCCCAGTTGATCCGTATGATAAAAGTGAACTGCAGAGAACTGATTATCCAGACATCTTCTGGTTTTCTCATCTCTAGAATACGGTTTGCAGTGAAACTCTTCAATAACAGAAAAACCATCTAGGAAGCATCTGCTCTGTTGAAACCATACTCGTTGATTACTAAAAATGAAACCAATATGATTACAGCAAGCTCCAGAAAAATGGAAAAACCTTCTGATTAGGTAAAAGCAACCTAGATAAATAATCCTAAGAGGTGCACGAATAGGAGTATTACAAGATTTGGTTACCTAGATGTGTGTCTTTTTTTTCCAGAAGGCCCAATTGAAGTAAATTATGCATTCATTTCTTTAAAGACAGTTACTGTTTTTGAGTAAAAGCCTTGTTAGATTGTTTATAATAATCTGCGTGTGCCAAGACTACTTTTCTGCCTGATTCCCATCTCTTATATACAAGGATAAACAACATGTAAGGTTCTTACAAATTGTGATCAACATCTGGGGAAAGTGGTGTATAGCACAAAGCTAAAATAACTGAAACGTGAAAACAAGGGAGGTTCATTAGAATTAAGCCAAAAATGTCAGATATGATGAGTTTAAGAAAACTGGATTGGTAAAACTGTTGTTGCTTTTAAAGGGTAGGTGGGCCTGGATATACTTTTCTTCTGGGGAAAAGAGTTTTTTGATGTTAAAATAAGTGAAGGCCCATTGTTGTGTATTAAGGCTTCAGTCTGGTCTGCCTCTCAAATGGGAAGAGAAATTTATCCTGATTGGCTGGCTGGCTGACAGCTGAGTATAAAAGGAGCTGTCAGGGAAACCCATCAATCCCCCATCTAGGGATGGGATTAACCTCTTCCCTTCAGGAAGAAGGACAAGATTACAAACATTTTCATTATAAAGAGTATTAAGTAACACTTCTGTGATCAGCTGATACTCCCTGGAGTTTCCAAGACCTTTTATAATTGCTGCAGTGTTAGCTACTCCTTGTTTCTTCCTGGGGGGAAAGATACAGGAGGGGACAATGATGCAGCTTGATCATACAGGCCATGAATTTAATGCATGTGTGGTCCAGCCAGCTGTATTGCTTCTGCTGTGAACCACCCAATTTACAACAAGGAGAACATAGAATAATAGAGTTGGAAGAGTTAATGGCTTTTGGCAACACATCCAGGCTTTCAATTAGCCTGAGCAGCTGCTCTTAGTTTCCCTCTCAGCTGCTGCATTTGCTTTGGGGTTGACTTTTTTTTTTGAAGGGGAATGGATGTTTTAAGTTTTCTGCATTATTTTAGTGATTCCTGGCACTGTCCTTTTGGGGTGTACGTCCCTCATTCTTTTTGAAAGCTTCTAATGATGGAACACCCACAACTTCTGAAAGCAAGCTATTCTATTGGTTAATTGGTCTCACCCTTAGGAAATTTCTCCTTAGTCCTAGGTTGCTTCTCTCTTTGGTTAGTTTCCATCCATTGTTTCTTGTGCCTTTTGGTGCTTTGGAAAATAGATTGACTCCCTCATTTTTGTAGGAGCCCTCAAATTTCCTGACAGAACAATCAATCAGTGGAACAACTTGTCTCAAGAAGTTATAAATGCTCCAACACTGGAAGTTTTTAGAAAGAGATTGGATAATAATTTATCTGAAGTGGTGTAGGGTTTCTGCCTAAGCAGGGGGTTGGACTAGAAGACCTCCAAGGTCCTTTCCAACTCTTGTCCAAGTACCTTGCACAATGCTTTTGTGGATTGACCTCTTCTGCCACAAATTCATTTACCTGAAAACTCTGTTCCAACCTGACTGGGACTTAGATAAAAGAAGACTTATATATGGGGTTGACTGTCCTCTAGGCCCAACAGAAGAAACCACAATGTGAGATGAAAGAGAACCTTCTTACGAATAAAATAAAATCCTCATGACTGAATTTGGAGAGACAAACAAAAGCAAGTCATAAACAGTAGTATTTGGAAGGAAAGGATAATGGACAAATGGCTCTTTTTATGGAAATGCTTGGTAAATTAATAAGCCCACTGCTAGATCACTATAAAATTAAATGAAATAAAATAAAACAAAACATTAAACAATAAAACTAGTATTCCTCTCTAAAAATATGAAGAAGGAATGGAGATCTTTTTCCTAGGGGTGTGTGTGTGTGTGTGTGTGTGACTTCTTTGCTAGAATACAGAACATACAAAGCAAAGATGTTTGGTGGATATAAAAAAATAGGTTCAAGCTTCAATTATTTTTAGATGATTTTCCTATGTTTGTCTAGATTTCCTCAGAGAAAATGTATGTTCTTTCTGAAAAATGTAGCCTAGCAACATTGCAATTCATGGAGAGAATGTAAGAATTTGCACATGAATACCTGACATTCCAGATTTTCTTAATATACTCAGTCTGTGGGATCATATTTTCCAATGTATGTTAAAATATATAATGACATTTCCATATTAGCTTGGTTTAATAGAAACTGGAAATGCAGATTTAGAAGTCGATCGTTGCTTTCTGTCAAATAAGCTAGTATCTTACAACAGAATTAGCAAAAGCAATAGCACTTAGACTTGTATACAACCCCACAGTGCTTTACAACACTCTCTGAGCTGTTTATAATGTCAGGATAATGCCCTCAACAATATGGCGGCAATACCAACCTCAGAAGGGGAGGGCATACCAACCTTGTCCCAGTCAGGGTATAACTTTTGACTGTGGGAAGAGTTAGCCTGAAATAATGCATACTAGTAATTAGCTGTACTACTCAGGACAGAAACTTCTGCCATGTGCAGGATGAGGCTGAGTTGGCAAACTAGAGGAAAAGATTAAACAGACTGATTAGAAGAATATGTAGGTTATAACCATATTGTAATACCATCTTTTATTCCTTTTATATCGACAGAGGTTCAGAAGAGGAAGGAGAGGAAGATGAAGAAGACTAATCCTACTTATGTAGAAAACTGTTTATTGCTATATATTATATTATTAAATACATTTTTCCGTGCACGTTTTTATTGTTATCCTTATCCCGAGGCTGAAAAACATTTCAGAATAGATATTCCCCCATCTGGAGCAACTGCAGTTGGGTTGAACTAAGGTTCTTATTACTCATGGCCCTAATGGCTACCAATGATAAAAATCTATATAGGTTTCCTGGTGCCAGAATGATGTTTTACAAACGTGTAGTTCATTCACATGACATTTGTGTAGCAGCAAGATTATCCTCGGTATATATGTATTCATTTATTTATTGCATCTCTATAAAATCTTCAACAATGTTTTAAGGTTCCCAAATCCAGAATAAAATATCAGGTCTTTTTATATCTGTAACTAAATTATGACTATAAACTGTAACAACAACAACAAAATAGCACAGAGTGAAATAAGACTCACAATGTGACTAAGAATCCACAACATTTACAATACAAAATCAAAATGTAACGGATATTAAAAAGACTGAGGAATAAAACAATATTCACTTGATGACAAAATATGAACATTAGCTGTATAAGTAAGTCTGTTCTCTTTTGCAGGGAAAGCATTCTATTTTCCTCACTTCACTTGATAGAGCAAAAAAATTAAAATAAAACAACCTTATTTTATGGTTTCAAATTGTGAGGGATGAGTAATGAAGGCAATCCCGTTCCAAAAAGTAGCAAAGATTTATTAATATATTTGCAAATACAGCTGCACATGAGGTGGACCTAGAGCAAAAAACCAAGCAGGTTTTTATACTACTCCCCCACACCCACCCCCGCACGTAACACTGTTCTGTTTTCCCATTGGCTGGATACTAACAAGCTCACAACCTATCAGGAACACTTATTAACAAACATTCCCTAGCTGCAGGGCAAAGTCTCCCTAACTACAGCTCAGAAAGCACTCCCCTCTCCCTTTTCTGTTCTGGACTTTTCGGAGCCATTTTGTTAATTGTAATAATACTAATTTTTCAAAAAGTTCTTTAACTATAATTAAAACTTTAGGAGCAATACTTTATATTTAACAATGACAATTGTTGGGGAAGTTGGCAAGTCCTTATCTGAGTACCTGGGGTTATTTCTATTGTTGGGCAAAGCAACCTTTTCAAGGGGGCAGTTGGTTTTAAGAGATGAAACCTGGAGACAATAAGTCTGATTGAAGATGAAAGATTGAAGTTTGGTGCCTTTGAATCAGTGTTGACCCCTGGAGACTGGCTGGAGAAGCCCCTGCACTTTTTGGGGGGAAATATTTGTGAAATGGTCTACCATTGTGCCTTCCTAAGACTGGGAGAGAGTGACTGGCCCAAGGTCACACAGCTAGCAGGCTCCTGGATTCTAGTCTATTGCCTTAGATACTCCACTCCACTCCACTGGGTCCCTTTCCATGTGCTAGGTGCAATTCCCTTATTAGGATCTACCCTTGAGGCATCCTGTGAACCAGTGAGGAAGCTTCTATCCTCTGCTTTAAATGGAATTGCAGGGGGGAATCGTTGCGGGGAAGGGAGGGTCAGCAAAAAGAAAATCCATGGTAAACTGGAATCAATAGGATCATTTTTCTATTTTTTTCCTCATTCATGGTAATCCAACTATGTAATTTCTGAACTGAAACTACACTCAAATCCCAATTTGATTTTGAAAACCAATTAACTAAAATGGGACCAGAATCAGAGATGACCTTAACTTTCTCATACTTTCAATCATTTAGCCTAGTAGGGGATGCCAAGAGTTGTACACAGAACAGAAATGTCCAGACTCCCTACTCATTGTTTTGGGGAATTTTAACAGACCTAATGTCACTCCTGAGTTGCTCAGATACAATCAGCATGTCAGCTGTCTCACTAGAGGCAAGGGCATATTGGTTCACTGCTACTCCACAGAGTGGTAAAGGAGTTTACCACTCTGCTGAAAGCAGCTATAGTCTCTCTGATCATCCATCTCATCCCCACCTGCAGGCAGAAACTTAAAAACCACAAAGCCTGTAGTCAAAATAGCAAAGTCTTGGACTGAGGAGGCAAAGTTAGAATTACAGGCTTGCTTCAATTGCAGAGATCGGAGTGTTTTGGGGGGTTTGGGGAAGAAACTATGGAGTCAGGTAGTGCATTCCAGGCATTGACCACTCTGTTACTGAAAATACTGTCATATTTTCTGCAATCGAGTTTGGAACGGTTTATCTTGAGTTTGTATCTATTATTTGCTTGTGTATTGTTGTGGTTGAAGCTGAAGTAGTCATGGATAGAAAGGACATTGTGGTAAATAATTTTATGTACTATGCTTAGGTCAGACTGAAGTTGGCATAGTTCTAAATTGTCTAAGCCCAAAATTTGGAGTCTGGTGGCATAAGGTATTTTATTGCAGTTAGAAGAATGGAGTACTCTTCTCGTAAAATATCTCTGGACTCTCTCAATTGTATTTATGTCCGATATGCAGTGTGGGTTCCAGACAGATGACCTGTATTCAATAATTGGTCTAGCAAATGTTTTGTATTTTGTAGCAAATTATATCTAGTACCTGGGCAATTAACACAGGGTCCCCCCAGAGCTATGTGTTCTCTCCATTGCTCTTTTCTTTCTATACCAAAGACTGCATCTCTAGGGATCCTCTATGAAAGTACTGAAGTTTGCAGATGATGTAACAGTCATTGGCCTAATTTGAGACAGTGATGATCCTGCATATAGACAAGAGGTTGAACAACTGGCCCTGTGGTGCGGCTGGAACAATCTGGAGCTGAGCATACTTAAAACTGTAGACATGAGAGTGGACTTTAGGAAAAACCCTTCTATTCTACCAGGTCTTACCCTATTCAATAGTATTGTATCAGCAATAGCATCCTTCAAGTTTGGGGTTATATAATCTCCCAGGACTTGAAATGGACATATAATATTAGAACCATCATTAAAAAGACAAAACAAAGAATGTTCTTCCTGTGTCAACTCAAGAAGTTCAGAATGTCCCAAGAGTTGTTGATACAGTTCTACAGAGGAATTATTGAATCTATCATATTTCCTTTTAGAACTGTCTGGTTTGGTACAGCAACCAAACAGGACAGGTACTACAGATTCCAGCGGATAGTTAGGACTGCAGAATGAATAATTGCAACCAACCGATATAGACTATATTTTGCACAGATCAGAAGGAAGGCTGAGAAAATATCTACAGACTCCTCATATCCTGGAAATAAACTGTTTCAACCCCTTCCCTTGGGATGGCACTATAGCTCCATTGCATGTCAAAACAACTAAGTGCAGGGACAGCTTTTTCCCTTGTGCCAACATTCTGCTGAACACCTATCTAATGTCTATGTACACTTACCCAAGTCGTATGGCTGTGATATTATTTATCATAATTTTATTACGCCCCTCATTGGTATTAAAATTATGATGATGATTATTGTTGCTTTGCACCTACGCTGAGAGCTTCTGCTCCAGAGACAAATTCCTTGTGTGTTTAATCACATTTGGCCAAACAAACTCAGCTTCTCTCCTTTCTTGGTGTTTGATAACGGATCATGAATGTGCCTAATCACAAAGTTTTGTAGTCACCGTTATCTTTTGTGGTATTTGTTTTGCACATTTCAGAGTATTTCGGGACACTTCGGAATTCACCTATACTCTGTATGAAATAGTATTGTGTGTGTGTGTGTCTGATGGATCTAAAACGAGGCAAAAATGTGTTACTACTACCCAATCGCATTGGTTCACTTTCTCCGTTCTCAATCTCAGAGTGGGAGAGAAGCAGCTACTGAAACTGAGGTCTAGTTCACTCTAAGCGCTTCCCACTTTTGAAGCTCTAAGTGGCACGATGGTGCGAGAGGTGCACTCCTGCTGAGTGCGGCCGCTGCTTCAGCTCAGTTCTGGGTTTCCCCGTTGAGTTTCCTCATGGTCGCACCGCAGAGCTGGTGAGATCCCTCTCCCCACCTCCCACCAAGCCCCGACCCATAGTGGGGGAAGGAGTCGGTAGGGAGGTTCTTGGGGAAAGGTGAAGTGGCATTGAAGGAATGCAATGTCTAAATTACAGAAATCTGAAGGTGTAACATTTTTAGTTTAATGTGCATAACCAACTTTTTAGGAATAATCTTTTCCATCTGGGCAATGAACAACAGAACTACTTGTAAATAATTATGTCTTTGGTTTGTGACAGGACCAGGTGCCCTGCAGTTGGGTTGATTTTAAACAATCAGCATGGGCAGTTGCCAAAGCTGGGTGACTATCACAAGAGTTTAATTCAAACACATCTGGAAGGCACCAGATTGGAAGAATGATACATTATGGTAAGGACTGAAGTGGTTTTTATTCCTAGGTGAACACACCTGTCAGTAGGAAAACCTTCAGACACTGCATTTTGAAAACTAAAGTTGTTTTTTTAAAAAACATATTTGAAGTAGAGACCTAATCACTGTTGGCAAGTACAAGGACTTTGCTAAACATCAACCTGGTCAGAAGTATTTTGCTGCCCAATATGGAACAACTGTGTTCGCATAGACATCTATTTCCAATACAAAAATAGTGAAAGTCTTGTTGTGAAGTCATAACACAAGCTACACTTTTTGCACTAATGTTGTACACAGGGATTTCTTATTGTTCCAGAATTGTTTGGCTTTGGGACACGACCACCACATGTGGTAGTATGTCCCTTTTTGTGCTTTACATTTCCAGCAGAGTGAAGATGTATTGGGAAACATTTTAGAGATCTGCGCCGGTGGGAGGTGCCACCTATAAAACATCTTGTAAGCATTTTCTTTGTACGGTACAGATAGTGTTAGTTTGCTGTTAATTTTCCACAATTTTTTCCCATTTGCTTAATTCTATAGGGCAGTGATGGCTAACCTTTTTGCCATCGCGTGCCAAAAATGGGAGGAGCATGGTGGGGTCACAAGCACGTGTGCCCACATCCATAATTCTATGCGCCCTGCCCCCTCCTATGCTCCCCCCGCTTTTGGCACGCGATGGCATAGTGGGCCCAGTAGGCCCATTTTTTGCTTTCCCCAGGCTCCAGAGCCTTTATAGGAGCCTGGGGAGGGCAAAAACGGCCTTCCCCACCCCCTCCAGAGGCCGGAAACAGTGTGTTTCCTGACTTCTGGTGGGCCCAGAAGTCCCGAAAATCAGCTGGCTGGCACATGCATGTGTGCTGGAGCTGAGCTTGCGTGCCCACTGATATGGCTCCGCGTGCCACCTGTGGCACCCGTGCCATAGGTTCGCCATCACGGCTATAGGGTATCCGAAATTCGTTGCCCACGTAATCATGTTTTCTTTAACTGTTTCCTCTTCTAATTTATATGCCACTAGGAAGTTATAAATTTTGGTTATTAATTTCTCATTGGGGCCCAGTAAAATTTTGTCTGATTTGGTTCCTTTTGAATTCTGAATTTTTCCATATCTGATTTGTATCTGGAATTTATTTATTTACTTACTTACTTACTTACTTACTTTATTTATTTATTTAATTTTTATACCGCGCTTCTCCTTAAAATAATTTTGAAATGATTTAAATAAAGTTTGGCCCATAATTTAAGAACATTTCAAATTAAAATCAATATCGAAACTTTAAAACCAAACATGGGGTCAGGCCAGCCCAGTTAACTGAAAGAAATGAGTTTTAAGGGCCTGAAGAAAAGTCCGGAGGTCTGGGATCACTCCTATCTCTGGGGGGAGATCGTTCCAGAGGATAGGCACCACCACAGAGAAGGCTCTCCCCCTGGGGGTCGCCAGCCGACATTGTCTGGCCGACGGCACCCTGAGGAGGCCCTCTCTATGAGCGCGAACTGACCGGTGGGAGGCAATTGGTGGCAGGAGGCGATCCCATAAGTACCCCGGCCCTAAGCCATGGAGCGCTTTAAAGGTGATCACCAACATCTTGAAGCGTACCTGGAAGCCAATGCAGCTCACGCAGGAGAGGTATCACATGGGAGTGTCCCGTCGCTCCCATAATCCCCTGTGCGGCCGCATTCTGCACCAGTTGGAGCCTCCGGGTGCACCCCAAGGGGAGCCCCATGTAGAGAGCATTACAATAGTCCAGACGAGAAGTGACGAGTGCTTGAGTGACTGTGCGTAAGGAGTCCCGATCTAGAAAGGGGCGCAACTGGCGTATCAGGTGAACCTGATAGAAAGCCCCCCTGGCTACAGCCGTTGTATGCTCTTCTAAAGACAGCTGTGAATCCAGGAGGACGCCCAAGTTGCGAGCCCTTTCCATGGGGGCCAGTGATTCGCCCCCAATAACCAGCGATGGCACCAGCTGGCTATACCGGGACGCCAGCAGCCACAGCCACTTGGTCTTGGAAGGGTTGAGTCGAAGCCTGTTTCTCCCCATCCAGACCCGCACAGCCTCCAGGCACTGGGACATCACTTCCAAGGCATCGTTGGGATGGTCTGGGGTGGAGATGTACAGCTGGATATCATCAGCGTACTGATGGAACTCCACCCCAAAATCACGGATGAACTCACCCAGCGGCTTCACATAAATGTTGAACAGGAGTGGCGAGAGGACCGATCCTTGTGGCACCCCACAAACAAGGTGCCTCGGGGTCAACCGCTGCCCCTGTCAACACAGATTGCGACCGGTCGGAGAGATAGGAGGAGAACCACTGCAAAATGGTGCCTCCCACCCCTAATCCCTCCAACCGGCGCAACATGATACCATGGTCGATGGTATCAAAAGCCACTGAGAGATCTAACAGGACCAGGATAGAGGAATAACCCCTACCCCGAGCCCTCCAGAGATCATCCACCAACGCGACCAATGCCGTTTCCGTGCTGTACCCAGGCCTGAAACCGGACTGGAGTGGATCTAAATAGACAGCTTCATCCAGGTACTGGGGAAGCTGCCACGCCACCACACTCTCAACAACCTTCGTGATAAAACGAAGACTGGATGATAGTTAGCCAAAACAGCCGGATCCAGAGAGGGCTTCTTGAGGAGGGGCCTCACCACCGCCTCTTTCAAGGCGGCCGGCAGGACACCCTCACTCAAAGAAGTGTTAACAATCCCCTGGAGCCAGCCTCGTATAACTTCCCGGGAAGCCAGCACCAACCAGGAGGGACACGGGTCCAATAAACATGTGGTCGTATTCAGCCGTCCCAAGATCCTGTCCACGTCCTCGGGAGCCACAGGGTCGAACTCCTCCCAGATAACGCTCTCAAGACCTGCCTCAGTCATCTTGTCTGAACTAACCCAGTCAGCGGCCAAGTCTTCCCAAATCTGAGTGATTTTATCATGCAGATACTGTACAAAATCCTCAGCTCGGCCCTGCAAGGGGTCATCCCGCACTCCGAGTTGAAGGAGGGAGCGGGTCACCCTAAACAGGGCAGCTGGGCGGTTATCTGATGACGCGATAAGAGCGGCAAAATAATTAAATTTTGCCGCTTTGATCGCCACTAGGTAAGCCTTAATATGGGACCTTATCAGTGTCAGGTCAGATTCAGACCGGTTGGCCCTCCAACTGCTCTCTATGCATCTTTTCTGGCGCTTCATCTCCCTCAGCTCCTCGGAGAACCAAGGAGCTGAGTTCAGTTCCAGGTCAGAGGCCGCAAAGGCACGACACTGTCCAATGCCCCGGCGGCTGCACTATCCCAGGCTGCCACTAGGTCTTCAGCCGAGTTGTGAGCCAGAGTCTCGGGAAATGGCCCAAGCTCCATCTGGAACCTATCAGGATCCATCAGGCACCTTTGGTTATAAGTATGGCCACTAGTCCATTTCCACACCTTGAATTCTTATTTCTTCTATTTTTTTTTTTTTTTTAGTTTTCCTTCTTCATTTAAGAGATCCTGGTATGTTTTCATTTTATTTGTATCCATTGTGTTTGGATAGATTTGTGCTTCCATTGTGGAGATCCACCGTGGGATCATGTTGTAATGGTTCTTTCTAGTTTCATTCCAGGTTTTGAGCAGGGTGTCTCTTACGATATGTCTGTGAAATTGTTCTTGTTTTGTGAGTTTGTCTTCCCATAAATATGCATGCCATCCCTTTGTCAAGTTGAAACCTTCCAATGTTAATGTTCATCTGTTTTTGAGTTCAATCCAATCTTTTATCCATGTTAATGCTGACGCTTTATAATAAATCTGCCAATTGGGGAGTCCCATTCCTCCTCTCTCTCTTTTGTCCTGTAAGTGCTTTAATTTGATTCTTGCCATTTTTTTCTGCCAGATAAATTTTAGTATCATCCTGTCCAAATCTTTGAAGTATGTTCTGCCCAGATTTATTTTTTTATTTTTATTTTTATTTTTTAATATATTTACATGCCACCCTTCTCCGGAGACTCAGGGCATCTTACAACGCGTTAAGCAATAGCCTTCATACTTTTGTATATTTATACAAAGTCAGTTTATTGCCCCCACAAACCGCTGTCCTCATTTTACCCACCTTAGAAAGGATGGAAGGCTGAGTCAACCTTGAGCCTGGTGAGATTAGAACTCGCAGTAATTGCAGGCAGCTGGATGTTAAATGCTGCCTTTAGTAGGAGGCATTAGTCTGCTACGCCACTCAGGCTCCTCCTATTTACTGGTATCACCCTAAATAGGTATAGCACTCTTGGCAGAATATTTATTTTGATAGTAGCGATTTTGCCTAGGAGAGATAACTGGAGTTTTGTCCAACTTTCCAAATCTTTTTCTACTTGTTTAGCCAGTTTGGTATAATTGTCCTCCTTCAACATTCATATTTTGCTGGTAAGCCACACCCCTAGGTATTTAACTTTCTTTGCTTTTTGTATCCCTAGGATATTTTCCAATTCTTTTTCTTGATGTTTGGTGAGATTCTTTGTTAAGATTTTGGGGTTTTTGTTTATTTTTTTTAAAATTTGATTTATATGCCGCCCTTCTCCGGAGACTCAGGGCGGCTTACAATGCGCTAAGCAATAGCCTTCATACTTTTGTATATTTTATACAAAGTCAGCTTATTGCCCCCACAAACTGGGTCCTCATTTCACCTACCTTAGAAAGGATGGAAGGCTGAGTCAACCTTGAACCTGGTGAGATTCGAACCTGCAACAACTGCAGGCAGCTGGTGTCAACAACAGGGTGCCCTAGACCACTGTGCTATCCAAGGCTCTTATTGATTTTCAGGCCCGCTACTCCTCCATATTGCTGTATTTTGGTCAGTAATTTTAGTCCCGATTGTAATGGTTTTTCTAGGATGAGTACTATATCATCTGCAAAGGCTTGCAGTTTATATTCCTGATTTTTTATTTTTAGTCCGGTTATTTCTGTATCTTCCCTGATTTCTTCTAGCAATAATTCCAATATTAGTATAAACAATATGGGGGATAGGGGGCATCCTTGTTTCACCCCTCTCTTTATATCAAATTGTCCTGTTGTTTCTTCATTAATTAATTTTTTTGTAGTTTGGGTGCTGTATATCCTTTTGATCATTTTTATAAATATTTCTCCGAATTTCATCTTTTCTAATTGTGCTATTAGGAATGTCCAGTTAAGGTTATCAAACGCTTTTTGTGCATCCAGGAAAATTAAAGCTGTTTGTCTGGTCTTTGTTCATAGAATTCAAGAGTGTCAATAATTGTTCTTGTATTGTTTTGGATTTGTCATCCGGGAATGAAGCCATTTTGATCAGGATGTATATAGTGCTTGATAAAATTTTTCAGTCTCTGTGTTATAATTGATGTGAATAGTTTATAGTCTACATTGAGGAGGGAAATTGGTCTGTAATTTTTAATTTCAGCAGGATCCGAATCTTGTTTTGGTATTAATGTGATTATTGTCTCATTCCATGATGCCTGGACCAATTTCATTCAGTTTCCAACTTCCTGTTTTTAGGGAAGGTCATGGAAAAGGTGGTGGCCTGAAGCTGCAGAAAGTCCTGGATAAAACAGATTATCTGGATCCCTTTCAGTCAAGATTCAGGCCCAGTTATGGGATGGAAATGGCATTGGTCACACTTGTCATTGATCTCTGGTGAGAGTGAGGAGGGCCAGGGCAACCATCCTTACTCTCCTTAACCCTTCAGTGGCTTTTGATGCTATCAAACATAGTATCCTTTTGGGCCAGCTGCAGGGACTGGGGCTGGGTGGTACAGTTCTGTTCTGATTCAGCTCCTTTCTCTGTGGCTGGTCCTAATTGGTTCTGATAGGGAATGAGAGGTCCAGTACTTGGCACTATTTTGTGGTGTGCCGCATGGCTCAATATTCTCTCCACTTCTTTTCAACATCTATGTGAAACCACAGGGTAAGATCATCCATCCCCATGGGTTGAGGTACCTATAGTATACTGATGACAACCATCTCTATATTTCCATTCTTGCTGACCCAAGAGATGCCGTGGCTACCCTCTCACTGTGCCTAAAGGCTGTGGGGCCTGGATGTGGGACAATAAGCTTTGACTGAACCCCGGTAGGACTGAATGACTTTGGGTACATGGGGCTGACCCTAGAGCTACAGATGTGAAGGGATGTGGTAGGAATCTATCTTCTTTCCCTTGCCATTTGACATTTCTATGAAGCTGCTGGGAGAGGTTATCCAAAGGTTCCATGTGAACTGTTAAAACTGTTAAGAATGTTCAATTACACATCATCAATCTAGGTATGGCTGGAGATACTATGGGTGTTTTTACTTGGTGTGTGGAGGCTGTCAAGTGCAGAAATCAGGAAACCCAGGCAGTTCAAACGTATGTAAGGGTTTATTACAAACCTAAGATCCCTACAAGAATCTGAACAACTGGCGGCCAAAGCAAATTGATGGTAGATAAGAGTCAATAGAATTCAAAGTGGGCTGGAGTTAGATCTCTAATGGGTGCGAAGGGAGTTGAGACTGATGTAGTGTTTGATTCCTCCCTGAGGCGCAACCTGGTCCTCCTACAGAGGCTATGAGCATCAAGGCTACTTTAAGTGATCCAAGAATCCTGAACTATGATGGCATATAAACAAAACAAAGCATCATGACAAAAATATGGCAAACAACTATTCCAACTATGTTGTAGATTTTTTAAAATGGTAATTTTTTCTGCTGCCAAGAATATTCTAAATTAGAAGTTATACAGGGCAGGCAAAACGGGGTGTGTGTGTGTGTGTGTGTGTGATAAACCACTGAAAAAGTCTTATTTAATAACCTTGGAGCAGAGTATTAGCAGAACATCCTAACATAAGGGCAGGCGGGCATGGGGAAGGGCGTTCTTTATTTTATTCCAAAAGGTATTTATTACTTTAGCAGTAAGAGAAGCATCACTTTGAATTATCCCAAAAAGAAACAGTCCAGAAATACAATTGAAGAGTATTTGAACTGAAGATGTTTGATGAGGAAGAATTCTATTACTTGAAAAGAGACTGCAAGTTCCCATTAAATGTCCCTGTGGGAACTTAGATGTGCAGATACACATTCAGTAATTGTTTCCAGAGGAATTCTGAGTTAAACTTTTCCAGCAAAATCTGCCCTGAAAAAAAACAACTGATGAATTGGACTGATTCACAAAAGCTTAAGTAAGATTAAACTAATTAGTTTATATTTTTAGTTATTCATTTATCTTGGTGCCTTTGAGTCAGTTTTTGACTCCTGGAAGCTACCTGGACAAGTCCCACAGTTTTCTTGGCAAGATTTCAGAAGTGGTTTGCCAGTTTGATGTAGTTGTTAAGACATAGGCTAGAAACAAGGAGTCTGTGAGTTCTAGTCCTGCCATTGCCTCTTTCTTAAGGTGGAAAGAGAGTGACTGGCCCAAGGTCAGCTAGTTGACTTTGTGTCTCGTTTCCAGACTGTGTCGTAACAACTACACCAAACTGGCTCTATTAAAGTGATCTCTATTGTGATCTTTAAGGTGATCACAAAACTATAGAAACAATGATTATATTGAAATATGCCAAATTCCATGCAGCAGTGCTCTAAATTCATTGGTTGATAACCTGTCCTATAAACTAGACTTAAAGAGTCACTAGTTTACATATTAGAGAGCTTTGTAATTTCATACAATCTTCCACATACTAACCTTTTATCCTATCCTACACCTACCTAATTTTAAATCATATATCTTTTATAACTTCTAGCTTTTCAATTTTTATGATTGAGATTTTTCCTTTAAATAATTATACCGCACCTTCTTTGTGATGGTTTTGATCATAATAAAGATTTGATTTGATACTTAATGCATCTCACCATAGTATAGTGTCTGTGCAGTTTGCTAACCAAAAGCATTTTTATCTATTACTGTCCATACGTGTCCTCTGTAATAATGAAAAGTGTGTATCACTGATGTTTAGCAAGAAACTAGGTTTAAAGCCTCAAGGAACTGATGAGAAAATAGGTGCGTTGCCCTGGCTGGATTTTTTCTTGCCTGTTGAATTTCAATTGCCATTTATCTTAAGACAGCCAACTGAATGCTATTATCCTTGCTCTCCTTCTTTGACCTCTAAGAGGTCAGGATAGAAAACAGAAGTTTTTAATTTAAGTGTATCTATTTTTCCAGGACATGGAACTACATGGAACTTTCACTGATTCCCATTCAATCTTGGCTAAATCCTATACGGTTTCTAAGCAGGATGTTTACAAACAGTCTTGTGTTTGGGACCTCAGACAGTCTACAAAAAACTCCAAGACTTGGAACAAGGTATCCAAGTTCTTATGAGGGTAAGCAATCCCTTCCAAGGAGCACTTTTTAAATACCGTCACAGATTGTGCTGTCCCACCTGGGTAATGTTATGAAACTGGAGAAGGCTGACCTCTATTCCTAAAATCAGAACAACCCAACCCTCAGAATTATTAATTTATCAAACTTCTAATGAGAAAGCCTTGCTATTATGATTTATTAACACTAGAGAAATATAGAAAATATAGGTAGTCCTTGACGTACGGCCAGTCACTTAGTGACCATTTGAGGTTACAATGGATCTCCAAAAAGAGTCTTGATTCAAAGTTCCAGTGGCTGCTCCATCCTTGGTCACATCACCACATTTTGGACTCTTGGCAAAGGGTCCTCATTTACAGCCTTCCACACCCTGCTATTAGGTCACTAATATGACCTTTCTTGCTGGAAATTAGAATTTACTTCCAGTTTCCAGCAGCAAACCCCCCACCCACTGCTTTTGGGAGAGGGCTTGCTGGGACAATGGGCTTGCTTTTTATATTTGCTTAACTGCCACAAAAAGAAGTAAAATCAGGTTGGTCACCTGATCACACACTTAATAACCAGCATGACTTGCAATCATAATTCCAGGCTGAATTGCAGTCGTAAATTGAAGTCTACCTGTATCAAGCTGTAATACCAATGGGGCTATTGATAAAGGATAAAGAAAATTATATGATTTTGAGATTGTAACTAGAAAGTATATATATTTAAGGTATTCTTTAAGATCAAAAGAAAAATAAACCCCAAAATGAATTCACAAGGACCTGTGTTCAACCATCATGGAATCTGCAGAATGAGATTAGCTCTTTGTAGTTTTTGTAATGTTTTTCCACTCAGTGTCTTCCAGACACATTTAACTCTCCCATTAATTTGCAACCAGCACAGCCCTTGGCCTCCTGCTCCAGAACTCAAAAGCTGGTAAGCAATATGGAGCTCAGACTATATTCAGATACTTTCCCAAGGTTGGGAAAAGTGGGAATTCTGTCACCCACCCATAGTTTTACCTCCATCCATGGACCATGTTGGAATGGAGTTCAGAGGGTCAATATGATGCAGCTACAGGCTCACAGAAAGTCACAAAATAAATCATAAAAACACAGTATGTCCCAATCCTCAAGTACTGAAGATATTATAAATGATATTGGATAAAATATATATTTCATTGTAACTATATATAAGTCATTACATAAAATATATTAGAAATTATATATTATTATAAATTAACTCAACATCTTCATCAATGACTTGGACGAAGGGATAGATGGGAAACTCATCAAATTTGCAGATGACACCAAGCTGGCAGGAATAGCCAACACTCCAAAAGATAGACTCAAGATACAGAAGGATCTTGACAGACTTGAATATTGAGCACTATCTAACAAAATGAAATTTAACAGTGAAAAAAGCAAGGTTCTACATTTAGGGAAGCAAAACAAAATACACAGGTACAATTTATGTGGTAGCTTGCTCAATAGTTGTAACTGAGAGGGATCTTGGAGTCCTAGTGGACGACCATTTAGATATGAGCCAGCAGTGTGCAGCAGCTGCCAAAAAAGCCAACACAGTTCTGGGCTGCATAAACAGAGGAATAGACTCAAGATCACGTGAAGTGTTAATACCACTTTATAATGCCTTGGTAAGGCCACACTTGGAATATTGCATTCAGTTTTGGTCGCCACGATGTAAAAAAGATGTTGAGACTCTAGAAAGAGTGCAGAGAAGAGCAACAAATATGATTAGGGGAGGCTAAAACATATGAAGAACGGTTGCAGGAACTGGGTATGTCTAGTTTGATGAAGAGAAGTACTAGGGGAGACATGATAGCAGTGTTTCAGTATCTCAGGGGTTGCCACAAAGAAGAAGGAGTCAAACTATTCTTCAAAACACCTGAAGGTAGAACAAGAAGCAACGAGTGGAAACTAATCAAGGAGAGAAGCAATTTAGAACTAAGGAAAAATTTCCTGACAGTTAGAACAATTAATCAGTGGAACAACTTGCCTGCAGAAGTTGCGAATGCCCCAACACTGGAAATTTTTAAGAAGATGTTGGATAACCATTTGTCTGAAGTGGTGTAGGGTATCCTGTCTAAGCAGAGGGTCAGACTAGAAGACCTCCAAGGTCCTTCCAACTCTGTTATTCTATTCTATTCTATTCTATTCTATTCTATTCTATTCTATTCTA
>WNWU01013599.1:3459122-3471436 GCA_012654045.1 Ptyas mucosa
TATTCTATTCTATTCTATTCTATTCTATTCTATTCTATTCTATTCTAACTCAATTTCCTAGCTTAAGTACTTAACTCAGTAAATTTGAGTTGAGGAAGTAGGTGTGTTTGTGTGTATGTGTGTGATTTTTTTTGAAGCAGAATGAGCACAACATCTATTTCCAGGGGGTGGAAGATGGTACTTCCCGGAGCCTTTAGCTGCTTAGACCCACCTATGACAAGTTTGAATTCAATCTCCGGAGTGAAGTTGCTTTGCTGAAAAACTACAATCTCTTGTACTGCTTGAAGAAAGACCTGCACAAAGTGGAGACCTTCCTGCAAGTGATGAAATGCAATCATTTTAGAGAAACCAGCTTTTCTGCCTAAAGGCAGAAAAGACTCACCTCTCCATTCCACTTTTCCTACGCAGTTTCCTAGAACCTGGGAAAGAGAATGTGCTATCGCTGCGCCAACTGCCTACATGCCTGAGTCAAGTAAAAAGCAACCTATTGCATTTCAAAGCCCTGCTGTTTGTGAAGTCCCTCAATGCTCCTTGACACCTGTGCAAAAATAAATGCAATTTTGCTGCTGAAGAATTAGTCCTATAAGCTGACTGGCTCAATTAGATCTGTCTCTTAAATGATAAAGAATACAACCTTAAAGGCATTGACCTCATTTTACATAGGATCACAAACTTGCTGTCACAACAGCGATCCTACTCAAAACAAGGTATCTCCAAATCTGTTTATAAATGTGATTTTCCTTCACTTTAATTCCTATAAAATTAAAACAAATCTAAATAAAAGACTACACAAAGAAGCCCCTAAAAAAAACTCATTCAAATAATCTTAACTTGTAGGGTTTTTTTTTTCATAATAGCAATAGCATTTAGACTTACATACCACATCATAGTGCTTTCTGTAAATGGTTTAGAGTGAGCATATTGCCCCCAACAATCTGGGTTCTCATTTTACTGACCTTGGAAGGATGGAAGACTGAGTCAACCTTGATCCGGTCAGTAGGCAGTTAGTCTGCAATACTGCATTCTAACCACTGCACCACCATGGCTCTATGTTTTCCATAGTATGTTCTCCATAAGATAAGGAAAACAACAAGGATATTTTTAATCACTTCTTTTTCTATTGAAAAATTGTAGAAACACATATTAACAAGTTTGTCTTTCAGTAAGTAGCCTTATCATATTCTAGAATGCAACTTTCATTTTAAGATTATTCAGGAATTATTTTCCAAAGGCTATCAGAATGTTGACTTCATCTTAGCTGTGTAGATGGCTTTTTTCAGCCTTGTAAATATATTATAAGAGGGGGAAAGTACTGGCACAATCCCAGTTCATAATGAAGGTAATGTTCCTATCACTTCCACTGATTTCCACTTAAGGCAAGAAAATTATTTTAATGGGACCCAATGGAATCTAATATATTTTTCCACCTTCATTTTTTTCACATCATAGTCCGCTTACTACCAGCACTTTATGGCTTATTCTATAAAGTTTTTGTTTATTTAAAGACCATTCTGGTCAAGTGAATCTTCCAAATGCAGAAATAATATTAAGAAACCTGTGAGAATACATAAGATACAGGTAATCCTCGACTTATAATCACAACTGAGCTCAAAATATTTGTCGTTAAGAGAGACATTTAAGTGAGCTTTATCTCATTTTGCAACCTTTCTTGCCTTAGTTGCTAAATGAATCACTGAAGTTTATAAGTTGTTAATTGGCTTCCCCATTGACTTTGCTTGTCAGAAAGTCGCAAGAGGGGATCATATGACCTTGGGACACAGCAATGGTCATTAATATGAACCAGTTGCCAAGCCTCTGAATTTTGATCACATGATCATGGGGATGCTGCAAAGATCGTAACTATGAAAAATGGTCATACGTCACTTTTTTCAATACCGTTGTAATTTTGAACAGTCGCTAAATGAACTATTGTAATGGAAGGACTATCTATAATTGCTTACAAACAGTGTCAGGCTAGAGGGTATTAGATTTAACATTCCCCCTCCTCTCTCAAAAAAGGGACTTATCTTTTGCACATGGATTAATGATACAAATAAGCTGCCAATCCATTACGGATTAATGATACAAATAAACTGCCAAGTTTCAAAATGTACTTTTACTGTTACAACCATTATTGCTTCTCAGATTGCCAACGAATCAGAGGGGAAGAAAGGGGGAGATGGAATGTAGGCTCCAGACATCAAGAAGACAGCATTGAGAACCAGAGCCAAAGACAACAATATCACGACATTCAATTGGACAATGTGACCTGGTCTGATAGGGGGAGGGAGAATCTATACTTTAATTATGTGGGTTTGTGCAGGAATTAGTTAGATCTGATTTTGCCCTCATTTGTGCCAAAATGATCTACTCAATAAAGTTTGGCATTAAGAGATTGAATTGACTCGGCCGTAACTGGGTTTGTTAGTTGGAACATTGATATTAAATCAGATCTACCAAACTCAAAAACGACACAGAAGTCCTGGGCTCATGCAGCCTGTCCAGCTACCTGCTAGAAAAGCTGTGAAGACCCAGGAGGAGACGTCTGGGGTGGAACGGAAAGGAGAGCAGAGGGCCAAGTCTGGAATGGGCCAGGTGAAGGAGACCCCAACCACAGGCCAAGTAGATTTTGGCACCCAGAAGGTGGTGACTGATTCGAAAGGATAAGCAGAGACAACCAAACAGCTGGCAGTGCAGGAGGAGGACGTGGCAGCTGGGGGACTCCATCAGCCGGCAAGGAGTTATGGCAGAGACTGGTGCCAGAGGCACCCAAAGCTGAGTTTCCCCTGCTTTCTCCTGGAGCAATAGGCCATAGAGCTGCAGTCTACCCAGCACCCATTTCAACCCTGAGAGCCCCAAGCCCTGCAAAGCCGAGAAAGCTGACCAAACACAGGAAGGAGAAGTTGTGAGTGGCACATCATCGTAGAATTCTCCACCCCACCCCACCCCACCAGCAAAGCGGAAGGATCTCCTACTGAGGATGATCCCCAGCTGACCCTCTACGAGAGTGACAATGTGATGTCTCTTTTGGATGACTCCTCCAACCCTTTCTCAAAGGCCAGCTTAAGGGAGACGAGATGATTCCTGGCACATCAGAATTACTAACCCTGAAGTGCCAGCAAAACAGCCTTCAGCTAGAGACAGCTTGCAGGCCAGTGAAGAGGACGGAGAGGAGCTGCCAGCCATGTTAGATCTCAGAGCACACAGGGCAGAAAAATGGAGGTCTGCCAGATTGTTGGGGAAAAGGTCCTGCCCCTCTTGATGGGCTGCACCAGGAGCTATTTAGCATAGCAGGCAGAGGGAGGCATTGCTAAAAACAATGTGTGTGGGTCATGGCTGTGTGCTCATTTGTGTTTCCTGAGGCTCTGAATTACTATAACCCATGAGTGTTATAGTAAGTGTGTAACGTGGATGTACTTTTAAGTTTTGCCTGAGTTTATTGAACTCACTGTTTGAGCAGCTTGCCATTTGTATTATGGACTAATTATCCATTGCCTGGGAAATTAATCTGGGCTTCACATGGCTGGCTTCGGATTGGGACAGTTCTTAAGCTGGGTGAAGAAAACTGCTAGGGAAAGACAAATAAAACCCTCCATAAACCACACTGACGTGTGAGTGAGTGGGGCAGCACAGACAGCAAGGTGAAAGATGACCCAATGGTAAATGAAACCATCACCCTCTGTCAGCCCAAGTGGAGATTGTAGTAACCTATTTGACGGCAAAGGGGGTCATGAAAGCCCTAACAGACCCAGCGTGCACCCGATGCTCAGTCAGCCTGCAGACAATGTGGAAGTTGGGATTGTAGTGAGAAAGCTACGCCAATTCATGAAATTTGAAAAGGCTGATGGCTCCATCATAGAGGGCTTGCCCACCTCCTACCTAACAGAACCAGTGCACCTTAAGTTAGGAACCCACCAAGAAACCATTTGGTTTGTGGTCACCCAAAAGATGGAAGAAGCTATGATATTGGGTTAGTCTGGCTTATCAAATGGAAACCTATTGTGTATTGAGGAAATGAAAAAAGATGTGTAGCTATGACAGGGAGGGGCCAAATGTCCTGGAAAGGAAGCAGGGTGAACCCAACCAGCAGAGGAAACAAAGGGCAGGACTCGAGCACACAAAAGTGGCATCCAAAATGGCACCAAAAGTACAAACCATCCCCAAAGAATACCAGGATTTAGCTACATGTTCAGTGAAAAGGAATGTGATGTCCTATCCCCTATCACAAACCATCATCCCACGGACTGTGCAATCAATATCCTACAAGGGGTGAAACTCCCAAAGCCCAAGATGTTCTCAATGACTCCAAAGAAGATGGGGGAGTTGACAGACTATATAGATAAAAACCTGACCAGGGGCTTCATCTAGCCAACAAAATTCCAAGAAGAACTCCCCATGCTGTTCAAGGAGAAAAAAGATGGATCATTGAGATTATGGATAGAGTTTAGGGAGATAAATGGTGTGTGTGTACAAACCATGTACCCACTCCCTCTCATGTAAGATATGCTGGCACATTTAACCAAAGGGAAGGTGTTCACCAAACTGGACCTCAGGGGGGCATACTACCAAGTAAGAATCAAAGAAAGTGATAAATGAAAGTCTGCTTTCAATTGCCCGTTAGGATGCTACTGTTGTGGCCCGTCAGTGACCTGTGTAGACTGTAGCTGATTCCAACAACGAGGAGGCTGGTGTGGTGCTGCACCAGCAGCCTGTGCACCTGGCGCTCGAGTCGGACAGTGAGAAGGCTGGAGAAGATGTGGTGCCAGCGGCAGGGATTCAGCCAGGGCCTTCAGAACCTCCAGAAGCTCCTTTAAATGAAGAGGAGGAGCCTCTTCTCAATGCATGGGTGCATACAGCTGCCAAAAGGCAGGAGTGGCTCCTCAGGAGGAGGTCTCCTTGAGAGTAAGGCTTGGGGCTAATTGGCCACTCCCTTAGCCTAAGGAGGAATGCCGCTTGCAGCAAACTGTAGGGAACAATTTTAGTTCAATCTCCTTTGCCTCTGGATTCTCTGCAAAATTGTTTCTGGGCTTTATGCCAACCCTAGAAAGACTGTGATTACCTTATCTTAGAATTCTGGTAGGCTGTTAAGACAGTATTAACAGCCTTTGGTTGATAAAGACTAAGTTATTTGAGTAAAATAAGCTTTGTATAGAGTTTATGTGTGCTGCATTCTTTGGAGTCCGTAGCTGGGGCAGAACAGCTACCAGTTTAGGGTAACAGCCTTTGAATTACAGTTACCCCCAGCTGTGTTCATGCAGCTGATAAATGAAGTGCTGCATGAGCACCTATTCCAAAAGGTCCTAGTGTATTTGGTTGACATCCTCATCTATTTGGAGACAATTGATGGACAGGTGAACCTAGTATGTAAAGTACTGGAAATCTTCTAAGAGCTAAATTGTATGCCAAACTGTCAAAATACGAATTTCATAAGACCAGCCTGGTCTACCTAGGATATAGAGTGCCCTGTGAAGAGTTGGAGATGGGTGGTGAAAGCCATTTTAGAGTGGTGAGCCCCACAGATCCACAAACAATTATAAAGTTTTCTGGGCTTTGCAAATTTCTATAGGCAATACATCCCCTCATTGTGAAGATCGCCTTACTGATCACAGTACTACTAAAGACTGAGGGAGGGGGGAGAAGCCCCAGCCCAACCAGCCACAAAACTGGACAGTGGAATTCCAAGTAGCCTTTGAGAAACCCAAGACTGGGTTTCTCAAAGGCTACTTGGGTTAGGACTGGCTTATATTTGCAGATAAGCCAGTCCTAAAGCACCCCAATCCCGAGGAACCATTTGTGATCCAAGCAGATGCCAGTGATGTGGCAGTGGGGGCCAGTTCTCCAAAAGAACAGAGGGGAAACAGCAACCAGGCATCTACACATCCCAAAAACTGAGAGATGGAGAGTCATTGAGCAGAGTGGGAGAAAGTCGCCTTCGTGGTGTGATGGGTGCTGCTGACATGAAGATAGTTCTTAGAGGGCAATAAAATACCCTTTGAAGTATAGACTGACCACAAAAATCTAGAGGTGTTAAGAACCCCCCGCAAACGTTCCCCAAAGTAGGTGTGATGGGCCCTGTACTTCAATCGGTTTGAATTCACATTGAAGTATATCAGATATATTCAGCAGTGCCTGAGCTACCAAGAAATCTTGAATCAATGTGTTATTCTGGATTTCTGTCTTTCAGAGTTTCTCAGGGCTACCCACAACACTCAGAGGTTTGCAGTGCAATAAGAACTCTTAGATGCATTTCAGAAAGTATTGTTCATAATCCGAGGCAAAGCCATCAACCTTACTTTTAATTCCTTTTTCCATACTTCCCTCCATCTTCCATCAGGGAAATGATTGAATATTTCTATCATCAATATGCAAACCAAAGTATCTTTTGGCTCTAAATCAGACCTTAGTTTGAAATGTTGCTTAGTTTGAAATCTTAAGCACATTTCCATTTGTTCTAAGCTTTTATGTGGTTTGTCTGCAGCTTAACATACTGCAGAAACAAGTCCACCTCCAGGATGCTGTAACAGTCCATCAATTCCCAGAAGAGGGATGGGTGCAGGCGCCATTCTGCGTGGTCGATGGCTGTCCTGCTGAGCCAGTTCGCCTGCATGTTGGACACCCCGGAGATGTGCTCCGCAGCTATGGACCACAGATGTCTCTCTGCCCAAAGGCCCAGCCAGCATGAGGGGCCTAGATCTGGTGCCCCCTTGATGGTTTATGTGTGCCTTTGTGGCCACATCATCAGTTAGCACTAGAATGTGTTTGTCTGAACCTGGAAATGATGGAAGGCCAGATGGACAGGCCGCAGCTCCAACCAATTGATGTTATTTCCGGTCCAGTTGGTTACACCAGCCCTGGGCCTTTTGCAATTGGAAGTGCTCCCCCCAACCAAAGAGGCTGGCATCCATTGTTATAACTAGGTACTGGGGTTCTTGGAAGAGGCATCCTTTGGAGATGGCCGATGACATCCACCAGTTGAGGGAACGAAGAACCTCTCTGGGAACCTGGACCCTGGCTGGCGAGCTGCTCCTGCCCGTCCTCTGGAAAGGTAAAAAAAAACCCCATTAGAGGTCTCTGACATGTAGGTGTGCCCATAGTATGATGGAAATCTGGACACCATCTTGCCCAGGAGCTTAGAGAGCAGGACTAAGGGCACTTTGTGCTTCCTTTGGATTCTATGTGCTAGATCCCTCAGACTGTCCTGTCGCTCCTGGGACAGATACACTGTGCCTTCAATGGAATCTATAACCGCTCCCTGATGGAGCAGGCGGGTTGAAGCTGTCAAGTGGCTCTTCTCTATATTACTAGAGAACCCATGGACAACTGTTCAGTGTCTGAACAGTTACCTAGAGGTCCTCTCTTGATTGATGGATAGAGGAGGACTGGATTAATATGTCATCCAAGTAACATTGGACACACATTGGACACCACTTGAGATGTGGTGATTTAATCACCCAAAAGCCACCAGCAATCAATTTACTTGTTAGGACATTTGATACAAGGATGTTTCTGTTTGCCATGGCACTTAAATGCAGATACCATCATCATCTTCCCTCCTCCCCACAAATATCCCTAGTCTTTACCATCCCCAAGTGTGATAAATGTGAAGCCAGGAAGGATTGCTTTTCAGTTTAACTGGGTTTCTTTTTTTAAAGTCTTCCTTTGGAAATCAGGCTGATGTCCCAGACACATTTGGAATTTTATCATTTTATCAAGGTTGCCTCAGCTTTCCATCTTTTCGAGGTTGGTAAAATGAGGACCCAGAATGTTAGGGGTGTAAGGTTTTTTAATGCAGCTCAGAATCTGATAAATCCAATGAAATGCTGAACACAAGTCTACTGATAATCAGCTTTTATTTCTAGCTAGAAAGCAAAACTGGGCGACCCTTTATAGTCTCCCACCTTAACAGCAGGCAGAGAGAAAAGCAGGCCCATTCAAAAAAACTTTTTCCAAACTTCTTATAGTCTTACACAGGTTGCACTGACAGTCATAGTGTTAGAAACATTATTTCATATCACGCAAACCTCATGATTTTTCTTAGCACTCTGAAAACAATGGACCTTAGAAGAGGAAAAAATACATTTTCTGGCATATAACCCAGAGCTTCATTAGCATTATTATCTCTTATATTAGGTTGCTGAGAATATACATTTTAAATTACAGCAAGCAGAATCCACATTTTATTTTTCACAAGAAGTTATTTTAGCTATTTGGCAATTCTCCTAGAAGCTTTATCTACCCTGTTTCCCACAAAATAAGACATCCCCTGATAATAAGACCAATCGGGCTTTTGAGCGCATTGCAATAAAGCCAAGCGCTTATTTCAGGGTTAAAAAAAATATAAGACAGGGTCTTATTTTCGGGAAAACACCGTATGCAGATGGCACATTAGGTTACAATGGAGCTCAGCTCAGCAGGGAATCAAAAGTAAAGTTAAGCACATTCTGTGTATGCTCTAATCCTTTCACGGGCAATCTGCTGACATTATAAACTGCCCAGCGAATGCTATGAAGTACTACGGGGAGGTATATAAGCTAAAGTCCTACTACTTTCCTTCCTCAACTGCTTATCTCTCTTTTCTGTAGCTATAAGTAATGTGCAGTAATTTTTTTTTAGTAGCTGGAGAATGACAGCCAAGCTTTACAATCTGATTTTCCAGTGGAAGAAGATGGTATTTCTTACTGTGACTCTGACCCAAAAACATTAATTACAAATATCTGAGTGATCTCATAAAATCAATTCATTATCTATAAAAGAGGCCACTACCTATATTGTTGCCATGGTTTTTGGCAATTCTATGATGTCACGAATCATGGTAAACTAAACAGTAGTGGCATTATCCTCCAGCCTCCATATGGAATATGTGGTTGCTTGGTAACCGCATAGAATCACCTCAATTGTTGGCTGCCACATTCCAAGCCATCCTTCACTTGGGTAAAATGAACCAGAGGGGATAGGCATCATGAGATGTGTTGCCCCCTTTGCGACCCAAATTTTCCTGGCTGGAATTCTATTGTTCTATTGTGAAAGGTTGGATGGATTCATACTTCCATGCCCAGCCTCAAACATTAATTGCAAAAGGATTGCCAATTCTCCTAGTTACGACAATGTGCATATTCAGGAGACAATTCGTAATTTCGTTGAATTTATTAGATCATCAACTTTAAAATTATGGAGTAGATTAACTAAATCAAATCCTCATGAATATTTGGATGAAACGGGATCTCATGAAAATCTGAAAAAACTGTACAAATCATCCAATGTCCTACAAGTCACATCCAAAGCAGAAATAACAGGGGGGGAAAGGAAATCTCATCAGTTGGAGATCCCACAGGAAGTGACTACAGAAATTTCAGAATCTCTGGAGGTTAATATGGGACTGAAGGTGACTCTCAAAGAAAAAATAAAAGAAAACAAAGAGGAAACCCATGAGTTGGAGTTGCAGACGGAAGTGCCTACAGAAATTTCAGAAGTTCTGAAGGTTAAGAAGTTGCAGAAGTGGACTCTCAAAGAAAAATTAAGAGAAAACAAAGAGAAAATTCATGATTTGGATATTCCAAAGGAAGAAATTTCAGAAGCTCTGAAGGTTAATACGGGGCCAAAGGTGACTCTCAAAAGAAAAATAAGAGAAAACAAAGAGAAAAGTCATGAGTTGGAGATACAGAAGGAAGTGAATACAGATATTTCAGAAACTCTGAAGGTTAATACAGAGCTGAAGGTGACTCTTCAAGAAATAATAACAGAAAACAAAGAGAAAATTCATGAGTTGGATATTCCAAAAGAAGTGCCTACAGAAATTTCAGAAGCTCTGAAGATTAATACAGGGCTGAAGGTGACTCTCAGAGAAAAAACAAGAGGAAACAAAGAGAAAATTCATGAGTTGGAGATGCAGAAGGAACTGATTGGAGGAATTTCAGAAGCTATGGATATTATTACAAGACTGCAGGTGACTCTCAGAGAAAAAAGAAGAAGAAACAAAAAGAAAATTCATGAGTTGGAGATGCAGAAGGAACTGACTGAAGGAATTTCAGAAGCTCTGGAGATTATTACGGGACTGAAGCTGACTCTCAGAGAAAAAACAAGAAGAAACCCAAAGAAATCTCTTGAGTTGGAGATGGAGAAAAAAGTGACCAGAGAAATTTCAGAAGCTCTGAAGGTTAAGAGGTGGCCAAAGGTGAATCTCAAAGAACAAATAAGAGAAAACAAAGAGAAAAATTGTGAGTTTGAGATGCAGAAGGAAGTGCCTACAGAAATTTCAGAAGCTCTGAAGTTTGATGAGGGGTTGAAGGTGACTCTCAAAGAAAAAATGACACAAAACAAAGAGAAAACTCATGAGTTGGAGATACAGAAGGAAGTGACTAGAGAAATTTCAGAAGCTCTGAATATTAAGAGGTGGCAGAAGATGACTCTCAAAGAAATAATAAGAGAAAGCAAAAAGAAAATTCACGAGTTGGAGATTCAAAAGAAAGTGGGTACAGAAATTTCAGAAGCTCTGAAGTTTAATACAGGGCCGAAAGTGACTCTCAAGGAAAAAATAAGAGGAAACAAAGAGAAAACTCATCAGTTGGAGATGCAGAAGGAAGTGGCTACGGAAATTTCAGAAGCTCTTGTTTCACATTCTGTGGCTGAAAAAACAGGGAAGCCTGTAGCACTACTAAATCCTCAGCAGGTTTTTTCCATTAAGAGGCGTCCTCAAGCATCCGCTCACTCCTTAGAGAAGCGCTCCATTTTACACTTTCCAACTCAGCTGCCTCCTTTGACGACTTCTTTTGTAGTGGATGGTGGTGGTGAGGGACAGCCTGATAAAGTGGTCTTTATTCTGAAATCTGGCAACAGATCAGCAAGGCCCAGCCATGTAAAACACCTTGTAACCAGTGAGCAGGAGAAAGAGATAAATACTCAGAACGAACAAATTGCAGAGAAACTTTTGGAGAAGGAACTCAAGTCTCAGGAGTTGAGAAACAAAAACCTTCTCAGACATTTAATAATTGGAGGAAGCAACTCCAGAATTAATACTGAGGAGTCTGAAACTTTGAATGAACTGTTGCCTGATAAAACATTGTCCAATGAAGCGCATTGGGAGTATCAGGAACAAAGCACTTCTGCTCCCCTTTTATCTGACTTTTTGTCAAGCACTGATAACTATTTTCTTCAGGGCAATATCTTTGAAGCTGAGGTGCAAAAACAGTTGGCACATCTGATCCTTAACGAGCCTAGGAGGAACCTAACTGCCCACTTGATCCGAATGATAAATGTGAACTGCAGAGAACCAACTACCCAGACGTCTTGTGATTTTCTCATCTCTAGAATAGGGCTTGTAATGAAACTCTTCAATAACAGAAAAACCATCCAGGAAGCATCTGCTCTGTTGAAATCCGACTTGTTGCTGACTAAAAATGAAACCAATATGAAACCAAGCTCCAGAAAAATGGAGAAACCTTCTAATGAGGTAAAAGCAACCTACATAAATAATCCTAACAGGTGTACTAATAGGAGTATTACAAGATTTGGTTACCTAGATGTGTCTCCCCCCCCCAAGCCCCAATTGATATTAATTGCGCATTCATTTCTTGAAAGACACTTACTGTTTTTGAGTAAAAGCCTTGTTAGATTGTTTATAGTAATGTGCGTGTGCCATGACCACTTCTCTGCCTGATTCCCTTCTATATACAAGGATAATCAACATATAAGCTAAAGTAACTGAAATGTGAAAACAAGGGAAAACCAAATGAGGTTCATTAGAATTAAATCAGAAATTTCAGATATGATTATTATAATAAAACTGAATTGGTAAAACTGTTATTGCCTTTAAACTGTTGCCTAGATGGGCCTGGATATACTTTTCTTCTGGGGAAAAGAGCTTTTGTTAAAATATGCGAAGGCCCATCTTTCACTTTACTTCTCTTTGCAGATACCAAAGCAGGGAATTTTACAAAATGGGAATGGCCTCAAATGGTGGTTGGCTGTTTCTGTGACATCTGCGATGGTAGTTATTATTGTAATAATTTGTTTGATTGAGGTAAGCTAAAATATTTTTCTAGAGGTCCTTATATTAATTTATTTACCCACTATATTTCAAAGTCCAATAAATTTCTCCAAACTCTCAATATGCTGCTTTAGTGAAGAGCCAGCATTTCCTTGAACACCGTTAACTCAGAGACCACATTACTGCAGCCAGGATTCAATATAATATATTCTCACCTCAAAAAAAAAGGTTGGGATTGATTTTTGTAAAATTATTTGTGAGGGGGACAAATCATGACTAAATGGGTGTATTAAGCATGGATTCATTCCATCTTCAATTCTGAGAGGGAACG
>WNWU01013599.1:3481436-3494991 GCA_012654045.1 Ptyas mucosa
TTCCATACAACATTAAGGCATACATTTATTTCATACATCATAATTAAACACAAATTAAATAACATATATTAAACATAACAACACTTGCAAAGTTTAGGAATGCTAATACTGACAGAAATTTTTAAACTGCAGCTAACTACTAATGTTACTGGCTACTAATTAGCAAAAATACACTAATTAGCAAAAATACAAAATACATTCCAGAATTGTCTATCATAGATAAAGAGGGAGCTAAAACCCGTGACCTAATTAGGAGTTCACAGTTAAGTTTGCTCTAATTTTCTAGCCACATATTCCTTCAGGAAGAACCTCCATTCCAGGATCTGGAATTTGAATCTGAGATATAAAGAAAATGATAATGCAACACAAACATTAAAATCTCAGACTGAAGTTTTGTTATCATTTTTTCACATCCTTTCCTCATGCTTAGATTTCAGCATCTTCTTTCGACAAGCCTCCTTGGCTTAAGGATATGTATCAATCTCTTGATAAAGTAGGCAAAAAATACAGCAGTGATAAATCTGATGATGAAGAATCCTCCGAAGAGGAAGAGATATTCAGTCGTGAAAATGCAAGGTATTTTACTTTTCTTTTTTCCCCTTTGCACATATTACAAGAAAAAAATTCACAAAGCAACATGAGGAGGAGGAGGAGGATGCATTTAATAATGTCCAACTCTTGGTAATTCTATGGACCAGGTCTCGCCACATCTTCCTATCTTTCACTACTTCCTGGAGTTTTTGTCTGCTCTGATTGATGTCAGACTTTGATAGTGCCCAGCCACCATGTTCTTTGACAGTCTGACTTCCTTTTACCACTGACTCTTCCAAATGTAATACATTCTCCAGTGAACTCTCCTGCATGACATGACCAAAGTAAAACTAGAGAAGGAATTATCCCATTCTGCAGTTTAGGGAACATCTTTATATTTTTCATTACAAAATTCTTGGAACAAATTTGGATTTGTCCAAAATGAGATCACTGCAATACGCTTTACATGGGACTGCCCTTGAGGATCACTTCAACTGCCCTTGAAGACAACTTAGAAGCTACAACTGGCCCCGAAATCAGTGGCACATGCAGCCCTAGGTTAGCTGATCTTACACCTCTTGTATGAGTTGTGTTGGCTCCCAGTTTTCTTCTGAGTGTAATTTAAGCTCCTGGTTGTCACCTTTAAATCCCTACATGACAGGGATCAGGATATTTGCAGGATCTTCTCTTCTCCCTGACAGTATCTGCCCTTCCTACTAGATCAGATAGGGTAGGAATGCTCCAGGTCTTTTCCTGAAGTCTTCCCATCTAGTGGGAGCTCAGAGGTGTGCCTTTTTCTGTGGCTGTCCCTACCTTATGGAACAGTCTCCCTCCCCCCAAAAAAGATTCAGCAAACCCAGGTGCAGGGATGGAAAAAGAATATCTGAAGCTGGTGGTGAAACATCCTAAAGGAATGACTGTGGAGCCTGGTTTTTGTTTTCATTTTATGGTTTAATAGTTTTATTTTATGGTTTATTAATTTTGTTGTTATTACTACCCAGAATTTTGTTTAAGATGGGCAACCATACAAATATTTCTTATAGAGGTAAAATTCTGGCATTCCATAGAAATGCTTATTTTTTCTTCCATTTAAAAGAGCCACGATATATTTGCAAGAATGAAAAATGTATGCAATTGCAGATGTTGCCCTTGTTGACTGCAAAATTTGGATGTTCTCTTCATATACTGCTTCTGTAGTTTGCTGGGGACACCACTTAGCTTTTCTGGCAATGGCTATTTTCTCTAAACGTGGGCATACACCACTGCAGAACCCATATGTGTAATATTGTTACGAAAATAGGTTTGTTTACAACCATCATGTATAAAAGCTGTACATGAAGAACAAACCATACAAGTTGCAAAAAAAAATAATAATCGTAGATCTTATTGTTGAAGAACAAACTGTGTAATTTCTGCTCTTTGTCAGATCTCCAGAAATATCTGAGCCATTTCCTGTGGAAATAACGTGAGTTACTATATATACTACAAAACTATTACTAATGTTGTTTTCCTGTTTAAAATTTAGAGCTCCACAGCAAGGATCTATGTATGTGTGTGTATATATTACTCTCTGGAAACAAATACTGGAGGGGTAAGACACCCCTGGTGTGTGTGTCTGTGTGTGTTCCAGCATAACTCTGGAATGGCTCAAGCAATTTCAACCAAACTTGGTACACAGATGACTTACTCTCTGGAAATAAATTCTGTGGGGATAACACACCCCTAACAGCCCTCAGTATGTGTGTGTGTCTGTATGTGTGTGTGTGTGTGCGTGTGTGTGTGTGTTCAATCGTAACTTTGGAATGCCTGGGCTGTTGAAATGAAAAGGAAGGAATTTTTTTTTTTTACAAATACTTTATTAAGTTTCAAAATTAAAAGAAAACTAAAAAATTTACAAAGTCTCTTTGTTATCCGGAGGTACAATGTTCTTATAGGTTAAATATCATATATCTAATCTACTTTGTCCTAAACTATCTTTTTTCCCATCATTATATTTACATTCTATAAGTACATAGTCATGTTTCACAGTATCTATTCACAAAAATACAGGTCATCGTCTTTTTCTATTATTTAGCCAGTTGTACCAATTTTCCCATACTTCATAATATTTAGATATCTCATCATCCATTAGCAGACTCGTTAACTTTGCCATTTCTGCACACTCAAATATTTTGTTTATTAACATTTCTTCTGGGGGTTGAGTTTTACTTTTCCAGGATTTCGCAAATACCAATCTAGCCGCAGTTAATACTTGGGTTATAAGTATTAACCCAAGTTATAACCCAAAAAGGAAGGAATTATATCTATACTGTCAAATCACAGTTCTTTTGACAGCGATAGTGTGCATTTTGTAATCAAGTTCTGTTAAGATACAGCCTGTTGTGCCTTAAAATGGCTTTTAATGTACATCACAATGGAGTTGCCATGGTAACGACTTCACAGTATTCCACAAGGGGGCTCCCTCTGGTGAAGGAGATTGGTTCTTAAACAAACAAACAAACAAACAAAAAATAAACCCCCTGGGCCCTCAGCTTCAAGCAAAAAGGGCAAGTTGTCGGGGGAGGTGCCTGCTAATGCAGATAATCACCTCAAAGGCTATTCCCTGTAGAATTTTTCCCAGGCTCTTGGCTAGGACAATTAGGTGTCTAATTCTCACCACAGTGAGCAATGGCTTTTCCTGTCTAATACAGGATTGGGCTAAACAAATATCCAGGCAACACTGGGTTATCAGCTAGTATTACTTTGGGCATTAAGCCAGGAGAGTGACCTTGGATCAGTCATTCTCTCAGCCCTAGGAAGAAGGCAATGGCAAACCACTTCTGAAATCTTTCCAAGAAAACTGTAGGGACAGTCCAGACATTTGCCAGAAGTCAACATTGATATACAGTAAAGGCATGCACACAAACAATGAAAGTTAAATAAATAAACCCACCAAAAATCTTTATATAAATCCCTCAAAACTGGTTAATTTAGAGCAAGAATGCCATCTGGGTGCAGAACTAATTAAACAAACAACTGTGCCTTTAAGATGTGCCTTTAAAGGTGCCTTTAAAGCCTGAGAGCAGTGATGGCTAACCTTTTTGCCATTGCATGCCAGGAAGGGGGAGCGAGGGAGGTTTGCGAGTGTGCACGTGCCCACACCCATAATTCTATGCGCCCTGCCCTGCACATGCATGCCTGACCCCCCCTCCCCGCCCCCCGCTTCTGACACACAATGGCTTGGTAGGCCTGTTTTTCTTTCTCACCTGGCTCCAGATCCTCTCTATGCATCTGGGGAGGGCAAAAACAGCCTTCCCCACCCCCTTGGAGACTCGAAACGGCCCGTTTCCCAACTTCCGGTTGGACAGGAAGTGACATTTTTTGTTGTCCCCAGCCTCCAGAGACTCCTGACATGGCTCCGTGTGCCACCTGTGTCACAAGTGCCATAGGTTCGCCATCACGGCCTTAGAGCTTTAAGGCTTTAAAAGAACTGCAATAGAAGTCCTTTATGTTGGGATCAAATTCTATTTTGTTCAAGGACACACACAATTTTTACATTGGCTAAAATGAATTTGTTATTCTATTGCATCCTGTCCTGTAGGATTGTTTCTCGAGGCATAGAGGAGACATGAACCATTGGTGTTTCCATTTCTAGTACCAAAGTTAGAGACATATTTGTTTATGTTCTTATTTGTTGGATATATGTTTTACCATTTCTTTTCCTGTGGACTCAAGATAGCATATAAGGGAGTCCTCACTCATTTTATCCAACAGCAACAAACCTGTGAGGTAGATTTATCTCAGGAAGTGGCTGAGATAAATCTACCAAAATCTGGCTCCAAATTACTCAGAGGGTTCCATGACATTTGTGGAGATTTGAACTTGGGTCTTCCTACACCTGGTCCAACAGTTTAACCCAGTTATCCTTTAAATCACACTCTGAACTATGAATCAACAAGCTGAAGCAGAATCAGAATACATAAAATAAATAAATGTATATAAGAATCAAAGGCTTGAAAAAAGCTAGAAAAGTCTGATTAGTTTTGGAAAAGCTAGACTTCAAATTCAACAAAGGTGAAGCCCTGGGTTTTGCAGCAAAACCATTTTAGGATTCTTATGAGCAAATACACAATTGTTGCTGCCTTTAGAGAAATTGTGAAATGCTAGGTTCATATAAGGAAATAAAAGATCATAATTTTGTTCTTTATTAACCATTTAAACTTGGATTAATCTCTGTTTCTACTTTATCTACTTAGGGAGATAATGCCACCATCCCGACCAGCAGCAACTGAACCTCCAGCTCTGGCTAAGGCTCCGGCTCCGGCTCCGGCTCCCGTTCCCGTTCCCGCTCCCCCTCCAGCTCCAGCTCCAGCTCCAGCTCCTGCTCCCGCTCCTGTTCCAGTGCCTGTTAAAAAGGCCAGTTCAAAGAAACTGTGAGTATCTATAGAGTTAAATGTCTCGGATAATATTCCTTTATTTAAAGGTAGATCCACCCATAGATTCTAATTCATTCAGTTTATGAAAGAGCCATGGTGGCACAGTGGTTAGAATGCAGTATTGCAGGCTAATTCAACTGGTCACTGCCAGGAGTTCAATCCTGACTGGCTCAAGATTGACTAGCCTTCTATCCTTCCAGTGTCATTAAAATGAGGACTCAGATTGTTGGGTGCAATATGCTGACTCTGTAAACCTGACTCTGTAAAGCAGTATATAGTCTTAGTGCTATTGCTACTGAATTTCTTAATTATATTTATATAAACTGATTGTGTTTCATAGTTGCTATACTAAGAGGAGAGGCTGCTCAAAATTCCTAGCCCTCTCTATAGGCAAGCAAATTGGGATGGAGCAATATTTGGTTTAATTTGCTCAGGAGAGAACAAAATTCTCCAATAAATTGGAGCTCATGGTAGCCATGTTCCAGAGGACAATTTATCTACAGCATGTTTTTCAATCACAGAACCTTTAAGATGAGTGGATGTCAACTCCCAAAATTCCCTAGCCAGCCATGCTTAATATTAACATCTTAAAGTTCCTGAGATTGAGAAAATCCAGTCTAAAACTTCCTTGCATTTTAAGAAGTTTGAAAAGAAAAGAGCCATTATCCTTCCCAGGATAATGTGTCTGTAGGAAGGACACAATCTAAGTTGTAGCAGAGTTCTTTTTAACTTCTGTTCTGTTAAAATACCTTTCTCTTCTTTGTCAGGTCTGAAAAAGAGACTGCCACTAGTGAAACCTCACCAACAGCTGAGTGAGTAGTAGAGTCTCTCAAGGATTGTTATTTAACTTATAACCTTTTTCCTCCAAGATATTTCCTGGGAATAGAATAGAATTGTTTATTGGCCAAGTGTAATTGGATACAAAAAAATTTGTCTTGGGTGCATATGCTCCCAGTGTACATAAAGAAAAATAAAATAGAATACATTCATCAAGAATCATAAGATACAACACTGATAGTCATAAGTTACCAATAAGCAATCAAATCATACCAGGAAACAAGTAAAACAATATAAATTCTTTTATTGGGAAGGAGACAATCTTAGCTGTAGCAGAATTCTTTTTAACTTCTGTTCTGTTAAAATGTTTGTCTGTTTTTTGTCAGGTCTGAAAAAGAGACCGCCACTAGTGAAACCTCACCAACAGCTGAGTGAGTAGTAGAATTTCTCAATGGCTGTTATTTAACTTATAACCTTTTTCCTCCAAGATATTTTCTGGAAATAGAATAGAATAGAATTCTTTATTGGCCAAGTGTGATTGGATACACAAGGAATTTGTCCTGGGTGCATATGCTCAGTGTACATAAAGAAAAGAAAATAGAATACATTCTTCAAGAATCATAAGATACAACACTGATAGTCATTGGTTACTAATAAGCAATCAAATAATACTAGGAAACAAATAAAACAATATAAATTGTTTTATTGGGAAGGAGACAATCTTAGCTGCAGCAGAATTCTTTTTAACTTCTGTTCTATTAAACTATTAAAATGTTTTTCTGTTCTTTGTCAGGTCTGAAAAAGACACGCCCGCTAGTGAAACCTCTCCAAAGACTGAGTGAGTAGTATAGTCTCTCAAGGGCTGTTCTTTAACTTAGAACTTTTCCCCCACAACTTATTTCTAATGTGTTTGTTTAAAACAACATCTAATTTGTACTGTTACTATTGCAGTTTCATTGTTATTAAAATCAACAATTTTACACACCTAAAAACCTTTGCATATATAAACTAAATATAAACTACACTGCACGCAGAATTGTAATACCTAATTCCTCTTGTAGTGTAATAGTATAAAATAATCTGGAACAATCAAGGGTCCATTTTTTAGTAGCTGAACACATTTCAGGTTCTAAGAGCATTCTGAATTAAAATTTTAAATTGGGGGAAACTGAACTGGGAAGCAGAGGATGCCTCCTAGTTCTTATCACTCACTAACCTGGTTGAAACAACAAGGCAAAAAGCAGCATTCTTTCCAGACTGCCCCACTCCCCAAACCCAAATGAGAGTTTCTAGTTGACTGCAGGAAACTGGCCAAAATAATTTGCCGCCCAAATTTGAGCAGCAGAGAGTGCCTCCCTCTCTCCCAGGGAGGCTTAATTTATTTTGGTGCACATTAAGCAAGGTTTTATGAAATCTTCTCACACTCTTTAGTGTAAGTAAATGGAGTTAATAATGCTACAAAACTGATTTGTTTGCTGGTACAATAGGGATGGAGAAGTGCCTTGCCCAATGCTTTTGTGGAGTGACCTCTTCTGCCACAAATTCATTTACCAGAAAACTCTGTTCCAACCTGACTGGAATGTAGATAAGAAGGCTTAAATATGGGGTTGACTGTCCTCTAGGCCCAACAGAAAAGACCACAATGTTAGATGAAAGAGAATCTTCTTACGAATAAAATAAAATCCTCATGACTAAATTCGGAGAGACAAAGAAAAGCAAGTCATAAGCAGTAGTATTTGGAAGAAAGGACTCAAATGATATAGCTCTAGTGCGTGAGGAACCCATACAAAAAGCAAGCTTACATACAAGCAATAATTGATGCAGAGAACTGCTGCAACACTCCTAGAGTAGCTGGTTGCTGGTTTGCTTCTGGGTCTAATTCAAAGAGTTGGTTATTATCCTTAAAGCTCTGCATGGTATAGATCCAGGTTACTTGAGGAACAGTCTTGCCCATTGAGGCCTGCCCACCCCACTCACATCAGTAGAGGAGGCAAGCTTCAGGGCCCATCAGTCAAGGAATTGTGGCTGCTAGGGTTCAGGAGAAGGACCTTCTCTGCTGTGGCTCCTGTCCTTTGAGGCAACTTACCCTTGAGGTGAGATCGTCTCCCACCCTTCAGACCTTCCATAAGGTTAGACCTGAAGATCTGACTCTGCCAGATGGCTTGGCGCCCCAACAAGAGACACATCACACTGGAGGTGGCAATCCCACTTCCTCTTCCCCTACTGAGCATCCTGCTTCCTTCTTCCCCATCTTTTATCTTTTAGTTATCTTTTATTTATTAACTTTGTCTTTGATTATAGCCGTTTTTATAATCTTAGAAATGTTTATCTTTTATGCTGTACCTCCCAGACTTGCTTAGGAAGAAAATGAGTGGCAATTAAATTGAATGAATAAACAGATAAATGATTAGGGCAAGCTGACCAGATGAAGATAAAATATTCGACTGCTGCCAGAACAATATGTAAATTCTGCTTTTAATTTTTCTTTTAACCAGTGCTTCAGAAGAAGAAGGAACTGAAGCTGCATCAAAGAAAACGTAAGTAGCTTCAGTGTGCAAGTCAGGAGTATTTCTCTTTAGGAATTTTTGAAGTGATTCAGAATGCATTATAAGATACTTAATGTCTCAAACATCTCATAATCTCATCATCTTATTTTATTCTTCAACAATAGAAACAAATATTTCTAGTAGGAAATAGGAAAAGGAAGGAGAAAAACTAGAAACAACTTTTTACCTTTTCCTGTTCTGGAGTACCAAACCCCTACTACAAAAGGGAGCAGACGCGCCTTTCAGTATATATTCATTGTATGTTTCTGTTGCATACATGTGGGTGTAATTTCCTATCATTTTTCTATCTATCTATCATGATTCTAACAGATTTTTCAGTTATGCTTTTGCATTTGTATTTAAATTGGATCCTATATTTACTCTTTGAAGAATAATCAGAAAACTGCGATAACATTTGGACAAATGGCTCTTTTTAGATATGGAAATGCTTGGTAAATTAATAAGCCAACTGCTAGAGCACTATATAATTAAAATAGCATGAAATCTAAAATAAAACATTAAACAATAAAACTATTACCTCTCTAAAAATATAAAGAAGGAATGGAGATTTTTTTTTCCTAGAAGATTTGTGTGTGTGTGTGTGACTTTGCTAGAATACAGGACATACAAAGCAAAGGTATGTTTGGTGGATATAAAAAATTAGGTTCAAGCTTCAATTATTTTTAGGTGATTTTCCTATGTTTGTCTAGATTTCCTCAGAGAAAATGTATGTCCTTCCTGAAAAACAGCAACATTGCAATTCATGGAGAGAATATAACAGTTTGCACATGAATACCTGACATTCCAGATTTTCTTAATATATTCAGTTTGGGGGATCATATTTTCCAATGTATGTTAAAATATATAATGACATTTTCATATTAGCTCGGTTTAATAGAAACTGGAAATGTAGATTTAGAAGTCGATCATTGCTTTCTGTCAAAGAAGCTAGTATTTTACAACAGAATTAGCAAAAGCAATAGCACTTAGATTTGTATATACCCCACAGTGCTTTACAGCACTCTCTGAGCTGTTTATAGTGTCAGAATAATGCCCTCAACAATATGGCGGCAATACCAACCTCGGAAGCGGACGGTATACCAACCTTGTGCCAGCCAGGGTATAACTTTTGACTGTGGGTAAAGTTAGCCTGCAATACTGCATACTAGTAATTAGCTGTACTACTCAGGACAGAAAGTACTGCGATGTGCAGAATGAGGCTGAGTTGGCAAACTAGAGGAAAAGATTCCAGGATTGTTGAGACGTGAAAAACAAAAAGAAACTCAAAGGACACGTTAAAATATCTCAGTAGGCAAGATAATATTGTGTTTTGCCTATTACAATTCTGGTTTTGATACAAGAATATGCATCCTGATCTGTATAACCAGTTCACAGATGAACCCCAGATGATATAGTGCAGTGATGGCTAACCTTTTTGCTGTCGTGTGCCAAAAGCGGAGGGAGAACAGAGGGATCGTGCGTGTGCGTGCCCATACCCATAATTCAATGCCCACCTGTGCCCTTCCCTCCCGTGCATGTGCGCATGCTCCCCCCACATTCCCCCCACTTTTGGCACATGATGGCACAGTGGGCCTGTTTTTCACTCTCCCCAGGCTCCAGAGGCTTTCTAGTAGCCTGGGGAGGGCAAAAACGGCTTTCCTCAACCCCCCCTGGAGGCCCTCTGGTGGCTGGAAACAGCACATTTCCTGACTTAAAAATCAGTTGGCCGGCGGGCACATGTGTGCTGGAGTTGAGCTATGGCAACGCTCATGTTTCCTCAGATATGGCTCCACGTGCCACCTGTGGCACCCATGCCATAGGTTCGCCATCACAGATATAGTGTGTTTTACTCCTAAGTACATTTACATTTGGATGCCACAATAAGAAACCTCCCAAACACTGGTTTACTAGGAATAAGCGGTACCCTGTTTTTTTAGTTGCATCCATTGTATTCCTCCTATTGAAATATTTTATTTAGCACAGATGCTTGTTTACCGGGAGATAGAAATAGTCATGCATTTCATTTCATTTATTTATTAAACAAATGTATATAATTGCCCAACTCACATATATGTAAACGTTAATTATAACGTTTATTTAAAATTTAATTAAATGTAATAACATTTAATTAATTTCATTCAAACATGCCAAAAAAGAGAAGCCGGAACCCAATATTTCTTTCCTCAGTCTTGATGGAAGACCAATACGAGGCCTCTGGAAACTTACTGCTCACCTTAGGGCTTCCCTTCTCCCTTACCATAGATAGAAAGTGATGCTGCCAGACCCAAAGTAGCTATTGTGAGAAGATTCTATGGGTGGTTACCAGGGCCTTTTCTCTTAAAGCAATTGGCTGTGATAGTGTTGTTGAAATGCAGCGCAGAAATACTGAAATTCTTGCTCTTCTCAAAAAAAGTAATGTCACCTCAGTATATGGATATTACTTTAGAAGCACCTGAGAATAAGGGTACTGGATCTATTATGAGAATAATAGCTTGACAAAAGTTGAACAGACTGATTAGAAGAATATATAGTTTTATAACCACATTGTAATATCATCTTTTATTCCTTTTATATCTACAGAAGTTCTGAAGAAGGAGATGAGGATGAAGAAGACTAATCCTACTTATGTATTGCTATATATTATTAAATACATTTCTCCATGCATCCTTTCATTGTTATCCTTATCCCAAGGCTGAAAAACATTTCAGAATAGCTATTCCCCCATCTGGAGCAACTGCAATTGGGTTGGGCTAAAGTTCTTATTACTCATGGCTCTAGTGGTTACCAATGATAAAATCTATATAGGTTTCCTGGTGCCAGAATGATGTTTTACAAATGTGTAGATCATTCACATGACATTTGTGTAACGGCAGGATTACCCTCGTATGTATGTATTCATTTATTTATTGCATCTCTATAAATTCTTCAGTAATGTTTCCAGGTTCCCAAATGCAGAATACAGTATCAGGTCTTTTTATATCTATAACTATAAACTGTAACAACAACAGCAGCAACACAACAAAAATAGCACATAGTGAAATAAGACTCACAATGTGACTAAGAATCCACAACATTTACAATACAAAATGAAAATGTAACGGATATTAAAAAGACTGAGGACTAAAACAATATTAACTTGATGGCCAAATAACAAAATTAGTTGTATAATACTGTTCTCCTTTGCAGAGAAAATATTCTATTTTCCTCACTTCATGTCAGGAGCAAGGAAATAGAATAAAACAACCTCTGAAAAAGCTTTCATGGTTCAAATTGAGAGATGTATGAGAATAAAATCTTTCTAAAATCTTGGTCCCAAGTCAAAAGAGCACTAGATGTTGAGCCCAGAAAGATACTGTGCAGCTAATAAATCAATGGAGTAGGATGGAAAATTTATTTGGCTCACTGAAATTTCAAGGCTCTTGGAAAACAATGCACTATGGAAGATGACCACAGCAGGATGAAGGATAGAAAGGTTGTCACCTGCAGGAAAAGTGACAACTAGTTTATCAGCCAAAACTGATGAAGAATGTTTATTTCTTGTCACAGAGTCTGCTCAAGTTTTTAGAGGCAACATTAGATCAGGAAGCTCTCTGATAACCACATTCAGAACTGGATGAATATTTTAAACACATATGCACACCAGTATTCAAGTTAATTATGGTTAGTTTCAAATTTCCTAATCATTTTATTCTATCCATTACCACATCGATTTTTATGTTTGTTGAGAGAAACAACTAAACTCAAAGTCATCTACCCTTTGTGGTATTTCTGGATCTCTCTCATCCAGAGATTGATTGAAATATCAAAGTTAACATGGAAAAAAGAAGGAAATCCTTAATGGGACTCTGCTACTACCACTATTTGAAACTACTCATCCAAGCAAGAATATAAGTAGTTCAAGCTTCACCTCCAGCATATAATTTGTATAGCCTGTCCAGAATAGTAGAAGGGTTGATGGTATCAAAAGCTCCAATGAAATAAAAGTGGAACCTTATTTGTTCCTGAGGTGTTGCTGTTCTTCTCTTAAAAATAGAACTTTGATCGGAAGTCACATGCTAAAGTACGGTGTCTGCCTTGCTATCTGGGTTTATAGTATGATAAACAACTATAGTTCAACAAGCATTCTTGCAGCTGTAGGAAAATTAGAAAGACCACATGTATTCCCATTTCCTTGTACTTATAGCAGAAGCCACAAAGTGAAGTCATTTGTTATTTTTACACTCTCAAGTGGTAGACAAAGAAAACATAATTGAAAGATTATCAACTACAATTATAATTAATATATATTGAAAAGGAAGGGGGGAAGGCAATATTTACATAGTGAAGGTTTTGGGAAAGTGGCAAGTGTTCAGTAGATGTCTTAGAACCATGTCTGTAGATGTCTGAGATATTATCAGGAGAGACATTCCAATTGAGGTAGAAGTTGCAGACAGAAAATCTTAGGAATCTGATTTGATGGAAATTGTTGGGGAAGCTGGTAAGTCCTTGTCTGAGTACTTGGGGTTATTTCTATTGTTGGGCAAAGCAACCTTTTCAAGGGGACAGCCGAGACAGGAAACCCCAGTTTTAAGAGATGGAACCTTGAGACAATAAGTCTAATTGAAGATGAAAGATTGAAGTTTGGTGCCTTTGAGTCGGTATTGACCTCTGGAGACTGCCTGGAGAAGTCCCTGCACTTTTCTTGGAAAGATTTGTGAAATGAGTTTGGGGCTTTGATAGGTTTTAAAATAAACAGAAAACAACAATGTTGATTAAGAATATGTCTTCTCAGGACAGTGACATATTGACTAAAAAGTTGTGTTTTAGGGTTGAGAAAAAGATGAAATATTTAGGGTTATGTTGACAAATATAAAACTGTTTCAAAGCAATTATGTCCCCCTTTGGAGGGCTATTAAGCAGGACCTACAAAATGGGACAAACTGCACCTATCACTATTGGGTAGAATCTCTGTAATTAAGGTGAATATTTTACCAAAGATGCTTTTTTTTTATTCCAGATGTTACCAATACTTGCAACTAATAATCTATTTAAAAATGTCAGAAGGATATTTCTAAGTTTATATGGCAAGGAAAAAAAAAGAATTATAGGTGAAACTCGAAAAATTAGAATATCGTGCAAAAGTTCATTTATTTCAGTAATGCAACTTAAAAGGTGAAACTAATATATGAGATAGATTCATTAGATGCAAAGCGAGATAGTTCAAGCCTTGATTTGTCATAATTTTGATGATTATGGCTTACAGCTCATGAAAACCCCAAATTCACAATCTCAGAAAATTAGAATATT
>WNWU01013599.1:3495391-3553231 GCA_012654045.1 Ptyas mucosa
TAAGCCATAATCATCAAAATTATGACAAATCAAGGCTTGAACTATCTTGCTTTGCATGTAATGAGTCTATCTTATATATTAGTTTCACCTTTTAAGTTGCATTACTGAAATAAATCAACTTTTGCACGATATTCTAATTTTTCGAGTTTCACCTGTAGATATAAGCTACTGCAAGATGCTAAGGAAAGAGGGGTTTGGGTCTACCAGACTTGAAACTGTATTTTGACGCATGTTGTCTGCCCTCGTTAAAAGAATGGGTAAACCTCCAGAACAAGAGGTTACTTGAACTAGAGGGCCATGAATTAAGATTTGGATGGCACAGCTACCTATGATATGATAAAATTAAAGTTAATGTTGATTTTAATAATCACTTTGTTAGAAGTGCCATGCTAAGAGTTTGGAATAAATATAAAACGAGGCTCTCTACGAAGCTGCCTCTTTGGATGTCACCCCAAGAAGATTTTTTTAGAAAAGAAATGGTCGCAAAGCCAGACTGGTTGACGTATGGCAAAATGTGTCTTTCAACTCTGGTGACGCAATACTAAAGCCGAGGAAAGAACTTGAATCAGAAGGTTAGGTTTGCCATTGGTTTACTTGTCAACAACTGAAAGAAAGATTAAATTGGATAAAAAGAGTTATGGGTTTGACTTTGTTAAAAATGAATCAGAAATCTTACTGTGTGGAAATGATGAACATATTATTGCTAAGATTTATAAGTTGTTATTGAAATTGAATTTGAAAATTGAACATATGAAACATTGCATGATTCATGAGTGGGCAAGGAATTTTAGATATGTGATGCTTGAAGAATGGGAAAATATGTGGATGAAGGGTTTAAAATTTATATTAAATTATAATTTCAAGGAAATTTTTTATAAGATGATATGTCACTGGTATCTAACACCAGATAAGTCATCTAAGATGTATAAAGGTATGTCAAATTAATGTTGGAAGTGTAAAAGTAAAGAAGGGACTTTCTATCATTTATGGTGGGTTTAGGACGATGAGGCGCCAACCCTTGGTTGGGCCCATTTGGCTCCCTGCCACCCATCACAGCTGATTCAGATCAGGATTTCCTCTTCTGCTGGTCCTCTGCCAGCAATTCTCCAGCGCAATCCCCCTCCAACTCTATTTATTATTTATTATTTATTTTATTAGTCATATTTCTATGCCGCCCACTCTCCGAGGACTCTGGGCTGCTTACACCAAAGAGAGTATACTAAATAGCATATTGCCCCCAACAATCTGGGTCCTCATTTTACCCACCTTGGAAGGATGGAAGGCTGAGTCAACCTTGAGCCGGTGAGATTTGATCCGCTGATTTGCTGAACTAGCAGTCAGCTGAAGTAGCTGCAGTACTGCACTCTAACCACTGCACCACCTCGGTTCCATCTCTTTCCCAGCTCCTTGTGCTAGTTTCCCCAAAGCACATTCCTACTCCAGCAAAGCTGATTCCTATCTGTTGGGGACTCTAAGGGTGTGACTCACATGACGGATAGCTGGCTGGAAGGATCATGGGAGCTGTGGGTATTACAGTTTTAAAGGATCAATTTGGAATCTTAAATTTTACAGTAATATTACATATCCATGGCTCTGGAAATGAATTTACCACAAGCTACGTATATTTCTGTGAATGCATATATTTATATTAATGAGGATGGCTGTAGCTTGGTAACAAATTTTCAAACATCTCAAGCAAACTTGAAGATTGCTTAAAGGTTGTTTTTTTTTTGTAAAAGGTTTTTTATTTTTTATTTACAAAGATAAACATTCCATCTTTCCTTATGCAGTGTGTTGTCTGGGTACAAACACCTCTGTGTTACATCTTTCCTCCTTTGTCACATCTTTCACAGTCACGTTAACATTAATATTATAATATATTAAACATTTAAATATTGTACAACTCTCCATTTTCTTAGTATCTTTTAGTAATAATACCATATTAACATCAAATATCATTATTCTCTTCATTCACATACAATTTTCATCTTATTTTTATCTTAATATATTTTCTACTTATTCTTTAGTCTTCTTCATTTCCAAACTCCATTTTTATTCTTCAGCCATTGATAAAATACTTCCCATATCATGTAAATTTTATTTATTTATTTATTTATTTATTTATTTATTTAGTTAGTTAGTTAGTTAGTTAGTTAGTCACATTTCTATGCCGCCCCACTCCCAAGGAACTCTGGGTGGCTGTTTCTCCTTAATTGCTAATGTTAATCTGTTCATTTATGCACATTCTAATATTTTCCTTATCACCTTCTCTTCAATGGGGATCTCTCCACTTTTCCAATGTTGTGCAAATACAATTCTAGCTGCAGTTAATACATGAATAATTAAATATACATTCTCTTTATTATTAATTTCAGTCCTAGCAGAAATATTTCTGGTTTCAACTCAATAGGTTGTTGTATCATCTCTTCCAACCACATCTTAATTTTAGTCCACATGTCCACCACGTATGATAAAAAGATCCAGGTATTTTGTGACACTTCCAACATTTAGCTGATTTATCTTTAAACATCTTTGCCAACCTTGCTGGTGGTAAATGCCACCTGTAAAACATCTTATAAAAATTCTCTTTATATGCAGTTGACATCGTTAATTTATAATTCCTAGCCCACAATTTCTGCCATTTATCTAATTCTATCATATAACCAAAGTTTTTCACCCATACTATTATCTCTTTTACTTGTTCCTCTTCCAGTTTTATACCCAATAAGTAATCATATAGTTTCTTTATTAACGTCTCTTCTGCTCCTGTTAAGATTTTATTTAACTCCATTAATTCTTTGTAAAAACCCTGTAATTTAACATCTTTCTCATATCTAGATTGTATCTGCACATGTGAATACCACATTATAGCGATCCCTTGCTCCCTCATTTCTTCTTTCATTTTAAGTTCCCCTTCTTCATTTAAGATATCTTTATATCTGACAATATTTCCCATATTAATAATATTTGGATGAATCAGTGCTTCCATTGTTGAAAGCCAAACTGGTATTCTCAAATAATGTTGTTCTTTAATTTTCTCCCACACCAATAATAATGCATTCCTTATATAATGTCTCTGAAAATATCCATGTATCTTATTTTTCCCATACCATAAAAATGCATGCCACCCCAGTTGTAAATCATGTCCTTCCAAGGTCAATCATCTTATATTCCTCAATACAATCCACTCTTTCATCCATGCTAGTACCGTGGCCTGATAGTACAATTCCCAGTTTGGTAGTCTAAAGCCTCCTCTACTTCTTATGTTTTGCATCATTTTCAAACCAATTCTTGCTTTTTTCCCTTGCCAAATATACTTATGTATTATTTGATTAAGTTCCTCAAAATATTTTTTCAGTTTTATTGGGATTGTCTGAAATAAATACAATAATCTTGGCAATATAATCATTTTAATTGTTGCTACTCTTCCTACCAGGGATAATTGCAGATTCTTTCACTTTTCCAGATCTACTTGGGTTTGCTTCAACAACTTATAATTATTATCTTCCTTAATTGTTACAGATCTTGCTGTCAGCTGGATCCCTAAGTATTTAACTTTCTTTACTATCTGAATGTCTATACTCTTTACTACTTATTTTTGTTTGTTTTTTTTTCTGTGAAATTTTTAACTAAAATCTTAGTTTTCTCTTTATTTATTTTCAAACCTGCCACTTCTCCATATTCTTCTATTTTAGGCCCTGTTAATGGATCTTCCAGAATAAGGGCTAGATCATCTGCAAATGCCTGTAATTTATTTTGTTCCTTTTTAATCCCCATTCCTTTTATTTCTGTGTCTTGTCAAATATTTCTATTTATTATTTCCAACCTCAATATAAACAATAATGGAGACAGAGGGCATCCTTGTCTTGTACCTTTCTTCATGTTTACTTTCTGAGTCATATCTCCATTTAACATCACTTCTCTTCCATCCCTTCTTCTCATCATCTTGGCTCTTCTTTGTCACATACTTCTTCTCATTTCCTCTTGCATTCCAAAATATTGTTCATAAAATTGCTCTGCTTTCTCTTTGGAATCCAATCTGTGTCTGTGTCCCATCCAGGACACCAATATTCCCTCCGGAAACAACCATCAGAAGTTTACTCTGTGCTTGATTAGTTGTCTTGTTAAAAACTGGTATTCTCTCCCTATTTCTATTACTCTTCTCAGAACCTCTTTTTTCCTTCTTGGAAGGAAAGAGGTTCCCTCAGAACCTCTACAATTTCCTTCTCCTAGTATTTTAAAGGTTCATCTCTCACTCTTTATAAAACTTCTGTATTCATTGCTTTTTTTGTAAATCTCACTTGGATCTCTCTAGGAAGTTTATGTCTCGCCACATATCTGGTTTTGACTTTGAATATCTCATCAATATCTGCCCAAAATTTTCCTTTGTCCACCTCTAGGATTCCTGTCAGTAAATCTGCCATTATTTTCGCTAGATTTTCTCCTTTTTCTTCCTCCATATTCTGAAATCTCAGATAATAGTCAGCCTGATCCATTTCCAGTGAAATTATTGTTCTTTCTTTATTTTTATCTGCCAGTGTAAGTCTATCATCAACTTCATTCACTTTCTTCTCTGCGTGTTCAGCTTTTTCTTCTACTTTCTGCATAGGTTGTTCATTATTTGCCATCATTTTTTGAACTTTCTCTAGTTTATCTTCTACTTTCTCTAGTCTATTGTCTACTTTCCCTATTTTTTCTTTAACTTCTTTGATATCATCATGCAGCACTTGAATCAGGGGTGAAATGCTCCCGGTTCGAACCGGCTCGGCAAGTAGGTAGCGATGATGGCGGGCAGTTCGGAGAACCAGTAGCAAAAATCCCTGCCCCCGCCCCCCATGCCCAGCTGAGCCGTGCGATCATCAGAACCTTTTTTTTCTTTTAAATGGCTCTGACGATCCAAGCTCTGACGATCCCAGCTGAGTTGCCTGTGGTTAGCTAGCTAGCAAAAATCCCCCCCAGCCTCCAGCTTGCTTACCTTCGCACACTTGCCTTGCTTCGCTTGCTGTAATACCTGCAATCCATTGCATCAGCAAGCATCTGAATCTCCCTGCCTGCAATCAGGCTCATCGGTAAGCAGCTCTATCTGCCTCCCTGCCTTCCTGCCTGCAGGGGTCTCCAACCTTGGCAACTTTAGGACTTGTGGACTTCAACTCCCAGCAAAGCTGGCTGAGGAATTCTGGGAGTTGAAGTCCACAAGTCTTAAAGTTGCCAAGGTTGAAACCCCTGTTCTATTGGGTAAGTTTTTTCCCCTTTGGGAGCTTTAAAAAAAATAATTGGGGTTTTTATTTAGTTGTTCTTTTTTTAGACCTAGCCATTTAAAGTTTAGGAAGTTTTAAATTTAGCTGCTTTTATATAAAAATAAAAATAAAATAAAATAATATTTGTGCAGCTTTCTGAGATTTAGTGTGTTTCTGTAGTGTTTCACTCTAACTGCACAAACACACAAAATCTCACAAAGCTGTATGTGGAATTTTGTGTGTGTAAAGTGTGAAAGTTGGTTCTGGGGGCTTTTTGGGGCTGTGTGAGATTCCTGCTTGTTGCACGGGCCATTTTGGGTTTAGCACAGCTGCTTTTACATTGTGGGTGAACCAGTTGTGTTGTGTTGTGTTTTGTAGGTTAAAAAGGGGCAAAGAAGTAACATTGACTTGGCCATGCTCACCCAGTCACCTTACCACCAAGCTCCGCCCACTAATTAAGCCACGCCCACAGAACCGGTAGCAAAAAAAAATTAGATTTCACCTCTGCTCCAGATGCCATGGAGGAGAAAGCAGAAGTTGAAGAAAATGTGAAGAATGATCATCCAGAGGTCAGATTTTCAGATGGCACCAAGGTGGAGTGGGGGGAATAGCTTAATACTCTGAATCATAGACTCAAGACTCAGAAGGACTATGACAGACTTGAAAACTGGGACCTATCCAACAAAATGCAATGAGTGGTGAGAACAATAATGACCTCCACTTGGGCAAGAAAATCCAAATGCAGAGATATAGAATAAGTGGTACCCGGCTCAATAGTAGCAATTGTGAGAGGTATGTAAGTGATCTAGTAGACTACCACTTGTATGAGCCAGCAATGTGCTGCAGCTGCCAAAAAAACTAATGCAGTTCTAGGTTGCATCAAGAGAGGGATAGTTTGAAGATCACATGAAATGATAGTATACTGCACTGGTAAGACCACACTGGGAATACTATGTCCAGTTCTGGTCACCATGGTACAAAAAATAGATATTGAGATGCTAGAAAGAGTCTAGAAAAGAGCATCAAAGATGATAAGGGATCTGGACGCTAAACCATAAGATGAATGATTGAGGGAATTAAGTATGTCTAGTCTAACAAAGAGAGGGACAAGGAGTGATATGATAATAGTCTTCCAATACTTGAGAGAAGAGGGAATCAACTTACTTACCAAAGCACTTGAGGGCAAGTCAAGAAGAAATGAGTGGAAGATTATCAGAGATCCAAACTAAAACTAAGGAGAAATCTCTTCAAAGTAAGAACAATTAATTAGTGAAAGGCCTTACCTCCGGAAGTTGTGGGTGATCCATCACTGGAGGTTTTGAAGAAGAGGTTGGATAGCCATTTGTCCACATGTTATGACATCTACTGACATGGGCATAGTGTTGGACAGAACAACTCCAAAGTCACTTCCAACCCTGTTGGTGTGTGTGTGTGTGTGTGTGTGTGTGTGTTGTCACCTATCTCACAGCAAGGCAAATCTATGTTCTATGTCGTATGCTTCCCAAGTCTCCTATTTCAGCACATTTGAAAAAAGAGTGCTCCAACACTGCCCCGAGTCATGCAGGAGGAGGACGGTATAGAGATTAAATTATAAATAAATAAATAAATAAACATGTATATAATGCTTTGCTGCCATGATAAGGGAATCGCAAATTGTGTGGTCGACATTAAGAGCATATGAGGAAATAACCAAATGTCTGTGTAGTTTGCAGTGAATGAATTTCAAGTACTCGGCGTAGATTTAAAACAAGGTAGAACAGTTACAGTGTTAACTGATTCGCTCTTTCTTCCCTTGCAGCCTGTGTTCAAAAGTGTCCTTGTCTGTACATTGATATCAAAATAAAAAGAAGAGCAAAGTGGTGGAATCTTCAGAAAGCATGTTTCAAAATTGTGGAACACAAATGATTTGAGACCTTCACGATTATCCTAAGCACCAGGTGAGTGTTTGCTATGAGTTTTCATTTACAATAATACAAGTTAGAATGAGAGAAAAAAGCAAGCTCAGTGAGTAGCAAGCACTCCTCATGTCCACCCTGAGCTACCAATATTTTCCTTTATTGGTGCTATGCTTAACTGATTTCCCTGAAGAATTAGCATTTTCTTTGAAGAATTAGAATTAGAATGGAAAGGGGCAGACTACAACTGAAACCTTTAAATGTGTTGAAAGAAGAAGGGATAATATATACTTGGTTCCAGTATGGTCAGCTTCAAGCTAGATGGAGGGAAGATCAAAAAATTTGTGTTATGTGCAAGGAGGAGAATTTGGTAAAACAGATTAGAGGCCAGAGTCAAATGCACATTAAAAGGCTGTATAATGCATTATTGGAAATAGATTCCGAAACGGAATTGGTTAAAGATTGTATGATAAAATGGGGACAAAACTTTCAGGAACCGGTGATGATGGAAACATGGGAGAAGATTTGGGTTAGAAATGTTAAATTTACACAGGCACAAAACTTAAGAGAAAATTTTTATAAAATGTTCTACAGATGGCATTTAGACCCTAAAAAGTTATCATGTATGTATACAAATCTTCAAGCTAAATGTTGGAGATGTGATTGTGATGATGCAACTTATTATCATATTTGGTGGACCTGTAAGAAAGTTAAAGCATTTTGGATAAAAATTTGGTGGGTAATGCAGAATATTTTTTTTGAAAGGTTGAAATTTACTCCACAACTGTTTTTACTGGGTATAACAACAGAATGTACGGTAGTAGAGACTAAATTGATTTTAAACTTGATATCAGCAGCAAGATTGCTGATTGCACAACATTGGAAGAAGGACTCTTTGCCTACTATTGAGGATTGGATACTGAAGGTGACGAATTTGGTGGAAATGGCGAAAATTTCAGCGTACCTGAAGGACCATACTCAAGAAAGATATTTACGGGAATGGAGAAGATGGATTGATTATATTCAGAATAAATACCAGACAAGAAAATAGCAAATAGCTTATGAATAAATGCCAATTTGAGATGTATTATGTTATTTATAGTGGAGTTAAGGTTTTAGGGGAGAATTATTACTTTAAAGTTAGTTAGTTTAATTTAGCTTATGATTGTCAATTGAATTACCCTGTATTTTGCTCTGGGAAGTCGGGGGGGGGAGGGTGGGAAGGGGGATTGGGGGGCTGGGGGGAGGGGAAAAGGGAGGGAGGGGAAATGATAAATGACAATTTATTATGTAATGTTTGGTTGTTTGATTTATAAAAAAATACAAAAAACTTTTATAACAGAAGAATTAGAATTCATCCAGCTTCCCAAAGCAGATTTTATTTTATTTTTTCCTTTTTATAACTTTGACATAGCCTCCCAAGTGTACACCCCTCTCAATAAAGATTTAGATTAGTGAGTTTAAGATTGTCTTCATTGTGCCCAGCATTCAGATTCAAACTATCTTGGGTGATGGTGGTGGTAAGGAGATGATAGATAGATAGATAGATAGATAGATAGATAGATAGATAGGTAGGTAGGTAGGTAGGTAGGTAGGTGGGGGTGGGTGAGGGGGTGGGGGGGTGGATGGATGGATGGATGGATGGATGGATGGGCGGATGGGCGGATGGGTGAAGGGGCAGAGAGAGAGGGAGGGAGAGAGAGAGAGAGAGAGAGAGATTTGCAAAATGGACACAATTTCCAGGGAATTGTTTTTAGCAGTACTTAATTCAATATTTATTTATTTATTTATTTATTATTGTCTCACTTCCCTCTCCATTTTGAAGTGTGGCTTGTATGACATGCCCAGAGAAACAAAAACAAAAAAAAGTATGATGCAAACCCAGAGATCTGAAAGGAATTATATAGCAGGATTCAGAAAAAAAATTTAAAATGCTTTAAGTCCAGAGCACAATAGCAAAAAGAAGTATTCTTTCCCTCTGCAAGAACAGTTACTGGGCCTGTTTCTGCTTTTTTGTTCCACTTACTTACTGCTGTTATGTATGAAACATTCAGGAATTTAAAAAGGAGTGGTTTTCATACTATACATCTGCTTAACAAATCTAGGAGCCTAGGTCAGTACAGTAATACTGTAGGACAGTGGCCCCCAACCTTTGAGGCACTAAGAATGAGTTCCATGGACAGAAGTTTTTCTGCAGACTGGAGAGGGCATGGTTTTGCATGCTACCTGCATCTTGCGGATGGGGCTTTGCTTGTTTGCACAGCCCGATTTCTGACATGCCGTGGCCTGGAGCTAGTCCATGGACCTGTGTTGGGAACCCCTGCAATAGAGGTCCCAGAGATACCACATTTCCCTCAAACCACTAGATGGCACCATAGGATCATAAAAATATTATTATTATTATTTTTTAAATGAGTTAAAAGAAATGAGCTAAATCCCATGATACTAAGTCTCACAAGGTGTCATGAGAGTTGAAGAAATAATAATTTATGTTTAAATTACTTATTGTTATGCTTACAGAACTATATTAATCTTACAGTGCAAGTCACAACTAGAAAATATTGTGGTCTCCTGTACAAGCATGTTTACTTCTATCAAGAGTTTAATGTTAGAATATTTATATTACTAATTAAAATGTTAATATTTCTGTCATTAAAACAGGAACCACTAAATACCTGCTAGAGTCATTTTAAGTGGAGTTATACATTAAAGGGGAAGTCACCAGGAAACTTTTAATGAAATTTGGAAAGAGAGAAAGAAACAAAAACCAGTTATTAACCTAATAGGCCGCAAGCAATTTCACTTTATTTTTTACTGAATCTGTCTATATAGTCCATAATTTATTTATTGTAATTTGTCAAACAGAAATGAAAACAGAAATAATATAAAAATACAATGACAGGGACAATAGCCACGTTATTGCACCTATGTATGCTCCCTCTACAGACTTCTTAAGTATGAAGTGAGGTCCACAGATTACTAGAGTTTTGTCAGTTAGTTGCAGTGAAAGTGTGATTTCACTGTTATAATTGACAGGCAACCATAAATTGGAAGTCAGAAGAGCCAAGTCCTAGGCCTGTGATGGCGAACCTATGGTACATGTGCTGGAAGTGGCACATAGAGCCATGTCACCTGGCTCATGCGGCGTCACCCAGTCCTCTTCCAGGTTTCCAGGGCATGCATGTGCACCGGCCAGCTAGTCTGCTGGTTACTGGTGCGCATACACATGCAATGAACAGCTGGCCTTCACATGTGCAGTGGCAGCCAGTTGAAGGTGCGCTCTTAGCGCGGGTGTGCACTGACCATGCCATCGTCACTGCATGCAGCCCCTTGCCAGCCAGGAGCATTGCCGCCAGTCATTCCCGTGCAGCCACCTGCCTGCTTGCCTAGTCACGGCCACCGCTGCAAGGAAAAGCCCCAAAGCTGTGTTGCCTGGGAGCCACGAGGGCTGCCGCAGGGGGAGACCAGGTATAGCTGGACGCTATCCGGAGTGTGAGGCTGGCAGGAGGAGCCGCAACTGCCTCTTAGCTGGTGCAAACGGCCTGCCGCCGCAGCCTGCCGCCGCCCTCTCTGCCCTGCCGGTTGCTCCTGCCAATGCCAGGGAAGCGGCAACATGAGAACTGCCACCTCAAGGGGCGAGGGGGTAGCGGCAGCAAGGATGGGTGAACCAGGGCTTCCCTGTCTCTCTGCATGAACAGGTTTCTGGCATGGCCCCAGGCCTCAGGGGTGGGATTGAAGCCTGCCACTGCCCTGCTGGCTGCTCCTGCCACTGACAGGGAAGCAGCAGCGTGAGAATTTGTGGTGGCGAGGGGGTGGCAGTGGCAAGGATGACTGAGCCGGGGCTGCCCTGTCTCTCCGCATGAACAGATTTCTGGTGTGGTCCCAGGAGCAGCCAGCGGGATGACGGCAGCCTTCAATCCCTCGCCTGGAGGCCTGAAATGCAATGCACTTTTTTGGGCTCCGCATGCCCCATTTTTGAATTTGGAGAGGAAAAGGTTTTCGGGCAGCAGTGCTGCAATCCTCTCCCTGAATCAAAAAAGTGCATTGTGTTTCAGGCAGCGGATCTGGCCAGGAGGAAAGAGAAGGTGAGACTGCAGAGGAGGAAGGTGAGCGGTTCTGCAGTGTGCACCAAAGAACCACGGAGGAAAGCATTTTTGGGCAGCAGCACTGCAATCCCCTCCCTGAATCCACCTGAAAATGCTTTCCTCCCTGGTTCTCTGGTGCACATTGCAGAGCCGCGTGCCTTCCTCCTCTGCAGACTCACCTTCTTTTTCCTCCTGGGCCAGGAGCAGAAGCCTACCGCCCTCCGCCTGGGTTGTCTGAAGAAGGGGCAGGCAGAGTGGCTAGCTGCCTTGCCTTATGCCCCCTACGTAATGTCCGAAACCATGGTGCTCTTGTTTTGCCTGTGCATACCCCAATTTTGGATTTAGAGACGAAAGGGTTTTCGGGCAGCATGCACTGCACTTCAGGCGGTGGATCTGGTCAGGAGGAAAGAGAAAGTGAGTCTGCAGAGAAGGAGAAGGGCACACAGCCAGCCGCATGCTCCATTTTTGGATTTGCCCGAAAATGCTTTCCTTTGTGGTTCTCCAATGCACATTGCAGAACCATGCACCTTCCTCCTCCTTCTCCACAGAAGGCCAGATCATGGCCAGATCAGCTGTCTGAAATGCAGTGCACTTTTTTGATTTTGACTTTTTTGAAATATCCTTGCCATTGCCTCCCTCACCCCTTGGGGTGGCAGTTCTCGCATTGCCGCAGGAAGCTTGCTGGGAAGCCTGGCACCTGGCACCCAGTGGGGAGGAACCCAGGTAAGGCCACGTGTTGGAGCTTCCCCAGCTGGCGCATGGCACCACCAAGGTGGCGGGATCAAGAGTGCTGCTGCCGGCCGGGGAATGGCTGTCTCGCCAGGGAATGGTCCGGTATCTGCTTGTATCTGGTAAAAGGTACACCGGACCCCTTGGAAAAAGTGGGGACGCATGCAGGGCAGTGCACATGCGTAATGGGGGAGGGTCATGTGCACATGCGCAAATGGGGCACAAATTGCATTATGGGTGCTGGCCAGAGAAGGCTCTCCCCCTGGGGGCCACCAGTCGACACTGTTTGACTGACAGCACCCTGAGGAGCCCCTCTCTATGGGAGCGTACTGGCCGGTGAGAGGCTACTGGGGCAGAAGGCGGACTCATAAGTACCCAGGTCCTAAGCTGTGGAGCGCTCTAAAGATGGTAACCAAGACCTTGAAGCGCACCTGGAAGACCACCGGGAGCCAGTGCAGCTCGTGCAGGAGAGGTGTTACATGGGAACGCCACGTCACTCCCATAACCACCCGCGCGGCCACATTCTGGACCAGTTGGAGCCTCCGGGTGCTCCTCAAGGGGAGCCCCATGTAGAGAGCATTACAGTAGTCCAGACAGCTATATCTCAAAGCCCAGTAATGAAAAGATAAACTTCTTCAAACTCTCAATATACTGCTTTAGTGAAGAGCTAGCATTTCCTTAAACACCATAACTCAGGGAGACCACACTACTCCAGCCAGAATTCAATGTCATATATTCAACCTCAAAGAGCCACAGCAGATGCGGCAGTGATATAGCAACATCACAAGAAAGGGTGGGACTGATTTGTCAGTATATTTTATTCAGTATATTTTCAGTATAAATCTATTCAGTATATTTTTACAATAGAAGTAAAATTATTGGATGAGGAGGGGAAATAGGGTAACTAAATGGGTGTATTGAATTTGGATTCATTCCACTTCCAATTCGGATAGGGAACATCTGGCTGGTGCGCTTGATATGGTCCATAAGACCTTCTTATGAGGCTTACCAATACCATGTTGGAGGCTGCAGACCTTTTTATACATAGAAGATGGAGAAAAGGAAAAGTTTCTTATTGAGAAACAGAGAAAAAGCCATTGTTCTTTGTGCCTGTCATTGATTGTTTTTCCTCACTGTGGAAACAACTTTATATTTATCCCTCACAACCATACCTCTCTTTTCAAATTAAGCAGATCTGTTCTCATTGCTCTTCAAAAGTTATGGAAGGAACCCCTCCAGAAAAAATTGTAACTCTTCCCTGGAGATACTTAGTTATTTGCAACTAGTTACTGTGAAAACCCTTTTTATGACGATCAGTCTCAAGATTTATTGGCAACACATTTATGAGTTTCACTTTTGAAAAGCAAATTTTAGTTGCATATAAAAGTTGTAAACACTGAAAATATTGCTGAATAATCTGTATTTTTGATGGATGAATGTATATGTATAGCATTGGCTTCCTGCTACACTCCCACAGTCCCATATCCTTTTTTCTCCATTCTTCTTGGCAACTTTAAACTATTTTCAGTGCTGAACAAACACTAAACTTGAGATTGCCAGGTGGGCATGCATGCTACCAAAGCCAAACATAAGTAAAAGCCCAAACAGCTACATGATTACCTGCAACATGCACTTTTAAAGCTATGGAGACAAATGCAGGTGTGTGTTTCAGCATAAGAGGCAATTAAGACGTCTGCCACCTGGTTATTGTTTGTACATGCACAGAAAAGTCTTGTGACTGAAAAGGCCTTTTGAGTCCATTTTGGGAGATGGAAATATATACATCTTTCACTTAAATGATAGGAGTTTGTATACTCCTCCAATACAGAAATAAATGCCATATTTGGTTTGAACATTGTCAAAAGGATTTTATCCAGTCTATGATCTCACTATTTTTTTTTAATTTTTTTAATTTTTTTAATTTGATTTATGTGCCGCCCTTCTCCAGAGACCCAGGGTGGCTTACAATGTGTTAAGCAATAGCATTCATACTTTTGTATATTTATACAAAGTCAGCTTATTGCCCCCACAATTTGGGTCCTCATTTTACCTACCTTAGAAAGGATGGAAGGCTGAGTCAACCTTGAGCCTGGTGGGATTCGAACTTGCAGTAATTGCAGGCAGCTGAATGTTAATCAGTGCCTTAGTCTATTGCGCCACTCAGGCCCCTCTTTAATTGTTTCTTTAAGGACATTTCTCAGTAGAAAAAGAAAAATACACTAAAAAAATAGGTATGTAAATGCAGAAGCAACCACTGGTGATCTGGCTATATTCAATTTTCTTATTGGATCTGAAAAACATGGCTCCGCAATCCCATGAGTATTACAGATGTGGCTTAGGCAAGCCTGAATTAATATTAAGAATAATAATAAAAATTAAAGTGTGACTACCTTAACTAGAGCAATCTAAAGGATATTTTTATTCAGTATGCCTCTAACCAGCCAAACATCTTCCATGAATGATAAAAGCAATGATATATTCTTGCCAGACACTGTCACTAACACTCAAATTTCACTCTTTGTTATCACACATGGTATAAACGAATGGGCTATCAGAGTAGCATCAGAATATAGGGCTGCTGGGATGCAGGGGAAAATGATGAAGCTTCTATTCATACAAGCTGAGGGGTTGATATATGCCATGAGGGGTGGAGTGTGTGTGTGTTTTTAAATGCGTTTTATTATATGGTGGATTTTTTAAAAATTTGCAAGCTGCCTGGAATCACTTATGTGTGAGTTGGATGGTTACTTAAATTTGTTTAAATAAATAAATAAATAAATAATGCAATCCTGTCTTTTTGAGAGTATATTAAACTCAATGAGGCTTTCTTCTGAATAAATATGCTTTAGGATTGATTGCAGTGTTTAACATAGGTTGGCTTTTACTTGGTAACTGAAGTCTCTAGCCATCTCTTGTTACTCTCTCTACATGTAGTTGTTCCTGTTTTAAAGTCACTCATTGAGTTTTAAAGTCATTTAAGCCAGGCAGGATAACCACTCCATATTGACAGTACTATGGATAAAGATGGCAGCTTCCTAGCCGTTCCGCCTGAATTTGCCAGTTTCCCCCACTTCTCACCATTTCTTCTGGATCCTGTAAGCCAATCAGTTGCCTTCAGGAACAAGAGGCATCTTTATTTTCTGCTCAAGTAGAAGTATAACCACTCTAGTTTCTCTCCCTAGAATGAGAAGACTGCAGTTGTAACAGCCAATAGTCTGACTGACAATTTGTAATGTCCACATATGTGCTATAATATTTAGGAAAAAAGCAGTATTTTGAACCATTTTGGTAGACATTTTTATGACATAGTTCCCACATTGTGGCAAACTCTGGATGATTAGAAAATTATTTAAGAAATAAATCACAATGGCTGGATTTATAAAGCTTGAAGGGAAAATCCAATTAATTTGTAATTAAATGTGTAGTGTGAATAATGTGTATTGAGCCAATTGTGTAAAGCATATCTTATAGTTTTATGTATTTTGTGTATTTGTCTATTATTCCATTCAGCTTCACATTGGAAAAGGCTGATTGGAAAAGGCTGATTTAAGGAGACAACAATCCAAGTCACCTGTTTTATCTTCATGTCCAGAAATGTGCTTCCGATCTAACTGCATCTTTGGAGAGGGATGTTTGGAATCAAAGCCTAATATTCCTGGATGCCCCACTGGAAGCAGGTCCCATCTAAGCCATTGCTTGTTACTCTCTGCCATAAATTAATGATAGTTAGTTTTTAAAAAAAACTAATTTTAAACTAATTCTTAGATATGAGAAAGGACACTGTGGTGTGCTCTCTCCAATTTCATTTAAAACCACAACAGTACCATCTCAGCGGTAAGGTAAAGTACAAAGCAATCTTAGTGAATAGAGCATATGCAGGCAAAATTTTTAAGTTCCCCATTTTAGCTGGGTGCTGCATTACTTTTAAAACAAGCAATGTGAGATCTCTTCCATGACCATTTGATGATGACCTTTGTTTTCCATTTTCAACTCTTTTGTTAATATATCCATGATGTAATGTTTTCCTTATCTGTGGGAACGGTGTGTCCCTGTTGAACATTAATTCTGAATTTTCAAGAAGTGTCCTGTGGAAACAAAGAGTGCAGACAACAGAATAAGAGGAAGGATCCATACAGTTTATCATCTGATTACAATGCCTGTTTTTACTGGCACCAAGACGTTAACATGAAACCTGATTTCCGAGCCAAGAGAGACTAGCATGCGGGCAGTCGCTTTTGGCGACGACGATCGGGGCAGCGGCTGAGGTAACAGCTGCTCATCGTGACACTGAGGGCAGCGGGAGCGGCGGCGGCAGCCAGAGCAGCGGCGGTGGCGTTTGCGATGGTGATGGTTGATGCAGCGGCCTTTGTTGGATTCCTTGGAGGCCCATGGAAGACTTGGAGGCTGATTTGACAGTTGGTGGCGGCAGCGGCTGCAGCGCGAGTGCAGCTATGATGGCGGCCATGGGAACAACCCCGAAAGAAGTTGACCTGGATAAATCACCTGTCATGTGGATCAGGAGGAGCTCACTGCCAGCTTACCACCTTGAAATAGCTCCAGATGGAAACCCTGGGGAGATCTGAGAATCTGGGAGTGACTGTAGGTCCCAATTGCTGGAGAACCTAAGAAGTTCTAAAGGGGCTGGATGGCCACGGAAGAGTGGCTGGTCTGTCGCCCTTACTCAAATTCTCTCTTTCCCCAGTGGCCTGATTTCAAGCATTATTGTGGTCACCTGACATCCAGACTATTCCCATCCATTGTATTTAATTCTCTGCTGACCTTGAAAAATTCCCCATGGATTCATCTTGTCCTTTCCCTGATACCATCTTAGTCTGCCTCCTCACTCATGGCTCTGTATTCCATCTCATATTTTCTAGCTGTAAGGAAAGCATTGGCCTTCGGATTGTGATTACTGAGGGAGCCTGGGTCACTACTGCCATTCTATTACCGGAAGTGAAAATCCATCTTATTGCCAGCCACCATAAGAAGGTGGTTTTGGTGCTTTACCCTCCGGTTTCTTATGAATGGCCTGAGACTCCTTTTTCACTGTCATGAGAGGACAGTGGATACCATATGACACATACCTAAAGGCTCTTTATTATCTCTCTGGGACCACTTACTAGACCATCATGAGTGAACCCCAGCCAAATATCATCTTACCTCGGGCTGTTTCAGATGTATTCAGCAGTTGAACTTCTGGTGCTGCGAGACTCCCCCCTCTCGCAGATCTGGCCCTCCGCATTATCGAGGGCCTACCTTGATGACGGGTTTTGGAACCCCGAGAGGTGGCATGCAGCAAAAAGGAGAGTAAGGAGTTTCCTATCCAAATTTTTATCTAAATTTTTAAGGGGCTCTAGGGGGGAGGGATGATCGGATTGGAACTAGGGTTGTGGGTTTGGGGGATAACCCACTGAGGGTGGGACCAGGTCTGGCTGAGGGTCAAGGCAGGAGAGATGTGGGGCACCAGGCCGATGAGAAGATTATAGTTTGCAACGATGAGGGCCAATACATCAATACTGTGAGTGGGAGGGGCAGATATGGCTGGAGCAGGGGGCCAAACCTGGTTATGGGAGTGCGCACCCGCTGTCTCTGAGCGATGACGTGCTCTGACCCCCAAGGCTCCTTTCGTTCCCCAGGTAGTTCAGATTCTCAGGGCCTTGACCTTCGGCTGATGTTGTGCAATGCCAGATCCGTAGTAAATAAAGCCCCCCTCATTCATAATCTTGCTCTAGAGGGGGATGCGGATCTGGTAGGAATTACGGAGACCTGGCTGGGCCAAGAGGGGGGGCCCTCATTGAAATATGCCCCCCTGGCTTCCATGCATTTCATCAGCCGAGGTCACAGGGGAGGGGAGGGGGGTGGAGGTTATCATAAAAGAGGGTCTGAGTCCGAAGGAGGCCACTGTTCCTCAGATTGCTGGATGTGAGTCCCTCCTGGTGAAATGGGGTCATGGGGTACAGGTGGGCTTGCGGATCATGTACCTGGTTCCCTGCCATGTGGCAGCAGCCCTGCCCGAACTGCTCAACATTATAGCCGGGGTGGCAGTTGATACCCCGAGGCTTATAGTCATGGGGGATTTCAATCTGTCATCCATCGGTGAAACATCTGAGTCAGCGCGGGAGTTCATGGCTTCCATGACGGCTATGGATCTGACCCAGTTAGTGCATGGCCCGAGTCACATGGAGGGAAACACTCTAGACTTGATTTTTGTCTCTGGTCAGTGTCTGAATGATCTCGATATCAGGGATATAGTAACTGAACCCTTGTCATGGTCAGATCATTCCCTCCTTCGCTTTGACCCTCGAATCGCTACACCCCACCGCAGGGAGGCGGAACCGATGAAGTGGTTCTGCCCCAGGTGCCTGATGGACCCGGAGCGGTTCCAGATGGAGCTTGGGCCATTCCCTGAGGCTCTGACTCATGACTCGACCGAGGACCTGGTGGCCGCCTGGGATAGGGCGGCTGCCAGACCCTTGGATCGGGTCGTGCCTTTGCGGCCTCTGACTCGACGCTGACCTCGCTTGGCTCCTTGGTTCACCGAAGAGCTGAGGGAGATGAAGCGTCGGAAAAGACGCCTGGAGAGCAGTTGGAGGGCTAGCCGATCTGAATCTGACCGAACACTAGTAAGATCTCATATTAAGACTTACCTAGTGGTGATAAAAGCGGTAAAGTGTAACTATTTTTCCGCTCTTATTGCGTCATCAGATAACCGCCCGGCTGCCCTGTTTAGGGTGACCTGCTCTCTGCTCCTTCAGGAAGTGTGGGAAGACCCCTTGGAGGGTAGAGCCGAGGATTTTGTACAATATCTGTATGATAAAATCGCTCAAATTCAGGAACACCTATGTGTTCCTATCGATATGGTAGATTCGGGGGAGATGATGGGGACAGGTCCTGAGAATATTTTCTGGGAAGAGTTTGACTCTGTGGCTCCCGAAGGCATGGACAGGATACTGGGGAGACTGAATGCTTCCACATGTTTATTGGACCCGTGTCCTGCCTGGTTGGTGCTGGCCTCTCGGGAGGTTACACGAGGCTGGCTCCAGAGGATTATAAATGCTTCTCTGAGTGAGGGTGTCTTTCCTGCCGCCTTGAAAGAGGCGGTGGTGAGACCTCTCCTCAAGAAGCCCTCCCTGGACCTGGCAGTATTGGCTAATTATTGTCCAGTCTCCAACCTTCGCTTTGTTGCAAAGGTTGTTGAGAGTGTGGTGGCACGACAGCTTCCTCAGTACCTGGATGAATCAGCTTATCTAGATCCTTTGCAGTCCAGCTTCAGGTCTAGGTACAGCACAGAAATGGCATTGGTCGCATTGGTTGATGATCTCTGGAGGGCTCGGGACAGGGGTTGTTCCTCTATCCTAATCCTATTAGATCTCTCAACGGCTTTTAATACCATCGACCATGGTATCATGCTGCACCGGCTGGAAGAGTTGGGGGTGGAGGGCACCGTCTTACGGTGGTTCTCCTTCTTTCTCTCTGATCGGTTGCAGTCTGTGTTGGCAGGAGGGCAGAGATCAACCCCAAGGCCCCTTGTATGTGGGGTGCCACAGGGGTCGGTTCTCTTGCCCCTCCTGTTCAACATTTATGTGAAGCCGCTGGGTGAGATCATCCATGGTTTTGGGGTGAAGTACCACCAGTACGCTGATGACACCCAGCTGTACATCTCCACCCCAGACCATCCCAATGATGCCCTTGAAGTGATGTCCCTGTGCCTGGAGGCTGTACGGATCTGGATGGGGAGTAACAGACTCAGGCTGAACCCATCCAAGACCGAGTGGCTGTGGTTTCCGACATCCCGATATAGTCAGTTGGTGCCATCACTGACTATCGGGGGTGAGTCATTGGCCCCCACAGAGAGGGCTTGCAACTTGGGTGTCCTCTTGGACTCACAACTGTCTTTAGAAGAACACCTGACGGCTGTGGCCAGGAGGGCTTTTTACCAGTCCTCCTGATACGCCAGTTGCGTCCCTTTCTGGATTGGGACTCGTTAAACATGGTCACTCATGCCCTCGTCACTTCCCGCCTGGATTATTGCAATGCTCTCTACATTGGGCTCCTCTTGAGGAGCACCCGGAGGCTCCAGTTGGTCCAGAATGCAGCCGCGTGGGTCATTATGGGAGCGTCGTGGCGCTCCCATGTGACACCCCTCCTGCGCGAGCTGCACTGGCTCCCTGTGATCTCCCGGGTGTACTTCAAGGTTTTGGTTACCACCTTTAGAGTGCTCCATGGCTTAGGACCAGGATATCTACGAGACCGTCTTCTGCCACCAATATCCTCTCACTGACCAGTACGCTCCCATAGAGAGGGGCTTCTCAGGGTGCCGTCGGTCAAACAATGTCGACTGGTGGCCCCTAAGGGGAAAGCCTTCTCTGGGGGAGCACCCTCCATATGGAATGAGCTCCCCCCAGAGATACGGACAATCCCGGATCTTCGCGCTTTTCGCCGTGCCCTCAAAACATTTCTATTCCAACAGTCCGGCCTAGCCTAACCTCTCTAAAATTGCTTAAATTCTAAATTTAAATCTGTCCTATAAATTTGAGGTGCCTTAAATTGTTTTCTGGACCATATTTATTTGACTATTTTAACGGCTTAAAAATATTTGTATCACATGTATCTTGTTCACCGCCCTGAGTCCTTCGGGAGTAGGGCGGTATATAAATTTAATAAATAAATAAATATAAATAAATACATTTAGTGATGAACAGGAATGGAGGATGAAGGGGCTGATAGATTTAAAGATACATTCTGTGTGGGCAGCTGTGTGTGCATGTCAAGCTGATCCTTTAGCAGGCAGCCCTGATCAGCATCAGGTCTGGAGAAGAACTGCCTTGCAGGGACCAGTTTGCTTCTTCCTAGTAAAATGCAGAACCACAGCTACCACTATGGGATGGCCATTGGAACAGCCAGAAGGGAGGGAAATTCCCATTCTATGAATTTTATGCAGGAAGGAAGAAGCCACCAATCTGGAGTCTTTGGAAAGGAACTGCATGGTATAAGTAAATTTTTTTTAAAAAAAGCAAAGCACAAGAAGAGAAAAGGTGGTGAACCAGAATAACTTCCTCCACTTTCCATGTGAGACCCAGTCTCTAAGTGCAGCTCTTGCCAATCAAGTCACCCAAGGGACTGTCCCATGACAACTGAATTTACATGGACAGGAAACAAGAGCTCAGCCCAGGAGCCTCAGCTCTTTGTCAAAAGAAAGAAGAAAGTGAGGGCTGAAGGTGTTTTTGCAAATCTCCGATTGAATCTAATCCAAGATCAGTCTCAGCTTTTGTTCAGCTATGGCAGCTTCTTCCTTCTGGATTTGCAGGGACTTTGGGGCCACCCTGGGGCTCTTGCTTGTAGTCACAGGTACGGTTTCTTCCATCTCCTTTGGTCAAATCCATTAAATTGGTTTACAGTCCTAGGTAGCTTAATGATGTTAGTTTTTTATGTGTTTCCCCCTCTCTTTTATGATGCTAATCTTTTGAATTGAATGATAGGGCCTAAATCAGCAAATAAATAGATAAAAACTATGTTCGTTGGCTTTTCTAAATTGATGCCATTGAGATGCTAGCACTAGAATTTCCATACTGCAAATTGACTAAGATTGGTATTGCTAATCCAAAAAGAGGATACCATGCTAAGAAGTCTTGTCTAAATTCATAGTAGGCTGAGAGTTGTATCCCAGGTGAAGATTTGATTTATAAATAAACAACCTGAAACCCACTTGGAAAAGACAGAGGTTGGTTTTCCAGTTATTCTGTGAGATTGGAGGAAAAGGTACCAAAAGAGAGAAGGGGAGGGGACGAAATAAAACCAGATTAACAGAGGGATCAGCAGAAAATTCTTCTGAGAATTCAATAAAAGCAATACTGTACCAAATAAGAGATAATAGCATCCTCTAAGTTACTGAGCATGTTTATTTTAGAAATGAAGTTTTATAAAACTGTAACTAAAGACCTGAAGCCACGTTTTACAAAGATAGTATGGTCTTTTTCTCGATGGTGCAGATATTATTTGGGGATTTTGGTGGGAGATGGAAATGTCTAAAAAAGAGCCCAGAACCTTCTTCATCCCCTCCTACCTTCCCGCCCCCCCGAATTGTTCAGGGGAAATTTCACACAAGCAGGAAAGAAAGAACTGTGTTCATTGGGCTGTGTTACCAGAACTGCAACACTTCCTGTCCAGCTGCTTTGAATGGGGAGAGAAGCTGACGTTTGGTGTTTGCTTTCTAAAATGAGAAACTTTCTTTCTGAAGCTCTCCAGAGAAGGGCAAAGCAATGAAAATGGGCGTAAATTATTTGGGCTGAATAAAAGATGAAAGGACTGAGACCTTGAATAATCAGATGCAGTGGAAGAATTATTTCTTGTGTAAAAGGGGTCCTTTCAGCAAATCTGGGCGTAAAATAGAATCATTTGAATTTTTTTATTCAACAATTAATATATGGGGCCCTGTCCTTTTTTTCCAAACTTCTCCCTGGCCTAAATAGGGCTTTTGTCAAATTAAGACTAGAATACTGTAGAAAACATGGCTGTTGTGAATCATACATTTCTCTCATTTTATTTCTAAAGAGTTTAAGATGGTGCACACAATGTAATCCTAGCTATGATTTCTCAGAAGCAAGTTTTTTTTTAAGTGCAAAGGAGATTCCTTCCAAGTAATCCTTGCATTTCAGCCTAATAATAATATTGGGCTCAAGCTACCTGGCATTGCACATTTTACTTTTTAGTAAATGTACAAATAGAATTGACCAGATTTCCAGGGCAGAGATTAAGTATAATAAGACGGGATCTTTAACCCCCAACTTGTACTGAAAAAGCATGCCTAAAGAATGATAAAATAACAAGAAGTGAAAAGTGAACATTATTGTATTGTTTCCTATAATAATTTAAAAAACATCCCATGGAAATACACTGTTTTAGAAAGATTGTTATGAAGTAGATTCACATATCATACTAGCTTCTGTTTTTCGTAATCATGGATTATTGAATAAACCACAGTTGTTGTGTTCACTTAGTACACTAAAGCAAAATCAAATAACATTATGGTTTAGCATGATGCATGAACCCAGTCAGTGGCTAGTCAATACTAAGCCATAATATACTTAGTTGAATTTTTGCTTAACATATGCAATGAATCCAGTCAATTGTAGTTTATCAGTAAATCATGATTAAGAAAATGCAATATAATTTTCTTATAATTAGCAAATATACCATTGTGGGAAATAGAGAGTGAGTCTTGAAAACATAGAAAGTCAGACGCAGGAGGGGATAGATTACAGGCTCTCTTGTTTTCAAAGGTATGAATACTCTAGTCTACAAAGCTTCCTTGCAAGTCCTCGGTTCTGGATTCAGATCTCACTTAATCTCTTTCTGCCACTTGCTCTTCTCAGGGCAGTATATCCAGACAGCCAGTTTAACATACTGTCTTCTGTTCATGAGGTGGCACAACTATCTCAGTAGGATGGAATCCAATTCAGGAACAAGAGGGGACAATGTGCAGTGCAAAGCAAGTTAAGAGGCAGAGACTGGTGAGTTTCCTCATCCATGAGAAAAACATTCAGTTGCCCTTCCCGGGCCAAGTGAAGAGGCAGTTTCTGACAAATGAATTAGAGAGGAGGACTTAGCTGTCTGTCAGAAGCTGACCGGGCGTTATTCAATTGAGTAAGAAAGACTCTTCTCTCCAGCATTCCTTACATCCCCTAGATCAATGTTTCTCAACCTTGGCAACTAGAAGTGGTATGGACTTCAACTCCCAGAATTCTCCAGTCAGTCATGCTAGCTGGGGAATTCTGGAAGTTGAAGTCCACACCGCTTCAAGTTGGTAAGGTTGAGAAACACTGCTCTAGATATAACTCGGAACGTCACCTGATCCCATATATTAGATGGTGAAAGTGTCCATGGAATGGGTAGAGGTTGATGTGGGCTTGAGCAATAAAATTTTCCCGTGGAATTCTTTTGCTGTTGTGCACTGCCCATCAGTGGGAGCCGAGAGGCAGGCCCTTCAGTATAGTGCTTTTGCTGCTGAAACCTATGCGGGAGGCCAAGATTCATATGAAGTACTATTCAGTTCTAATGAGCTCTCCCCTAATTCAGCACCTGCCAATTTTCTGGGTTGCCTGCAGTATCTGAGCTACAGGGAAGACATCTCCCGTATCCCTGAAAAACCTGCTGCCACCCCTGCAGACTTGCTGACCCAGTTCTCCTCTTCATGACAAGGAAGGTTGAGGTAGCAAGGACTGAAGAGGAAAAACTAGGAGGAATGTCAGCCAGCACACTGTTGTATTTGACCTGATGACAGTTGATCTTCCATTTTAGCACCCACCATGTGTGTGATCTGTTAACTGGGCTGCCAACACACCATGTACCTGGGATGGAAGAGGAACTATTATTTCAAGCGCACTCTCCTCACCATGTGACACCACCACCCCATCAGCCATTTCAGAGAATGTGCCCAGATAGACCCCCAACCTTCACCTCCATTTTTGAATCATCATCTTAATTATCCCAAAGGTACTTAGGGACCATGGAAAATTCCACTTCAGCTTTGGTGGTTCAGAAAAACCTGAGGTAACCTAGCCTTGATTATGAACTGGGATTAGAGAAAGGCCATGAAGAGTAGAGAAGTCCTGAATAGCCAGCCAGCTATCCTCCAGCAGAATTTAGGTAGATATCAAGTAGGTCCCTGTGGTTTTTATTGGTCTTGGTCTACATAGTGCACTAAGTCAGACTGGCTTATACAACTCAGTAGAAAACATCTTTGGTTGAAGATTCATCCTCACATCCCACCTGATGGCAGCTTTTATATGAGTGTCTTCATAAGGTTTGCCTTCTTATCATTCCCCAGCTCACAGAGGAGGCGTTATGGTGTTTTCAGCAGTTCTAATTTTGAAGTGGGACTTCTCCCAGCACAATATTTCCCATGAATCTGATCTTAGATGCAGTTGGTGATATGGTCGGGGGTTGGTGGCCTACCTAGAATCTCTTAGCCCCATTAGACTGCTACAGAGGGTACCCCCCACTTCTGATGGCTGGTCCTTCCAGGTCCTCCATGACTGTTTTGGTCTGGGTGGCAGAAGATGCCAGACCCCTGGCTTCTACAGAAACATCTGAATATGTAAGGCCTGGCCATCATTTTCCAAACCATTTGTCAGGCCTTACACAAGTTCCTCATTTTGACAAGATGGTGCTTGTTAAAAGAGTGTTAAACCTCAGTATTAAAAACAGGACTGGTGTTTCTTGGAAGAATTTCAACCCCATGCTCCAGAGAAGTTGGACTCAAATCAGGAAAGACTCTGCCAGCTGTTTCTGTTGATTCTGTCACCAGTGAGTGCATTACAGGCTTTTTGTTGTTTTGCTGACAAGCTATTTCAAGTAGCTGCTAAGGCATCTGTGGCTTGGTGTGGCCCCACAGCTCTGGCCCTTTTGCACATGCATACAAATCACAATGCATGAACAAAAGAAGTTGGTTTTCCTAGTAATTCTGCTTTCACCATTCTGCCTCCCACTGTTGCCTCCTCACTGATATTGTTCTGGAACTATACTTTCTAATGTTTTTATTACTTGGGGAACATCACTTTACCTTCTCCACAGGCTGCCTCTGCACTGCCTATCACAAGCATGGCCATTCCCTTGCAGCATAGGTGAAGACGGAATTTCCTCATTATCAGTTGTGTTTTCTTCTTTACCCTGCACATCTCCTCTAGGCTTATGGCCTATCTGAATGGCTATTTTGAGCATGGGCTTCATGCGTGACTTGGGCAACTTAAGAAGGGGGTAAAGTCCCTCCCTCAGGTGCCCAGATCACTAATATTAAGGACAGCGGTGGTTGTTTTTAAAAAAAAAACAATAATAATGCTCAGTGATGGTGATGGAAATGAAACCACGAGAATCCATGTATCAACTTTTTATCTTGTTCTACTGAAACTGTAAAGAGAACATTTGCCATCCTGGTTTCTGAATCAGAATAGGGCTTATCTGTTGAGGTAGGGCAATTGATGTCAGTGTACTTTTCTGGCAGCTCAAGGGCTGAAGGGAAGCATGTTAACATGGCTGTCTATTTATCTCCCTTGGAGGATGCACAAAGTCTTTTTGTTATATTCTGCCAAAGACCAATTTCTATCTATTCTTGCAGCCTTTGTAAGAGTGCAGTGAACACGGATTGGAACTGCTGAATCTTTGGATGTAATATTCAAAATATCCATCTTCACCAATCATATCCACACCCAAACACTACTGAAAGCATATCCAGCATCAAAATTTATTGAAGTGAATTTGGGGGAGGGAAATGTTGGTTCATTTTTTCCCCATTTGATTAGATCATTCTGCTTGAAGACACAAGAGACAGACAAAAAAAATCAAAGAGCACCAATTTCAATTTTAGTTGAATGGGTAAACTGGCTGTTTTTCAGAGCATTTTTCCTCTTTCTCCAGGTATGACAATCACCAAAGCTTCTAGTGAAAGAAATGACGTTTCTCAAAAACAAGGTATATGTGTACTTTCAAGATAATATTGTCATCCAGTTCCTAATTCTGAAATTCCCTTGCAACATCTTTTCTCCAAGGCTGTGTTATTTGTTACTTTTAAAATTATTGCCTGACTTTGAGCATTATTAGAGCTGTGTGGCTGCAATTTTTGGAACAATTTAGGTCCTATAAAAGAACCCAATGTTCACATTTATGTGAGGTCACTGGGTGCCTTACGGACCTTTGACTCTTTGTTGGTGGACCAAACTAAGGATTGTGTTTCCACCTGTATTGTGTTTGATTAAAAAGTCCTGCCAATACCTCCCCTCCCCTATCTGGCTACCTTTTCATCCAAAGAGACAAACTCTGTAAAGCTAAAGATTAAAAAGGCCTTCAAATCCTAAAAGCCAGCCAGAACTGAGAAAGGACCAGCTAGTGCCTAACTCTATCCACTTCCCTGCTCCATCTGTCAGTCTCACCCCAAGGTGAAGACAAAGCAAAATAGGATAGGAGTCCCAATCTACTGTGCTCTGTAGATGAATGAAGACCCAAACCAAATATGTATCCCAATCAAAACTAGCTCTTCCCACCCTGGAACTCTCCACGGGTTTGGGAAGTCTTCGCCTATCGCATAAATGTTTGCCACGAAGCTTTTAAGGATACAAGGACCTTCCCAGAAAAGAACAGCTCCACACCTCCAGTTAAGAAGAATTGACAAACATTCCTCTATTCAGGAATTAGCTGAAACTTGATACATGCTTCAATAACTATCTTCCTAGTCTAGCATGGTTCAGATATTGGCTGCATGTAACAAACTCAGTAATGCAGCATTTCTAGAGGCAACCTGGCTGGAGAAGATTGGCAGAAAGTCCAATAAATATATTTACCCTTCATTTCCATCCTGCTCTCCACCTTTCTCTCTTTACTGTGGACTTTTCTTCTTTTACACAGATATAACCAGTTTCATGAATGTGATAAATACACGTTTCATTGCTGCAAGAGGGGGGGCCCGAATTTCCCTTAGCTGTTCTTTTGGTTCTCTGGCAAGTTGGCATAAAGAGACTGAGCAGGGCAACTCCCAAGAGATTATGAACAGCTCCAGAATCCATGTGACGAGAAATACTTCAATGGTAATGATGCAGATCAACAAACTCCAGCACACCGACAATGGTATCTACCACTGTAAGATCAAGGACTCATTGAAGCAATCATGTGGTACTGAACTCAAAGTCATGGGTAAATCTTTAATCTTCTAAATACTGCCTTCTCTGATGCTACATGCTTGGGTGTCACTACAGTATGTATGGACAATACTTCTTGGCACAAGGCCATACATTCTGTTCCCAGAGAAAAATATACCAGCTAATATCTGGGACTCTGTCTGTTCATACTGGAAGCCTGTCTTAGCTAGACACACAATTAAGAATAGAATAGAATAGAATAGAATAGAATAGAATAGAATAGAATAGAATAGAATAGAATAGAATAGAATAGAATAGAATAGAAGAGTTGGAAGGGACCTTGGAGGTCTTCAAGTCCAACCCCCTGATTAGGTAGGAAACTCTATACCATTTCAGACAAATGGTTATCCAATCTCTTCTTAAAAACTTCCAATGTTGCAGCATTCACAATTTCTGGAGGCAAGTTGTTCCACTGATTAATCTGTTGGGAAATTTCTCCTTAGTTCTAGGTTGCTTCTGCCCTTGATTAGTTTCCATCCATTGCTTTTTGTCCTGCCCACACGTGCTTTGCAGAATAGATTGACACCCCCCCTCTTCTTTGTGGCAATCCCTGAGATATTGGAGCACTGCTATCATGTCACCCTGAGTCCTTCTTTTCATTAAACTAGACATGTCCAATTCCAGCAAACATTCTTTATATGTTTTAGCCTCCATTCCCTAATCATCTTTGTTGCTCTTTCTAGAGTCTCAACATCTTTTTTACATCATGGTGACAAAAACTGGATACAGTATTCCAAGTGTAGCCTTACCAAGGCATTATAAAGTAGTATTAACACTTCACGTGATCCTGATTCTATCCCTCTGTCAATGCAACAAAGAATTTTGTTGGCTTTTTTGGCAGCTGCAGCACACTGCTGACTCATATTTAAATGTTTGTTTTCTAGGACTCCAAGATCCCTCTCACAGTTACTATTATTGAGCAAAGTACCACATATACTGTACCTGTGCATTGTTTTTTCTTGCCTAAATGTAGAACCTTACTTTTTTCACCATTGAATTTCATTTTGTTAGATAGCACCCAATGCTGAGGTTCGTCAAGATCCTTCTGTATCTTAAGTCTATCTTCTGGAGTGTTGGCTATTCCTGCCAGCTTGGTGTCGTCCTTCTCAAGCTCTCTCTAAGTTTATTGAAATTAGCTCTCTTAAAATCCAAGACTCTAGTTTGACTTTGTTCTATTGCTCATGCTTGCATAATTCTGAATTCCAATATTGCATGATCATGCAATATCTCCCTCAAGGTTCCTGTAGCTTCAACACCTATCATTTTTTCATCTCTGTTAGTGAGAATTAAAACCAATATAGCTGATCCCCTTTCCCTTCTCTGCTTTTTGGAAACAAAGTTGTCTGCTAGGTTTGTCAGGAACTTGTTTGATCTTCCACTTAGTGCAGAGTTTGTCTCCCAGATGATGTGAGGATAGTTAAAGTCCCACATTATTATTGTGATGTGCTTCCTACATATTTTAGTTTACTGACTAGCAAAAATTTCATCTGTTTCCTGTTTCATCCCACCAAGTTTCAGTAATGGCAACAATATCATATCTGCTCTCATTTACTTGAATTTCTAATTCCCCCTGTGTATTCCTCATTCTCTGTTCATTGCTGTATAGACATTTGAGTTTTGACTGACCCTGGGTTTACTTGCCACATAACCTGTTTTGTGCCTGAATTCCCCTACTTCCTTACAAGCTGTTTGGTTAGTGCAGATGGTATAGCACTCACTATTGAATGTTTGATTTTGCTTGACAGCAAGGTTGCTATTCTTACCTAAATAGACATCTATGTTACATGCATTGATAACCCTATTAGTTCTAGATTGCTGGGGACAGAAATGTTCTGTATCAATCAATTCTCTGTTCCTGTTATTTAGTTTAAATGTTTCTCCAGAAAATCTGTGAATTCAATTCCAAGGAATACAGTCCCTTTCGTTGATGGATGCAAACCATCTCTTTTGTACAGTTTTTCATTGGACTAGCTACAGACATCATGATTAATATAACCAGAGCCTTCCCTTTTACACCACTCCTTTAGCTACACATTGAACTCCGCTATATGCTGGCCTTTTCCTTTTTGTTCCTTATATATTGGCAAACCCTTTGAAAAGGTAAGCCTATAGCCTATCCTGCTAAGTTCCTGCTCCAAGCTCTGGAAATCATTCTGCACAGAAAGTACATCTTTTTGGGGACAGATCATCCGTGCCAAAATGTACAATGACATCAACATCACGGTTCTTACTAGTATTCTTGACTATCTTAAAAATAAGCCCCTCATCTCTGCTGGCAGTAGCACCTGGCAGGCATCTGACCTCTTTCAAAACCTCTGTATCCTTTTCTCAATTTACAGGATTTAAAGGATATTTAGATATACACATGCGGTATCTAAACTGCATCACGGGATCTGAATTCTATCCTGAGTATAGTACAGGACTATTTTCATTTCAAAGATGGAAATGAGAACAGTGGTCAAAACTGGATATTTCTGTCAATGTAGTCCTAGAATAGAGGGGTACACAATCATGTTATGATAAAGCGCAGAAGTGAAGTGGGCTCATCTTGTTGTTTTGAAGGTATCAGCACCTATGAGCAAGTGCAGAGTCGGCACAATGTGAAAGATGCTATCATCTTAATCCAGACAATTCTTCTTGTCCTTTTTGTGAGCATACCTGTGTTGCTAACCCAAGGGAAGGTGAGTGAATGGAATATTCATAATAGCAGTTCAGTTGGGGCCTTGATTGACCACTAGACTATAATCAAACTTGTGATTATAATGGTAATTTTTAATATGAGTGCATGTGGGTGGCTTCTCCACGAATAAGGGAGGGACTTTTGGGCATTTTGAAGCAGTGCAGGAATGCAGTTGCAAGTGTCTGAGGGTGCACCTTCTTATTCTCAGCCCCTTTCCTCTAGAACAGTTGACTCCAGATACAAAGGTGGGCTCTTCCTTATTTTCATTCTGCAGAGTTACTAAGATCTGTTTCTTCTGGAGGAAGTTTGGGGATATTTCACTGGTACATAGTGCCAGCATTATAATATATCTGGCATGTTTATGATTCTTGTTTCATGTTCTGCTGTATTTATAAATGAACAAATGTAAAATATGGGCAAATAAATGAGAAAACAGTTGAAGTACTTCAGTAACATACAAACTGGTGAATGATTAAGTATTTGAAGATTGTTGCTTCCATAAGCAACAAATTGAGCCAACTCAAATCTGTTTACGGCTGAGGAAACTCCTGCTTTTAAGGTTGTTTCTCAGCCATGGATTCCCCCCACCTTACCTCACTCATGCCTATGGATGCCATAGCCTGATCCCCGCCATCCTCCACATTTATTGGACTACAATTCCCATCATGAACAGATACTGAAATAAATCCTCAAAACAGAAGCTGAGGTAATGGGCTGAGGTAAAGTCAAGTGCTTTTCTTAGGATGAAGCATACAGTATATACTGTAAAAAATATGAACACAAAGCCCAAGCAGGAAGGTATGGTAAGGGGACCTTACAAAGACGATGGTGAGCAGAGTGTTTTCTTGGTTTTGCCCATAATCAAATGGACTTCAGAAATAATCTCAAATATTTCAAAACCAGACATTAGCATAAAGTGAGCACAGAGACCAGGAACAACTTCTCTTTCAAATCATCACATTTCATCTCAAAGGATCTTCTCCAATTACGGTAGTTAGGCTTTTCTTTTGTCCATTAACAATTTTTTTCTAAATATGATATTTTTAATAAAACATTAAGATTACTGGATAAATAAGCTCAGCAACAATTTAAAAAAGAAAAGGATCAGGAATGTTTAGTATCAGAAGAAATATCAAGTTTGATTATATATCTCTGTACCACTTTAGGGTGACAGAAAAGATGGCTCTGGGGAGGACCATACTTATGAGGTAAGCAACAGAGTGAAAGATTCTTAGTCTTAAGTTAAACCACATAAAATGTATGTATTTCTCTTCATATTCCATGCTTGCCTGTCATCTTCAGGCCAGAGAACTGTAGCCAACCATGGAGAAGTCTTTCATTCATATGTAGAAATATTCATTTCCCCTCTTCTCCATGCGAGGCTTGGAAAAATCCTATCTGAAACTCTGAGGATCCACTGCCAGTTTAAACAAATAATTCTATCTTGGATGGATTATGGATCTAGTTGAAAATTATGCAAGTCAGCGTCTTTCATTCTTGAGTTCTGGCTGAACAGTCCACCAGTCAAGAACTGGACTGGGTGGGCATTTTGTCTCATTGAGGAGGATTCTTTTTATGTCCCCATAGGACATCTTTTGGGCAGTTCTTTTATTGGCCCGCAGAAAGAACAAAATTGAGTTGGGAGGCATGTTTCTATCCCTCCCCCCCTCCCCAAGTGCTTTGTTGCCCTGGCTGACACACTTTCTGTTCATTAGCTGGTTCCATTTTTTTTCTTAACAGGGGCTGACGGTTGAACTAGCTGATACGTATGAAGACATTGGTGTTTACCAAGACAGACCAGAGAAGTGGGATTTGGGGGAACATCCGTGTGAAGAATGAAAAGGCTAGCAGCTTGGTCAGTCACAGCTGACTTAACCAAAGGGATACCAATTCCTGGGGCAACCAGGATCCAGTGTAAAAATTCCACTCTAGAGAAGCTTTAAAAAATGTGCTTATCTCTTGCTTACAGCCACTCTACTAGAAACTACTAAAAAGCAGCATTCACAATCTCCAGATTCCCTGGGACTGTTGAATCAAAGACATTCAAATGGGGAGAAGGGAGAAGGCAGCCAGAGACAATTTGAGGCACACCATAAAAATGAAAGCAAAAAGAGCTGAGAAGATAAATGAATTTGTGAGTAGATGGCCTTTCTGGCTTGAGTTCGTTCAATATTCCCTTCCCCAAATGGCATTTTTTTAATTGAACATTTCCTGCTCTTGTTCCCAACTGGCTAGGCAACAGAGAATTGAATCTGATAAACTAATATCTAGCATCACATTGCTTCAGTTTTTTTTAACCTAGGACCCTCCAGATGGTCTGGGACTACTGCTCTCAGAATTCCTTACCAAGATGGCTATGGTGAAAATATATGGAATATATTAGCTATATAGGACATAATGTTTTCTACTGAGATTTACAGTTTTGCAGTTAGGATTTTTCTTCTTTAGGCTCATGTTTTTTAAAAAATGTCTCTAATATCCTTATAAAAGAATTTCAAACATATATGCTGAACTTTTCAAAATAATAAAAAAATGTTTAATACTAATGTGTTTCCCCCCCCCACAAATTTTGACTTCGCGATATTACTTCTTTGTTTCAGGAGCATGGGAAAAAAGTGTGTTTTCAAATTTCTACAGTACAGAAATCTGAAGATGTAACATTTTTAGCTTAATATGCATAACCAACTTCTTAGGAATAACCTTTTCCATCTATTATGTTTTTGGTCTATGGCAGCTCCAAGTGCCCTCCAGCTGGGTTAATTTTAAACAATCAGCATGGCCAGTTGCCAACGCTGGATAAAGATCACAAGAGTTTAATTCAAACACATCTGGAAGGCACCAGGTTGTAAGAATGATATATTATGGTAAGGGCTGCAGAGGTTTTTATTCCTCAGCGAACACATCTATCAAAGACCTTCAGAAATTGCGTTTTGAAAACCAAAGTTGTTTTTTTTTTAAATCCTTTTTGAAGTAGAGATCTAGTCACTGTTGGCAAGCAGGCTTTGCTAAAAACCAACCTGGTCAGAGATATTTTGCTTCCCAAAATGAAACAACTGTGTTTGTGTAGACATCTATTTCCAATACTAAAATAGTGAAAGGCATTTTGTGAATTGATAACACAAGCTGCACCTTTTGTTCTAATGTTGCACACAGGGATATCTAAGGGCCAAGGTTTGTGTTACGATGTTTTGCAAATTTAGCGCTTCTTCTGAAACACCTACGTGTCTCTTGTTCCTCATCCAGATCAAGTGTTTCCAGTGAACGCTTGAGATAGAAGGTACTGCCAGCTATTTTTCCATTGCTTGACCAGAAAAAGTCCACAAGAAAACAATAACTAACCCTGTATTATCCTTTCATACTTGCTAAGGTTACCCTGCCACTAAACACTCTTCACATCAAGAAAGTGGCAATTCAACCCACATACCATATATAAAACAGATATACAGTTATTATATCCATTGCCCCCAAATGTCCTTTTAACTGTTTTGGGGATGCTCAATTTCATATTGTTTGGGCATGTTTTTCTGCAAATTACTGACTGGAACCATTTACTTCCTGTTTTTTCACAAAGCATAGCTAAATACCTTCTCTTCTCAGAAAAGAAAATGGGTGTAGGAAGCAGGGGTACTGGGGGAAGTAGCTTCATGCACAGACAAAACCAGAGAGTCAAAAAGTTAATTTTCATAATTCAGTTTCAGTTCTGCCTACTATGCCTTTCCTACTCTGCTTCTACCTCTCTGCATTTTTCAATTTATAATGAATCTCAAAGCTGGGATTCAAACTCAGCTGTACTTAAAAGTCAATGTCCCACTTTTTCTTTCCAGTATGTGAGAAGTTGTCCTGAGCCAGCTAGACCCAAAGGCAACTGAAAGACAGATAAGGGAGCACAAGGCTATCACAACAGTCCCTGCAGAGGCAGTTTCCTGGGGATCTCAGATAAGAAAATGCTAAAAACCCCCCCTTATTTTTACCATTGCTTGCAATCCTCAGTTAACTCCAGGAGGGACAAGAGATTGGCCAATTGTTGTAGCTATATGGAGAAATAGTAAGAACCAGAGTCACTCTTCCACCATGACACAGGTAAGCAACAAGCAGTAGTCCCTTAGCAACTATTTTGAGCTTCTGACTTTCTGCTTTTGAAAATTAAAGAGGAAAACACATGGAAATTGAATTGTACAACAACAAATTGGAAAAAGATATGGAAGGAAGGAAGACCCTGCAAATCATCAAAATCCCACTGCAGCCTTCAAACCCAACCACCAGTATAAAGGAAACACATACCGGACTCATTCAGAATTGTGTTATGTCCCACAAGGCTCAAACTAGTCTCCGAAGTAAGGGACATGACTGACTCCTGCTTACCCAACTCTTTAATTTAGTTATTTGAAACAATTGTGTTCCATTCCTCATTACTGCCTAATATTTTGGAAAGGAATAATAAATTGTTAAGGACTAAATACAAAAAATGAATTAGATATTGGCTTAGTCATACTTAGAGCAGACTTATAAATTATGAATATTTTAATATAGTGAATACAGATAAATATAACCCATACAAACAAAAAGCTCCCATAATATTTTAAAAGTGGGAACAGGTCTTGAAACAAAAGTTTAAAAAACACTGAATTAGAAAGACCTTTGCCATCTTAGTTCTATGCTGGGCCTGAAACCAAACAAAAAGGAAAATATTTAGTCCATAATTAATTATTAAACACAGCCTGATTCTGAGAGTACCTCTTAAGAAGACCCCTTCTTAGCAACCTCCTTCAAGACTGCTTACGTAGTATCAGGCAGTATCAGTGATATTTAAAATAGTAATTATGATTCTGTCTGATTAATCAAACCAGGTCTTTTTTTGTTGTTGTTAATTTTTATTTATATTTATATGCCGCCCTTCTCCGGAGGCAATACGTTAAGGAGACTACAATACGTTAAGCAATAGCCTTCATACTTTTGTATATTTATACAAAGTCAGCTTATTGCCCCCACAAACCGGGTCCTCATTTTACCCACCTTAGAAAGGATGGAAGGCTGAGTCAACCTTGAGCCTGTTGAGATTAGAACTCGCAGTAATTGCAGGCAGCTGGATGTTAAATGCTGCCTTAATAGGAGGCATTAGCCTGCTCTGCCACTCAGGCTCCTATCTGCTACATTCCACAATAAACTTGCTCAGATTCCTGATGGGTGGAGTCCCTGAAGGCGATTGGAGCAGCGTTTGGCCATATTGTCTCAGATTCCTTTTGACCTGTGAAAAAGGTGCTTTCCAACATGATCCTATCACTTTTGGGTTCTTGGTTCCTGCAAGGGGGCATGAAAGGGCGCGATGAACTAGATCTATGAAGTTGTTATTGCCTGACTTTAGGACAGATCAGGACTTTAGGACGCAATCTCGAAGGAGGCTGTGATGCATCCCTCCCTAACAGGTGTTCTCAGAATCTAGCTGTATTTAATAACTATTATGGCTTAAATATATTCCTTTCTGTTTGGTTTCAAGCCCATGCTGGAACTAAGATAGCAATGGTCACTCTAGTTCAGTGTTTCTTAAATTTTTGATTCAGGACCTGTTTCCACTGTTTTGTTTTTATGGGTTACATTTAACTGTATTAACTATATTAAAAATTATTCATATTTGTAGGTGGATTGTCAGTTTTGGGACAGGAAGGAAGCAACAGGCAAAGCTAGAGAACATTACCTCTAGTTTTGGGGAATTAGCATAGGGTCTCTAAGGGTTGTCCACGCTCTCCATTGCTCTTCTCTCTATATATATACCAATGATGGCATCTCAAGGGAAACATCTGTTAAAGTACCGATAGCCCAATCTGCCCCAAGTTTCTGCCTCAATTTACTTTCCCAATAAGCAACTGAATTGGACGATCATTTAAAAGCAGTACTTTGATAAATTGGGATCTCCCTATGGAAAGGGAGAGCCTTGAGACCCATTTTACATTCTTTTTTATAATTAACATGACAAAGAAAATGCAAGAGGAAAGTTGATTGGACAAGATAAAAATAATGTCCCCTTTGCATAGGAAATCAGATACATGTAGTCAAACATGTTAGATATTTGGATGCCATAATATCACACATGTTCATTAAAATGAGACTACGTCAGAAGGAGCATAAATTATAAGGAATATGGTTGTTTGGAGTTCACAATGAGACAAATCTAACCCTATCTTATCAGGAGATAGTCTCCAGCCAATCTATCTTTTCAGTTTAGGAATGTTAAAAACTATCAATTCCAACAGGATAAAAAGTTTTCTTACATTCCAGTCTGTAATGAGATTGAACATCATTTTAAAAAACATAAAATAAGTCAAAGTAAAATACAAAGCAACTATGTTGGTTAACAAGTTACAAAATCCATATCATGTGCCCCTAATAATCCTCTCCCCCCTTTGATGTTAAAGGGCAAACAAAATATGCTCTTGCAGCATCACTAAAAAGAAAATAACGATAAACAAAAGCCTAAGGAGTTTGGCGTAACAGTATTAGGGACCAAATGCACAGAAATTTCAATTTAGAAAATAAGGAATAGAAGCCTTGTGGAAAATAGCTCACAAAAGGTGCAGTGTATAGCGTAGGCATTCTGACTAAGGAAAAACAAATCAAAATCCCTAATATAATAATTAAAATGAAAACACCAAAAATGATGGCAACTATGTTAAGATAGATAACCAGGAAGGAATAGATTTTGGGGTTTTTTTAATGAAGGAAAAAGAGGCAGCAACACATACTACAGTATAAAAGAAAGCCAAAATTAAAATCTACCAAAAAAAGCCAAACCCCTGACTGTGGTAAAAGTGGCATGAACTATTTAGTGCACAAACACCTCTCCTATGTTTGCCTATAAAAATCGAGGGCCGTGTAGTTCCAAACAGCAGTTAGAGATATATAGGAGACTTCAGTTAGTATTATCCTAATGGCATTGACTGTAACGTGGACATAGATTACAAGTGGTGCGGAAATAAGGAGAAGGGCAATGCCAATTGAATAACCCCAAACCAGGCAAATATCATGTATAAAGTAATACTGTATAAGGTGATACTATAGAAGCAACAGGCCCACATATCCAAAATTAACAATCCTTTCGAGTTTTTCTGGTTTTTCAGCACAGCAGAGATGTTAAAAGTTCAATTTCAGTATGTCATATTCCCAACAAAAATGACTATTATGTGGGGGGGATGTACAATATATGCAAGAAATATAGATCTTCATGAGTCATCCAAGTGACTGAGAAATAAGATGTATCAAGAAAAAATGGGGCTTTAAAAGATTGGGAAACAATTTGGAATAGAAATTATTAATTAACGAAATCAGCAAAATATAAAGAGAACCAATTTAAAATGTTCTATCGCTGGTATTTGGCACCCTCTAGATTAGCAAAAATATATCCAAATCATAGCCCAAACTGTTGGAAATGTGGACAAAAGCAAGGTACCTTCTTTCATACATGATGGTTATGTTTCGAAACAACAAAAAAAAAACATTGGAAGAAAATTCACTGTTGGTTACAGGAAATAACAGGCTTCCAGATTGAATACACCCCGGAATTGTTTCTCCTAGGGATAATGAAAAGGAAATATGACCCCAAAAACAACATACATCATTCTACACATAATAACTGCGGCTAGACTGGCCCTTGCACAATGTTGGAGAAGTACATACCCTCTGAAGATTTGATAATTTAAAAAGTATTTGATTGCACCGAAATGGACAAATTGACACTTGAATTGAAAAGATTGATCGACTTGGAATACCATGCCATATGGGAGAAATGGTACTGTGGAATTGGGATCGCAGAAACACCCAGGAGCATAGAAGAGTCCAGAGGCAGATGCATGAATAAATATCTTAAATGTATTTATTCATATAATAAACATATTAACTATGTACAAAAGCTGTCTTAGTATTCATTATAGGATAGGGGGCACACAGTATGTGTGACTAACCTAATCAGAGATCAAGTCTCATGGGGAACAAATGCGAAAAGAGAGAGCATGGTAGAAAAGGTTTGGAGGGGGTTTTATACTCAGGGTAAGCCCCTCCTTTCCACGCAGGGGTGGAGGCACTCTCTGCCTCCACTGGTGTCTCTATGACACATGTGCCAATGGCTTGCAAATACTTGACAGTTCCCCTCCTTGCGAGCCAATTGCATGCAAACACACTAATGCAATGCACAACAGATTTTACCCTGTGAGACATAACTTTTTACACAGATCTTTATGCCTATCCGCTGGTAGAGGTTTTGTGAAAATGACAGCTGTTTGATGTTTGGTCTGATAGTGTGTTAAAGATATAAACCCCATCTCTACTAGTTGTCTAACATTTTGATAACAGATATCAATATGTCTGGACCTTTTCCCCACCGCATAGGCTTTGGCAATGCCTATGGCCCCGGTGTTGTCTTCTATAATTTGGGTGGGCAAAGCCAGTGGTGTCCAGATGCTAGAGATTAAGGCATCAAACCATATCAGATCGTTTGCTGATAGGCATGCAAATTCGGCCTCAGTGGTGGAACACGAAACAAATTTCTGTTGCCCCACATGCCAATGGATGGGTGCCCCATTTAACAGTATCAAGAAGTACTCCTACATGTCTTGGTATCTCTGGCCCAGTCCGCATCCACGAAGCATTCTAATTGGGCCTTGTCTCTATCCTCAGGTTCCAAGTGAAGCACGTAATCTGCTGTGGTCTTGAGATACCTTAATAGCTTTTTAATGGCCAACCAGTGGAACTGGGTAGGATGTTCCACTTGTTTGGATAGCAGGTTCACGGCCAGGGCAATGTCTGGACGGCTCCAATTACTTATATATAATAATGAGCCGACCACTGATCTAAACAGAGTATTATTTTGGAACTCTGGGCTATCCTTGTATGCCAATCCATAATAGTCAGTCTGCATTGGGATAGCAGTTGGCTTGCTATCTTCCATTTTACATTTCACCAAAAGTTCCTCTATCTTCTCCTTTTGGGAGAGAGCAAAACCTTTTGGTGTAGTGATGATTTGTACACCTAGGTACTTGTCCACATATCCTAAAGACTTTAGAGTGAATGTTTTTTTGTAGGGTCCTGGCAAATATATTACATCTCCCCTTGTCAGGCCCTATATATAAAAAGTCATCGACATACACTAGGCTTTCTCCAGCCCCCCTTTGGTATCCCTTGTGAAGGTACATTTTTCAGCTGGAGATGGATAGAAACCCAGTGATTTGAGTGTTGTAGTCAGGCATTTATACCACATTCTGCCTGATTGTTTGAGGCCGTACAAACTTTTCTTCAGAAGCCAGGTGTGGCCTTCCTGCTGCTGGAATCTGGGGGCACCTCTGATGTAAATTTTTTGTTTTAGATGTGCGTGTAAATAAGCAGTTTGCACATCGAATTGAAAAATGTGTTCCCCATGTGCTGCTGCAGTGACCAAAGCAGCCTTCACACTTTTCGCTCTCACGGTGGGGGAGTATGTTTCATCAAAGTCCTGTAAGTAGCGCTGTGCATAGTGTTGTACTACTAGCCGGGCCTTATAAAGGAGTTGTTGTTGGGCATTGGCTTGACCTTGTAGACCCAATGGGTGCCAATTGCCTTCCTCTGTTTGGGGACTTCCATGGGGATGAAGATTTTCAATTTTTTGAGATTGTCCATTTCCCACTCCATTGCCACCCTCCACATGCGCTGTTCTTCCTCGTGAAGCCGAAGGACATCTGTGTATGTTTTAGGGGCCATGGTAACGCTGTTGACTGAGGCAACACAGCCAATGTCCAACTTTTTGGGTGGCACCCCTTTATTGGAGCGTTTTGATCATCTGGGGAATTGCCACTCACCATCATCACTGTCATCCAGAGCATCGGTGTCAAAATTGGAGCTGCCAGATGCATCTTTCCAATCGAAATGAGGCAGACCTCTGTCCCGGGCGCTGTGAAGATATGGATGTTTTGGTGAGACAGGAGGTGTGAAGTCACCCAGGGATTGCTTGTCCAAATCGTCAGAGTCAGGTAGGGATTCATTACCATCTGGATCTTTGCTGGTCTGTCGTGTGGAGTATGTTGGTTCATCCTCTTTAGGTGGTGCTGGTAGTTCAGTGTCATTTCTAATAGGGGTATAACCGGGTTCATTGGAATTAATTTTTGACCAATTTGACCCCTCCTCAAAGGAAGCTGATCTTAAGACTATGACAAGGTTATTTTTGTCTACAAATCTAGAGGCCTTGCTGCCAGTTGCATAACCTATAAATCTGAACCTCCTCGATGCCTTGCCCCCTTTTCTTCTGAGGTGCTTGGGAATATGGACCTAGGCATAGGAACCAAAAATTCTCAGGTGTGAGAGGCTAGGTTTCCTTCCATGGACCAGGAAGTATGGGGTTTGGTCAATGGCACTACTCCATGTTCTGTTGACTAGATAATTAGCCATTTTGACAGCTTCTGCCCAAAAAACTTGGCTCATGTCAGCATCTGCAAGTAAGCAGTTCATGACATTCTGCAGCATGCCATTTCTCCTTTCTACAATGCCATTCTCCGAAGGGGTTTGAGGCGATGTTTTAAAATGGAGGATGCCTCTCTCCTTCATCCAGTTTTCAAGATTCCTGGATGTAAACTCAGTCCCCCTATCACTCTGCACCTGAGTGATGCACACCTTGTGTTACGTTTGGATCTGGTTGTAAAGATATTTGAAGTTGGTAAAGACTTCAGTTTTGTCCTTTAAAATAAATACATGGCCATAACGAGAGTAATCATCGACTACCATTAAAAAATAATGCCCTTTGTCAAGGGAGGGCCTAAAAGGACCAACCAAATCCATGTGTACCAGCTGATAAAGATACCTTGCACATCGGGAAGAGACCTTAGGTATAGTAGCAGTTTTTGATTTTGCTCCCTTACAGATGGCACATTCCAAATAGGTATTACAATTCTTTATCTTAAGCCCATCGGAAAAATCTTGCATTTTCCTAATAACTGAGAAGCTGGCATGGCCGAGCCTGCAGTGTAATATATGTGCACAATCCAAATGTAAAGGTTTACCCATGCACACTTTGTCAACCTTATGTATCTTATCATTACAAGTCTTGGTCTGTGCAGTAATGACAGTAAGCACTGGATTAATGGTCACCTTAGACTTCCTCAGGGTTGGCTGAGGAGTTGTGATCTTAATGGGCTCAGCCTTAATAGGTTTGGATGTCCTAGGAGTCAGTTTAGGAGCTTAATTGGGATTAGGCCCAGTATCCTTGAGTTGGAGAACCTGGGGGCTGGCACAGGAGCTTTCTGCTCTATCTGGGTACTAGCCCCCTGTGCCCTCTTATTAGGTGTCTTGTGCCTTTTGACCTTTGCTTTTGGGAAAAAATAAGGCAAATTGTTGATTTTTAACAATATCGCCAACAACATCCCCACTTTTGAAAACATAACTTCCACCCTTCTCAAATAACAGTTTTACATTTTTATCCTCAGTCAATTTTAAAATACTGAATTTAAAATACAAGAAGGTTGTTCTTGATTGAAAGAACATGGATACCAGGCACATAGATCACGCTTTCCCCAGTTACCTCTGCCTTGTCCCCAGTGGCAACTTTTACTGAAGACTTGAGTGAGTGTAAAATCTTAAATTGTTGCTTCTTGTTAGCTATATGCGTTGATGCACCTGAATCAAGAAGCCACAGCCCCTCAGCATCCTTTACCTGGGAGGTGGGATTGTCACTTGTGACACTACAGAATTGGTATCCTTTATGACCACCTCCCCCTCTTCCACGGCCTCTTTTATTTTTATTATGTTAGATCCAGCCGTGTTGGCCCTAGAGCGAGGGCACTCCCTTTTAAAGTGACCTTGCATGCCACAGTCAAAGCAGGTGGGAAGGGTATTAATCATTTCACTTGTGTCCTGGCGCCTCCTCTGAGGCCTAGGCCTCCTTCATTTCTTGTTGTTCCTCATCTCTGCGCCTTAAATCTTCCTCAATAAAGTGGCCAGAAAAGTATTCTATATTTCTTTGTTCCCTAGAAACCACTTCTAGAGAAATAATGAAGAGACTCCAGGATTTGTCTAGGGAGTTCAACATTACACTAATTAAAGTGGATTCAGGAACAGGCTCCCCCCTCTGTATAAGCTCATCCCTCATGGCTTTAAGCGTTGCCAAATGTTCCCCCATCTTGACACCAGGTTTGAGTTTATAATTGTGAAAAATTCTTGACAATCTGCTGGTTGCAGCCATATTGTCACTATGGAACAAATTATATAGGGCAGTCCAAACTTCCTGAACTGTGAGGCCATCTCTGTGAGACTGGCATAAAGAGCTGTGTCTATAGAACTTAACAGGGCTGTGTAAACTCTTTTATGCAGGAACTCGATTTCAGGGCTCCAAGGTAAAGGAGGTGGTCTTTTGATCATGCTCAGAGTATTTTCTCTTAAGAGAATTATCTGAATCTTTTTACACCATTTTTTAAAATTCCAACCACTTAAATGTAATTTTTCAAAATTATTTGGCAAAGTTACAAAATTATTGCCATTAAACTGCATGGGGAGTTGTTCAAAGGGCTGAAAAGAGCCTGTTGTGAATGGCATTGGGATCCCTAAGCCTGGGATCGATAGCTTAGGTCTGGCTCCTTCTTGTAGTCTTTCTGTAGTTTGAAGCAACTGGGCACGTGCAGGAAATGGAGCATGCTCCAAAGCCTTTTCTTGTTGGAGCTCTGATCTCCCCTCTGGGTTCTGAAGTCAGGTCTGGCTGAAGCCTCAGCATAGGCCCGAAAATCAACTGTGTGGAGGTCTATGGGCTGGATTGGCGTGAAAATGTCTCTAGATCTCCTCTTCTCCATCAGAAGAGCAGGATTGCAGCTCCGGATCATCCCAGCAGCACTGGAAAGGTGCAGAGGCTTCAGTGGGGGCCTCCATGAAGCATTCAGTGAATGGTAAATGGCTCTGTAGTGGGAGGCTGTAGTGGAAGGCTGTAGGCCCATCTGGGTTCCTCTGGGGGTGGGAGGCTCCTTCTTAAGTAGGCAGCTGGGTCTGGGACCTCGGGGTGGCTGGTGGGTGGTTGCTCCCTAATTTCCAGGGCAGTGACCAGGGTCTCTATGGCTTCTTTGATGTTTGCTGTGGCAGGCACGGCATGGCAAGGGGCTTGTAGATTCGGAGCAGTCCTCTGGGCTGCTGGAGTGTTGAACTGACTGGCTGGCATTGTAGGCCTGGACCATGGAGCTGGGGTAGGCCTGGCTCGTGGTTCTGGCAAAGTGCCAAGGGAAGCCGTCATCTTGGAGGAAGTTGGCTCCAGAAGGGGGCTGGTGGCCATTTTGTTTGGCGGGAAACTGGGTGGGGGGAGTCTCTCTGGCGGCAGGCGCCATCTTAGAGAGATCAGGCAGGGGAGTCCTTACCAGGATAGCAGGCATCTCTGGTGCTGCCTCCTCAGGCTCTTTCTGGCTGCTACCCTTGTCTTCAGGAGGGAGGCGAGTGCTGCTCAGCACTCCTCTTCTGACATCTCAGCCACTTGCCTCTCCAGGCTTTCATCTTGTCCTTCTGCCCCCTCGTCGTCAGTACTGAAGGAGTTGGTCTCCAGCATTGCTTGGCTCAGCCCCTGGGATCTCTTGCTGCATCTGGATGGCCTCTGGCTGCCAGGGTGTAGCCGGATGGAAACCCCCTTCGATGTTTTCCATCAGCGATTCAAACTGGGGCTGGTGTGAAGTTCTCTTCCGTTGAAGGCCTCTGGTCACGACAGGAGAGCTTCTCTTACAGGTTATTTTGGAGGGCATCTTGCCTTTTCAACAGCTCCTGGAGTGGAGTTCTGCTACCATTCCCTCTGCTACCATTCTGTGGAATTGGGATTGTAGAAACACCCAGGATCATAGAAGAATCCAGAGGCAGATGCATGAATAAATGTCTTAAATGTATTTATTCATATAATAAACTATATTAACTATGTACAAAGGCTGTCTTAGTATTCATTATAGGATAGGGGACACACTGTGTGTGTGACTACCCTGATCAGAGATCAAGTCTTATGGGGAACAAATGCAAAAAGAGAGAGCATGGTAGAAAAGGTTGGAGGGGGTTTTATACTCAGGATAAGCCGCTCCTTTCCACATAGAGGTGGAGGCACTCTCTGCCTCCACTGGTGTCTATATGACACATGTGCCAATGGCTTGCAAATACTTGACAGGTACAATTGGATCAAAAATAGAAAAATGGGGGGAAACCAGATAAAGTAGAAGTAGTTTTAGTAAAAATGTATAGAATATAGATGAATTGTAGTGTTAAGATATATAAATGGTCACAATTGTAATATAGAATAATGAAATTAAATATTAGAGTGAAATAATACGGGGTCAGCCTAAATGATCTCTAAGGGTCCTTTAACTAGTAAATATAAGAGACAAATATTGGGTTCAAAAAGTTAAACCGCAAGGTTACTCAAACCACAGGTTAGCTCACCATTCTAAAGTTGGAGAGTTCAAGAATTCAAACCACAGAGGCACTTATGTCAAAATGCAGAACTAACCCACATGGAGTTTCCTGCCTAAAGTAAAAGGAGGGGCTGTGGGCTGTCAGAACTATGTATAAGATTAACTGCATCAGAACCCTTCGGGGTTCAGTTTTTGCTTATTGTGATTGCCACTGAACCTTGCGCAATAAACCTTTTCTGTTTGATCCCGGAATTCCATGTCAGTTCCTAGAATTCCATAATAAATGGCGACCACGAAGGGACTGACGGGAAGAGGCCACTGACCTTCCAGACCAGCGGTTATCAACCTGGGGGTCACGACCCCTTTGGGGGTCGAACGGCCATTTCACAGGGGTCGCCAAAGCCCTCTCTCACCCCCCCCACGCTTTCACTCACCCTCACCCTCTGCCTCTGTTGGATCACCGGTCGCCAATCGCTTACCCCGCCCACTCCCAATCTATTGCTGCCTCCTGAGTGCCAGCTGATGGTTAGAGGGAAAAAAGCTGTTTAAATTCTTGCCACGGGGCTTCAAAGGGCCACCCTACAACTGATCAGTGTTAAAAGAAAACAAATGAGAAGATCGGTGCCTGCAAAAATAGAAAAAACAGCCTCTTTCAGCTTCAGCATAGGTTAATTACCATAAGATTAATCCGCCTCCCGACTCTCAGCTGATTTGCTCTCAGCTGTTTTGCGCAGGCTCTTTTGCAAACTCTTGTTTTGCAAGCTCTTTGCCTGCTGCAATTTTTGCAGCAAACTTTACCTGCTGGAGCAATTTTTTCCCCTAGCTAAAAGGAAACTGAAAGTAAAGCAGGGTCTTTGCTGCAACATGACAAAATGAAGCAGGGAGAGAGATTTCTTTTTCTTTTTCCTCACCAAAAAAGTAGGTGCAAAACTGCAAACAATGGGAAATTTAGGGCAAAAGAGGAGAGTTCAAGATTTTAAAACACAAAAGAAAAAAAAGCTCTATTTAACTAGGGAATTGTAATAATTGAGATACTATTAATTGTATATTGTGTTGAAAGCAGAAATGGTTAAGTTGTGGTTTGGAGGAATATATGGGGGAAATTATTTGGTTTATTATTATTGGTAAATATAATTAATTGATTTGTAAGAAATTGGATTGCATGGAAATAATTGGAATATTCATGTTCATATTGATTAATATACAAAAAAGATAGTTATATAACTAATTGATTTATATTAAAATGTTGAATTTGTATTAAACAACTGTAATATTACATAATTAACCAATGTGAGGATGGATATAAAAATAGATGACAATGGGAAGGGGTATAATATAGAATAGAAGGGAAAAATTAAATTTGATTAAGATTAGAGATGAGGATGATATTGAAGGGTAATATTGATTTTTTTAAAAAATAGATGAGGAAAAAATAGATGAGGAATAATGGCAAAAAGGAAATATAGAAATTGTAAATTTAAGTGAAATGACTAAACACTGTTTAAATTTGTGAACTGGACAAATACTCTGTTCAAAGAAAATACATTGTATGTTTGTATGTGTGTTTCTAATTATTGCTATTTATTCATATTTGTTCTCTTTTATTCTTTAAAGTTTAATAATTCATTCTTTATCTTAATATCTTTATATTTGTTTGGGGTTGGTTTTCTTCCCTTTCATCTTTTTTATTTCCCCCCCTCTTCTTCTCCTCCCTACTTCCTCTTCCTTTCTCCTTCTCCTCCTCTCTTCCTCCCTCTCTTACCTTCACTCCTACTCTAATTTCCCTTCCCTTCCTTCATTCCTCTCTATTGCTGTATCCTTTTATGCATATGGACTACTCAGAGGGCTGAAAAAGTTATTTTTGATTGGTCCTCGCACTTTTGGCCAGTCCTCGAACTTACGACTGTCCTCACATTTTATGTTTTTGCTGTATCTTGTCACCATGGTGAAGAGAAGCAGTTGTGAAATGAGTGACATGGTTGTTTTGGTTTTTTTTAGTTTTAATTTTTTTAAAAAAAAAATAACATTACAAACAATATATACATACAATACTTCACCCTGTGCTATACATAAGAAAGGAAGATTTGGTTCTTCGGATATATCCTCATAATCGCCAAAATCCACGTTCTCGGGGTACAGGTACCGAAGCATCCAATTTTCCCAGCGCATAGTCCACGAATGGTTTCCAAATTTTCCAGAAAATATCTTCTTTATAGTTACCATTTCTAATTTTAATATCACATGTCATTTTATCATTTAAAGCTAATTTCCACATTTCACAATACCACTCTTCTATTCTAAAATTCACATCTAATTTCCAATATCTAGCTATTATAATTCTACCCATTATAATCATAATTCTAATCAATTCTTTCTCATATTTTGTTGGTTATATTTCTTTAATTATCAACAATAATATAGTTTCTGGTCCCAGTATTATTGCTTTCCCCATCATTTCAAATATCATTTTCTCCAATTGTTGCCAAAACTTTTTAACTTTATCACATTTGTACCACATATGTTCATAAGTCCCTAATTCCATATCACATCTCCAACATTTTTTACTAATTTTGTTATCCATCAGTGACAGTCTTAATGGAGTCAGATACCATTTCCAAACAACCTTATAATTATGCTCTTTAATCCTTACAGATAAAGTCTTCATAATTCTACTCTTCCAATTCACATTCCAATCTAAATCTGATATTTTAATATTAAGTTCTTTTTCCCAATTCATCTTCATCACCCTTTGTGGTTTTCCATCAAAATGTATTATCTTATAAATCTTACTGATGAGTCCCTTTAGCCCAATTTCATCTTTCATAATTTGAGATACTAAATGTTCAAATTCAGTTTTACTTCTACTTATCGAACAATTATCCCTTACTTTCTTAATCCATTTTTCTATTTGTATTTTTTCAAACCAACCTAAACCCAATTTTTCAATTATTTCTTTTTTCCTCCTTTCATTTTCTAAAGTTTTTAACCAATCTATTATAATTTCTATATTTTCATCTTCAATTACCCTATCACGACTTATATTAGTTTTAATCGGCCAATTTTCAATTGTCTTCCCCAAGAAAATTATATCTGGAATTAAAATTTTAACAAATTTATTCCAAATTTTACTCAGTCCCTTTAACCAATAGCTATTAATTACACATTTTGATTTTACTTTATCTAAAAACCATGCTGAGCCAAATCTCTTGATATCTTTTAATTCTAAGTCTCTCCAATGACTATCTTCACCTTTAAATATTTTTACCACAGTCCGAATAGCATAGGCCCAATAATAATTGAGTAATTTGGGGATTCCTAATCCACCTTCCTTTTGGTTTTGATACCAGATTTTCTTCACTAATCTAGGTCTTTTCCCACCATTATAAAATTTATCCAATTTCTTCTGATATCCTTCAATATCTTTCTCTGTCAAATTTAACGGTAGCATCTCAAATAAAAAATTAAACTTTGGCAACAACATCATCTTACACATTGCAATTCTACCAAACCAAGACAACTTTATCATTTTATATTTATCTATCTTTTTCTCAATTTCATTCATCACCACATCATAATTTAGTTTTTTCATTTCTTTAACTTTGAGTGAAAGTGTTATACCCAAATATTTCAATGTATTTTTAATCCTTATGAGTGACATGGTTGTTAAGAATGCTACAATGGGTATAAATGATGACCAGTCATAAGTGCGAAGACCGGTCAAAAGTGCAAGGACCTGTCAGAAATCACTTTTTTCAGCCCTCTGGATAGTCCTTTTGTGCACATGGACTACTCAGAGGGCTGAAAAAGTTATTTTTGACTGGTCCTCGCACTTTTGACCAGTCCTCAAATTTACGACTATCCTCACATTTTACGTTTTTTGCCCTATCTTGTCACCATGGTGAAGAGAAGCAGTTGTGAAATGAGTGACATGGTTGTTAAGAATGCTGCACGGGCATAAGTGTGAGGATGGTCATAAGTGTGAGGACCAGTCAAAAGGGCAAGGATCTGTCAGAAATGACTTTTTTCAGCCCTCTGAGTAGTCCTTATACACATAGCCATGGCCACCCGGTCACATGCCCAGCTAGCCACGCCCACCCAGTCACATGACCTCCAAGCCACACCCACAAAATAAGCCACGCCCACAGAACTGGTAGTAAAAAAAAATTAGAACCCACCCCTGGTTGGGGGTCACCACAACATGAGGAACTGTATTAAAGGGTCGCGGCATTAGGAAGGTTGAGAACCACTGTTCCAGACGGACTGCCCTGGTGGGAAATCCCCTGTCTTGGCGCTCGAATCTCCAAGCCAGCTCCGTAGCCCTTGCCTACGGGGAGACTTCGGCAAAGGGATAGGGGACATGCCTGCCAGCGAAGCACTCCAGTCAAGGATCCTTAACGGACAAATAGAATTGATCCTTTAGTCCGCGGACAGCAGAAGATGCCTGCAGGCAAGTATAAGTAAAGGCATTGTACCTACTCCCGTTTGGAGTGGAAGAGCGGACTGATCACCCCCTAGGAGACAAGGCAGCGTCCTAAAGTCTCCAATAAGGAGTTCAAGTCTCCTATTAGGTGGTTAAGCCATTGCAGTTCCTATTGATGACCGTGAGTGTCCGGCGTCTTGGGTCAGTGGCAGTGTTTAGAAAATTGGTGGCAAATAGTAGTGAAACAGAACCTTGACTGACTTCACAAATGCCAAGTAGAAGTCATGCAAATCTGTGTGGCTCGAGTGAGAGGAAATCCCTAATGTCAGAAAGAATCACCCTTCATAGGACTGCAACCTATGAAGAAGAGAGACTACCTGAAATGCCAGCTTGTGCAGCATTGCAAGTGCCAAGGGGACTGAGCCCATGGATAGATAGATACTCTAAAGCAGAAGCACTTCAGTGCATAGCTTACATCAATAGCCTCCACTCACCATGTGCCCATGCAAGTGAAAATTTGTTGTTCCTTTTTTCCTGTGAAAATCCCAAAAGCAAACCCTAGGATTTTTAGGAAATTGTGAAGCTGTAAAGTGTAGAAGGTGTATAAGAGGGGTCTGAGAATCAGTGGCAGGACTGATGTTGTATAGCCCGGCTGAACCAAAGTGTAAAACCCCACATAGAAAGGGGAAACATGGGGAGTTGCAGCCCGAGGGTGGTAGATACCCCCCTTCAGGAAACTTGTTTGAGGCAAGGGAGGAGAGGCAGATGCCTGTCCTGGCCAGCCTGAAGAAGAGAGAGGAAAACAGATGTAGGAAATGGGCTTTGCTGAGGGATGACACAGGAAAACCAATTCGGCTAAATAAAGGTCCTTAAAAGAAAAGTGAAGTTCAAACTTGTTCATGAGAGCTCTGGCTAAGTGCAAAACAAAAGTCTCTATACAGTTTGGAACTTTAAAATAAGCCAGCGCCTGCTGGGAGATCTAAAATATATGGAGGAGAGTTTGGGTCTTTAAAATAGCCAGCGCCTGCTGGGAGATTCAAGCTAGAAAGAGCTAGACAGAACATCCCAGGGCAGAGTAAAAAAAGTGAGAAGTTCACAAAAACAATTAGAAAGGATCCCAAACTGCAAATAGACCTGACTAGTCCTTAAAGGAAAAATAATTAGAAGTTGAGAAGCCCCACCATACAGTAAGATGATTCAGACGTTGGGGCTGACCAAAAAAGATTTATGCTGTTATGTGTGGTAGGAGAAAAGAACTACTGCAGTGTTATAAAGATTCTGATAAATTACCATTCTTAAAAGAACCAGAGAACTCTGAAAGAACTAAGAATAAAGAAGAAAATTGTTATTGTTCTTCCCACCCGGGGTTTAGCAGGTAATAAAAAGAAAAGCCTGTCTAAATGGGAAGACTCAGATAATTGAATTGATTAAAATTGATATGATTTCTGTAAAAAAATTAAGTGTTAAGATCTGTGCATTCCCTAATTCAACTAAAATTTAAAGCGGGAATGACTAGTGTATATGTCTAAAGTCTTTGTGTACCTTCAAGGTAACTGCAACTGCCTGATCTCTAGAGATATGAATTTAAATTGTTAAAAAAGAATTGGAGGTATTGAGAGGAAAGAATATATCTCATCCAGTTTGGTCTGGCCAACCAGACACGGTGAAGAACAGAATTTAACTTTTCTTCCTTCTCTATGCTTCAAGATAAACTCGAGTTTATAAGTAAAAGTTTATAAGTAAAAGTTTTAAGTTCACTAACTGCAATACTGATGTGTAGTTGCTGTTCTTACAAACTTGACCACAAACTACCCCCTCCCTTTTTCTACTTCTGCAACGCCTTCCTCGCCCACAAAGGGGGGAGGGGACCTCGTTCTCATGTCTTTAGCCCTGCAAGGATGATTTAGATCTGTAAAAGCAGAACTAGAGAGATTAAGGAATCAACTTTTATTCAGTTATGAAGAATTATAAAAAGTGAAAGATGAATTACAAAAAAGACACAAAATAAATATTGAAAATCTTAAAGATAATACGACTATGCAAGCTAAACAGCAATTAGATGATTCGCAAAATGAAATGAACAAGAAAAATTAGAAGCTATGCAATTAATAATAATAAAATCAGAATCAACTTACATTAGAAATAGCAAGACTAAAAGATTTACCTACAGCAATTATTATCTCCAAAGAAATGATGTTTCTGGTAAAATAGCTGAAAATGAAAAACTTGTACAAGAAGACATCAAACAAGAAGAAGAGATTGATACATGAAAAAAACTCCTTTTCACTTGCTGAAATAAAATTTAATCATAATTACCAAGAACTCCAAGAAAATTATACTTCTCTTTTAAAAGTAAAAATTGGATTTAGAAGAGAGCAAGGGCAAGAATAAAATTAAACTCCAGGCGAGCCTCAGAACGCTGTGCTTGTAATTGTTTCCTGCCTGCCTTCCTATAAATAATAAACTAATTTTGCTCTCAAGCAAGAAAAAAGGGAAGAGAGAAAAGATAGTTCCTGTGTTGGCTAAGAAGATTGCCTGTAATAAAAGGTCCCAGGGCAGCATATTGAATCATCCTTGCAAGGTTTGTGCGTATGCTGTTTTAGACAAGTTGCTTCTCAGTCTAGTGAGCTCAATCTGCATTTGAAGAAAAGCTGCAAAAGCATTCTGTAAGGAAAGGAAGCCATAGGCCTGGCTACAGTAGATGAGAGGCCTGAAGATTGAAGGGGACCAGGGCTCAATCAAGCCCCCACTGAATCCTTGGTCCGAATGAAAATAGAGGGAATAATGTAACCTTCTTAGTAGACACAGGGGCATCTAAACAAAGCTGCTAGCTCCCTTTTCTAAAATATCCAAGGGGTTAATGGCTTCATAAATCGTCGCCCCATGCTGAAAACCCTGAAATGTTCCTTAGATGGAAGAAATATAGATATGCCTGCGTGTCCAGTTTCCCTCCTGGTCATGATGGCGAGAAATATGGCTCAAGAAGGTCAAATCCCCAATACCTGGCAGGAGTTTGAAGTACAGGCAGAAAACCCCGCCCCATTACCACAAGTCAAAGGCAGAGAGCAATGGAAGGAAGCTGTCTGTCCAACTATTAGGAAATTAACCCTTAGGCTGCCAACTACCATTTACACCAGCCATGCGATACAAGGAGTTTTAGAGACAAAGAGCCATTTATGGCTGACAAACTCCAGAAATTACAAGCATCAAGCTCTCCTCATTCAGAAATCATGAGTGATCCTGAAACAAACAAATGCTTTAACTTAGCTACTCTTGTGCAAGCATTGGGTCCTGAAATTGAAACAATGTATGCAGGTCAACATAGCAACCAGAGTGGAGCAGACCTTCCCAAGCCTGACTGACCAGCCTTACCAGGACTTTAAGAAAAAAAGCAGACAAAGAAATATGAATAAGTATAAACTGTAAAAATTGAAATACCTTAATGGTATATGGTGGTGAAAGTAAAAAGGATTAAGTTGTAACTTGGATACCAGCTAGAAGAATTCTAATTAGGGAAATTGTAACGATTGAAATATTTTAAAATTTATATTGTGATGAAAGTAGAAATGATTAAATTGTGATTTGGAGGATTGTATGGGTAAAACACTGGGGGGAAAAAGTTTAATGCCTACGTGGAAGAGCCCATATACTGTGGTCATGTGTTCCCACTTGCAGTAAAAATGTTGGAATCCAAGTCTTGGATTCACTGGACTCGAGTTAAGTCTGCAGTTTAGGAATATTGGGAGGCAGACCAGGACTAGGCCCGACCCCAAGTAGTACGCTTGAAGAAGCGCCCCCTATAACTGTCCTACCGGCAATGGGCAGGCAACATACGGGGCAGAAGAGGCCTTACTGGTGTCACACCGGAAGCTGACCCTCCACGTACAGCTGAAGATTTGGAATGGGAAGTCAAACATATATAGCCATAGGTACACTATCTCTTATTTTAATAAGCGTGCTTGCTGTTATTGTGATTAGTTGTGATTTGCTGTATATAGTATGCTGGAATCACCTCTTCCCCAGAAAAAGACAGGTCCTGAATCTAAAATCATTGACTGTGACAGAGAGCAGTACGAAACTCCTATAGATATTTAAGCCAGGGAATGAGCTCTCTGTGGAACTGCTCTAGCTCTAGGAATGTGGATATTGTATTTAACAAATAAGAGGTGGTTCTGTGGGATACCTAAAACTAATATTGCCCTTCCCAAGTCACATATAACCCTAACCTTCTTCCTGATGTGGTGATTTTGTAGATTAAGGGAATTGTGATTGGATAGGTTCTGTGTAGAGGACAATTATGAGTTTTCTGTGGCTTTGGCTATTATTGGCAAAGGGTCTAATGAGTAATAACACACTGAATAGTAGTTCCCAATGTTGTGAGAATGCCCAAGTGACACCCTTGCCCTTGAGAAAGGATCTGGGGAAGTTGAGAACCCCAAAAGAAAAGGCAAGAACGGGTCACAAGGTGTGGACACTTTAGAACAGGTCCACTCACGCCAACGACGTATCATAATTAGGTGGGGTCGGTACCCTGAACCTAAGCCAACCCCAAAACCTAAAGACAAGCATCTGACAATCCCAGAACAGAGTGGGGTAGAACAAAGGGAGAATGGGCCCCTCTAACAATTGAGAAAAGGGAACTACATGTTAAGAATACTGGAATTGAGTTAAAGCCTAGTTAATCAGTCTGACCCTACCCTAAGCCAAAAATGCTGGTTGTGTTTGTCTGCTGGTCCTTCACCTTACAATGCTGTTCCAGTTGAACCAGATCTTTGGGTCAGGACCAGGGCCACAAGTCCTTGAGAAGGATATTAGATGGAGAACCAAAGTAGCAGTAGCCAAATTGCAAGGAGACTTTTATAATGCATTCAAAAGGCTGGGAATGAATCGTTCCCATTGTTACCCTATAGCTGTTGGTATGGCAATCCTAGGGTCACCCTCCTTGTGTGTAAAGTGACATCAGGAACCAGATATTCCTGTAGGATCCCTGGTGGGAGATCAATGTCCATCAGAAATACACTTGACCCTAGAATGACACTTATGGATGTAAAAACTAACTAGTGGCATTTTTCCTTATGCCCACTATTATTTCAACAGAAGGTCACTTTCTCAATACCACCACATGTCTCCATTAGATCCAACATAGGCTTATGTGTCCTACTTCCCCTTAGCAATGCAAGCTGCCATCATGTTTTTGAAGGCACTATTCTCAAAGATAAGCAAAAGGACCCTACACTAGAAGTCCCATTGCCTGGCTGGATTAGACAGATGTTATTCCTGTTGTGATAGGCCTGGCTTTTATTTTTTGTTCAGACAACTAGCTATGAGAACAGTAAAGGAGATAAAAGTTGAAAATGAGGAGGACTTCCGGTTGGTGATCCGCGGTGTCATGGCATTGGGAGAGTGACAGCTGCTCCTCAACTACTTTAAGCGCTGTGTTTTGGGGATCCTTTTGGGGGCACGGAGCCTGGAGAGCCCCGCAGACAAGAGAGCGAGCCGGGGGAGTGTGAAAGCGGATTGCAACGCCGAGCGCAACGACCGGGCGGCTCTGTCGACCCAGCACAAGCGAGTCGGCCAATTAATGGCCAACCTGAAGCCGCGGTAGCTGACAACGGTAGAGAAAGCGACGGAGATCAGAGACTACAGTGCCAGCACGTAAAATACCTTTTCCCCTATCATCGTGAAATCGCCATCAATCGAAGGTGCCAGAGGAGTCGGAGGAGAGGCGCTCAGAGAAGGAAAAGGCGGCGTTCCGAAATAAAGAGCCGATTGGAAAGCGGAGCAGCCGACGAGCCGGCAAAGGAAAAGCAATAGACGAGGGGATGGAGAGACACACGCGAACAGAACAGCAACGAGAGGAACTGAGATTTCAAGGTTGAGAGCACTTGAAATAAAGCGGCCTGAAGTGGAGCAGACAGAGGATTAAGATCTTTTTTGGACAAACTTTGAGACCGGATGTGCAGCCATCACAGAGGTTTTTTTTTCCGAAGAACAACTGGAATAGCTGACTCATTGCTCCATGGACAGTCTAGCACGGAGAAATACTACAGAAGATATTAACTAGTAAACTGCCACTCATTCCTTGTCTAACTAACTCAGTAAATGAAACTCTTTCCTGATATTTCCTGATATTTATACTTAACCACAGCATTATATTTGTATATCTATAAACTTACTATTTATTATATATTATATATTTATCCTATTTAGTACTTTATACTAACATATCTATTGTATTATAATATATCTATTACTTAATATTACTTAATACTCCCTTTTTCTACTTTTGCCATTCTTCTTTTTATTTAATTAATAGTATACTTATAGTAGTTTGATATTCCTAAAATAGATAATGGTACCTATTCTAATTATAATTAATTGTTTTTGATTTAATATAAGACTAGCCTGTTTGAAATTAAGTAAGGAATTAATTAAGAACTAATTAAGAGTTACCTAAGAAGTTAAGTTGCTTAAGTTATTTAAGTTATTTAAGAAAATTAATTGATTATAGTATATATATATATATATATATATATATATATATATATATATATGAAACTTCATAGTAGATACTAAATTAGCATTGAAACTATATTGAGCATAACAATTTCTTAGCTATCCTGATAAAATACTTAATAGTCTGATCCCCTATTACTGATAAGATCCAGGGAAAAACAAACTAAAAGAGATTAAAGACAAGACCTAAAGACGAGCCCTTGAATATACAGTGGCAAGTGCCACTGGGTGGTTATCTGGAGGAATATTGAGAGAATACTAAGGAAGCAAAAGCTGACCTTAAAAGAAATGGCAAGTCTGACTTCTACAATCGCAAAAACAGGGAAAAAGATCCCATCCAACCCAACGCTGTCAATGTCGTCCCCGGCAACCCAGAAATCGTTAGAAGGCCTACAAAAAATGGACAAACCCCCAGTCACTCCAACTTTGCAAACAGTACAGTCCTCCTTGATATCAATCCAAGAAACCATGCTAGCAATGCAGGAAAAACTATTAAATAGTCATTCGGAACTAAAAACCAACATTCATGCATTGGACGCGAAAATGAATGAGATCCAAATCTCTATCGCTAAAAACAAAAATAGAATACAAAAAGCAGAACAAAGGATCGAAAAGAATGAGAAAAAACTGGACATAGTAGATCAAACTCTCTCGGCACAGAATAAGGAAACGGAGGACTCCCTGATCCAACTCGAGATGGATAGAGCTGCGTTCTATCTTCGATTCCAGAATATCATAGAAGAAAGAGAAGAGAATCTGGGAGACAAGATGGCCGAATTGATCGCAGAGGCTCTCCAACAGGAAAAACAAGAAATAATTAGAGAGATCGACAAGGTCTATAGAGTACAGACCAACTATGTGAGGAGAAATAGGCTTCCAAGAGAGGTCCATGTGCGGTTTGCAAGGAAATGGGTGAGAGATATCTTCTACAATATAGCAAGGGAAGAACAAATCATTTATGAAGGAAAAGAGATAAATGTCCTTAAGCAGATTCCCAGAAGAGTGAGGGAAAGGAGGAAAAATTACAGATTCTTGACGACCCAGCTAAACAAGAGAAATATAACATTCCGCTGGCTTTTGCCAGAAGGAATGCTAATATCATGGATGGGGAGGAAAATTAAAATCGATAGTCTAAGTACGGCCCAAGAATTCCTTGACCAGTTAAGAGGAGGTGAAGAAGAACAAACTAGCAAGGAGGACGTAGAAGCGACAAACACGGAGGAAGATACACCCCAAGAACAGAGCACAAGGGAAGACATAGAAGACGAAAAGAAAAAGGAGGACACAGAAGAGAAGGGGAAGAAAATAAGACCAGTAAGGGCAGTAACTTTAAAGGCAAACAAAAACTAAGAACTAGACACCAATGGTGGGAATGGACGGTATGAAAATTCTATCGTTAAACGTAAATGGCCTAAACGAACCTAAAAAGAGGAAACTAATATTGACAAAATTAGCAAAACAAAATCCCGACATAATTTGTATCCAGGAAGTCCATATAAAAAAAGATGAAGCATATCGTTTAGATTATCCCAAATTCAGCAAAGTATTCGTGTCGCTAGCCGTAAAAAAGAAAAGGGGAGTAGCTATATATGTTAAGAAGGGAATAGAAGCTGAATACAAATATAAAGATGAAAAAGGGAGAATGCTTATGGTTGAAGTAACAAAAGGTACCTCTAAAATGCTGTTAGTAGAGATATATGCCCCAAACAAAAACAAGGGAAATTCTTTGACAAATTGCATGAACAGCTTGCAAAATGGCCACAAAATGAAATTTGTTTGCTAGGGGATATGAATGGAATTATAGACCCGAACAAAGATTATAAAAGCGAGAAAATTAGGAAAAATAAAAGATCTCCCTTACCTAAAATTTTTTTTGATTTAATTGATGAAATAAATTTAATAGATATGTGGCGTACACTTCATCCCCATGAAAGACAATATACATTCTACTCGATTCCGCAGAATTCTTGGTCCAGAATAGACATGATATGGGCCACCAGGAAACTAGGATTAGAAATTAAGAAAGTCGATATATGCACAAATACTTGGGTGGATCATAAATATTTGGAAATTAATTGGCACTATAGGAACAAGAAAAAACAATCGAGATGGACCCTAAAGACAAACCTGCTAAACGATAAAGAGTTTTTATTAAAACTAAATAAAGAAATTAAACAATTTTTTATAGAAAACAGGAAACAAGACACGGCCAAAGAAATCATT